>VZTM01024750.1:51032-172792 GCA_013400555.1 Jacana jacana | reverse complement strand
GCTTTGGCAGCCTGCAGGGTTGCCGAGGGACTGGGCGGGCCGGCCGGGCTGGGGTTAGCCGCCCCTGGCGAGCCACCCGCGGGGGCGGGCTCAGGGCGCGTTGCCGGCCCGGGTCACTGGAAGAAGTTTGTTAAAGAGCCGAGCGGAGCCGGACTGCCGCAGGCAACCGAGCCCCGTCCTGGCACCCTGCGTCCCCGCCACCGCGGCAGAAGGCACGGCTGCCTTCTTGCCTTTCGTAGCCCTGCTCTCCTTTGTCGCCGGAGGACAGGCCCCTCCTCCGTCGTGGGATCTGTGAGGCTTTCTGCTGTTGAGGGTGGAGGTGACTCTCTGGGGTCGGGGATTTACTTGTGAGAACAAATTGACGCCACGTTGCACCACAGGTAGAGGGACACCAAACACTGAAAAATAGCAAAGCTGCAGAGAGTAAAAGCATCAGAATTGAGATGTTTTGAAGTGGCCGGTGTTGGTTGGACTTGATGATCTCAGAGGTCCTTTCCAACCGTGAAGGTTCTGTGAGTTGGAAGTAACAAGTGGCGCTACTGGTTGCAGGAGCCAGGGACTTGTGGTGCGCAAGCGGGCAGGTCAGGGGAGGGGATGGCTTCCCTGCTGACCACAGGAGTTCCTCTGCAGTGCCAGGCTTGTCACCAAGGCACCAGTTTGTGCCGTGTAGAACAAGGCTCGTCTTTACAGGCTCCATCTGAAATCAATGGGAACTTTGTTGTTAACAGAGGCCTCAGGAGCCCAGGGTGGGTACTTGGGCAGGTACAACATAATCCTTGTGTACCTTGGTTTCTTTGCTGTCAAATTAGGAAAGGCAAACCCCGTAATCAGATGAAAGTATTTTGAAAAGCATTCATTCGTGAAACACTCCTGGCAGTTGATGAGGAAATTAATTTGGTATTTCATGCTTTGCAGTGAAGTCTTGAGCCACGCACAGCTTGAAAGAAGGAGATAAACACGAAATATTCACTGAACTGTGTGAAGAGAAAAAGAATATGCCCATGTAATTAGAAACATAAATTAAGACATTTTCATGTTTTTTGAAAAAAAATACCAAAATAAAACCTAACACTTAAAATTCAGGAACTGTGGGATGGAGACGGTGGGCCTTTACACAGAGGTGATCCCACCCATTTTGGCTAACGGCTAGGCGTTTTACATGCTGGGCTGCTCCCTTCCAAGGACCAGCCAGCAGAGGGAGATGGGGTGCACCTTTCCTGGGTACTCGGATACTTGCTGATGGCAGGGTGTGTTTCAGCAAGTTAAAATAGGCATTCTGTAGTTTTTAAATATCAACTGGCCTTGGTACAAGATTCTCAGGCTTCTTTTCCATCTGACCCTCTGTAGACCGTTCCTGCCCTGCTGTTGTTTGCTGTGCCCCAGCTGTGTGCCTCTGAGGAGCCTCAGGTTTCTCCAATGCACTGCCTTCTGCTCAGGCTGCCACCAGCCCTTGTCTGGGTGCTGCTCACCTCCAGGCTCTGCAAGGTGCAACCTGGGCTTCCTTGTGCGGGTGCTTCTCATCCAGCACCAAATCTATGGCTCTTTCCACCTCAGTGTTTTTTACAGTTCCTTTCCAGTGTCCTTGCTGCTCCTGTATCCTCTGGGTACCCTCAGTGTTGTGGTTTAGCCCCAGCTGGCAGCCAGGACGATGCAGCCACTCACTCACTTCCCCAAGTCAGGATGGGAAGAGAATCAGAAAAGTGAAAACTCATGGGTGGAGATAAAGACAGTTTAATAGGTAGAGCAAAAGGTGCACAAGCAAGCAAAGCAAAACCGGAAATTAATTTGCTGCTTCCCATCATCAGGCAAGTGTCCAGCTCCAGCTGTCTCCAGGAAAGCAGGGCTTCATCAAGTGTAATGCTTACCTGGGAATACAAAACACCACCTCTAAAGGGCAGGTTGAAGGAAGATAGAGCCAGACTCTTTTTGCTGGTTCCCAGTGACAGGACACAGGGCAAGTGGTGCAAGCTGGAATGCAGGAATTTCCATACAAATATGAGAAAAAAGAGGGTGCCAGAGCACTGGAACAGGCTGCCCAGGGAGGTTGTGGAATCCCTTTCTCTGGAGACCTTAAAGATCCACCTGGATGCAGTCCTGAGTAATGTGCTTTAGGTAATCCTGCTTTGGCAGGGGAGTTGGATTATATGATCTCTAGAGGTTCCTTTTAACTCTGACAGTTCTGTGATTCTATGATTATTCTTCTCCCAGCTTTATGTACTGAATGTGACATCACACAGTATGGAATATCCCTTTAGTCAGTTGGGGTCAGCTGTCCTGGCTGTGTCCCCTCCTAACTTCTTGTGCACCCCCAGCCTGCTTGCTGGCAGCGTTAGGAATGGAAAAAGCCTTGAGAGCTTAACAACAACCAAACCCCCCAGTGTGCTACTGACACTAGTGCCCATCCCAAAGCAAAACCACAGCACTGGAACAGCTGTTAGTAAGAAAGTTAACTCTATCCTGTCTGAATCCGTGACACCCAGGCACCAGATACTGATGAAAAGTGAATGTCAGCATCTAAATTCTCTACTCTGTCCTTTGTACATCAATGATAAGTGTAGCTAGTTTGTTTTCTGACTTTATATGGGTGATGGATGAGTTCTTTTTCCTCTGGTTTTGCCTTTATTTCCCCGATTCTAAGTACCACATGTTGTGCCAGAGGCCTACATGTTTTCTCAATAGAGTAAGTAGCTACCATCCATGTAATGGCTGAGTTTTTACTACGTCTGTATTTAAATTCAGATGTTATACTTGTGAGGCAGTAACAAAATAGAACTCATCAAGGATCAAAATTCCTGACAGCACACATCAGAGATGATAAATAAAGGACAGCCAGTCAAAGAAAATATAAAACTGATGTACTGTAGGCTTGATACTAAGGTTGTCATCTGGATCATACTAATTTTTCAAAGTTTTACCATTCTCTTGGGTTCTTTATTTCTGTTTGAGAGAAATCTCACAAGATGCTTTAATTGGATTTTTTTCTTATTATAGCTTTTTATTAGCTCATTAATCAAGCTTAACAAGACATATTTTTAGATTCCTCGCTGGCAGTGCTTATCTTTCTGTGCTGTATATTTGAAGTACCATTCTGTGAGGAAAAGGTATTCATTGCTGTTCTCTCTAGGAAAACATGCATTACATTTAACAGTCAGTGGGAGTTGTAGTCATCGCAGGGACCCTTGCTAAAACAAAAGAGGAGACCATTTTGCTATCACTTTCACATGGCCTCCCCACCCTCTGTGCTGGTTGTTCCTAATCTCTATTGAAAGAGTACAGGGAGTAAATGTATTTTCAGAGCAGCTTCTTCCTATGCCGAGTGCCAGCAGGATTGCCAGCACCTCTCTCCCTGCAGTATTTAGCAAAAAGAGCTTTTTACAGACTCAAGAATTTGTTGCTCGTTTTCTGCTGTGGGACCAGAGATGACTCTAGGCAGTTGAATAACTGTAGTATTCAGAGATGTTGGAGGAAGCATAAACACAGAGCTATGCTTACCAGAGGGGTTTTACAGGTTTCTCTTGTGCTACTGTTTCCGAAGTGCACTGCTGTAGATCTTGGTTATTCTCCATTTCAGCGTGTGTATATGTATGCCTATGCCAGCAGGCTGTGTCTCTGCTGAGCGCCCGGGGTTTGTGTACATAACCATGGGTATTCTTCCCTGAACCTGTAGAATTAGATCCTGGCAATAATTAAGAGAAGAGTCAGTGTGTAAGATGTTGTAATGCCATGAATGTTTTTGCCCCACTTAGGTAAAGAAATAGCTCTCGTACTGAGACAGTACTCAACAATATTTTGCTAAATAAATGTTAACATTTTGTTAAACACCGTGTTTTCTAAATGCCTGTACAATCTTCATGAAATACTCAACCTTTCTGGGCCCTCCTACTCAGGAACACCGAGTGGAGTATTCGCATATGTCAGGGCTGAGCTGCAACTGCCTCCAACTTTTATTTATTCACTTAAGCCCAAAAAGCTATTTTGTGTTACAAAAATGTCAATATTATTCCTAGTTGCATTTTCCCTTTTCCTTTGGTAAGGGTGTTGATCCTAGCTAGTAATCCCTTCCAGAGTTGCTTTTTCTTGAACAAATTAAATTTACAAACACCGAAGCAGAACCAAGCTATTCCTTCACTCTCATGTGCAGGCTGCATGTGATCCCTTTAGGCCACAATACCACTTTGAATGCTTAATGTTGACTTGTCGAATTTCACCAACTGCACAGTGATATGGACAGGATTAAATCTTGTTTTATTTCCTCGTCTCCCTAGCCAGGCAGTAGCAGGCTATGGAAGGCTCATGGTGTTTTACTCTGTTCCACCACTGCAGTGCAAATAATAAGCATATTAGTGAATCTGCTGACATTCGGCACCTTGACGCAAATGAGAACATTTTTCTAGGACTGAAATGCATTGTCAAGTAGCGCTCTTGTCAGGGTTGTATAGTGTATAAGCAGAAGTCATTATGTTTACAGCCAGAAGATATTTTGATGGTGAATTAAGGTCTGACCTTCGTATCATACCATTTATTAGAGCAAGCTTTATAGTAAGCTCCATATAATGGCTCAAAATAAGGTTAACTATTTGTGTTCCCTGCCTGAACTAGCAAAGTAATCAGAGCGTTAAAGCACCCAGAGAAGTTGTGAGCTGCTTAGCTTTTCAGCTTCCTGTTGTGTTTTGATTAAAAGGTTACTGTTCAGCTCTTCTGTTAATTCTGTCATTATTATTAGTTTAAGTTTCAAAGGTGCTTGAATTGTAAACATTATATTGTAAAATGATTTATTTGTCAGACAGTGGATATCCTCCACTTATTTTTTTCAGAGACTATCAGACTGTCTTTGCTTTCTGATGGCCCAAAGGAAATTACAATGTAGTGTACTCATAATCATGTTATCTCTTTTATAGCTGCAGATCATTTTTATGACATTGTAGATGTACAAAGCCATGGTCGATATCCAGAGACTTGCTATCCTTTTAAGTTATGTGAGTCTGCCAAATTTTAGATGTGAAAATATTCCAGGTGAAGTGTTATTTGGTTTCATATTTTTTACAATATCTAAAAACAGTTGCCAAGCTTCATTGGATATGAAAGCATTGATTTTTACTTTTTTTTTAGTAGTACTTTGCACTGTTGTCAGATAGAGTCCATCTGTTCTAATCTAGCATTGTCTCTTCTGCTGAAGAAATGGTTTCATGTTTCCAAATAATTGCTGCCGTTCTTGTTTTTTTAATGATTAGTATATTTAGCAATCTGTACTTCATGGCATGAAATATTAGAGTATCTCCTAATCCAAAGGTATGCAATGAATATATTAATATTTAACGTACCTTTAAAAGCTTACTGAATTAATTAGGTATATGAATCCGAGTTACTTCTATTTTTATTTTCCTGATGCCTAGTTTGGGAGCTCTGAACTTTAGGTAAAGGAAACAGATTAATACTAGACTTCAGTTAAGCTGTTTATCAATGACCAGGTGTGGTTCTGTCTGTTAAATAACTGCAAAGAAATGTCAGTGCCTGATATGAACGATACTCATCTACAGATGTCTGTTTACAACCCATTTAAATTGAAGAATACTGTATTTCAGATGTTTCAGTGTAATGCACAGGCTCTGAAAATACAGTGATTATTTGACATTTTAGGCACAGGGCTTGCTGTTGTTTCAAACATTATTAGCCTTTACAGGATTGCTTTATAAGGATTTAGCAATCTTTTATTTTTCACACAGGCTTTCAGTGACCCTAAAAAACTTGACTAAAGGGAGCTGGCAGGTGGGTGAGCCCACTTAAACCAATCCAGAAGGCACATTATTAATTAACCCTCTGTGTTCATGTTGTTTTAATAGTTTTATTTTACTTTAGACAGAAGCTTTTGTGCCTCTTGCCTCAGTCTATTACTAACAGGATGACTATTAAGAATTTTTTTATGTGAAAGGTTTTTTAGTCCTCAAGTTCATGCCTGAACTATTGAAATAAAATTGCAATCTACCTAGGACCTAATTAACACTTCAACACTTATTGATAGAAAATGATATGTATATAGTCATTCTTAAAACCCATGGAAAAATCATTCTACAGCTACACTGCCACAGAATCTCTCAATTTTATATTGTGTCACTGAGCTCTTATCTTTCATAAAACTCTGTACAATACAAATTGTAAAGGACAGTGATTCAAGGTCGTTCTTGCTAAAAACTGACCCTTTTTGTTCTACAGAGAACAGAAAATGTATAAAAGAAACCCCACATCATAATGCAGAAATAAAAGTATGGTCATGGAGAGTAGATTATGACCCAGAGGAAAGAATGTGAACAACGTGGCTGCAGAGAGGAATTTTAAGTGATGTATGTGAAACTGCCAAAATGAGAATTGCAGCTGAAGGAAGCGAAGCCAGCAGTCTAACTACAATCAATATCCAGGTTAAGTAAACAACTACAGTCTGCCAGAGCTGGAAGGAAATCCACACAGCCTGACAGGGTAACTGCAGCGTCTTCAGGTGTAAATTCTGAATTTTCCTGCTGGATACATTTACACAGAGTGTGACTGATTTTTTTCACAAGCTATCAGGCAAACGCTCTTCTCAGTTGTGAAGAGCTGTTGTTAAGTCCTTGCAAACAAATAGTGCGTGTCAATTATTAGCTGAGGTTGTTCTAAAAATCTGGAAACTGGTGAGACTCAGAAGTGACCAAAAGAACAATGTATGTTATCAGACAATATGATTAGACAGGGAAGCAGGCTTATGAATAAGTGAAAAATACAAAGCGGTAATATTAGGGTGCTTTGTGAGCACTGAGCTTGCCTGACAGAAGAAATCAATCCTAGAATGGAAACAGCTGTGTTTACAACATTTTAGGATAGTTTCTTTATCAAATATTAATATGTGGAAAAGCCCTTGTGTGAAAACTTGGCAGTTGATCTACCAGAAGATTATTATTCTCCTTGCAATATCTGCTATAAAGTTGCTAAATAGCTCAGAATAGTTTCAACACCATTAGCAGAAAGCCTAAACCCAAAAAAGAGCTGAGATAGATTGATAGAATACGTTTTACATTTCGACTTGATCTTTTACCCCTTAGGCAAAACTTTTTGGGAAACCTCCAAAATTTTCCTGATGTTGTACATGCATACGAAACATAGCATAGTATAGTATACTATACTGTTCTACTGTTAATCCTTATTTTATATTTAAGTCCCCCAAAATATCTTCATGCTTTAAAAATATCAGCTGCTTCTAGTGAACAGTAAAGTGCCAGTGAGTATCTGTCCCTCTGTGCTTGCAACAGATGAAATGCAATGGAGCAGCTCCTGCCTGTTCTCTCACCACTGCATGACGTGCNTTGAGAAGTATTTGTCTCCAAATACCGACAAGAACCACTGCCAGATTCCAGAAAAGAATAGCTGAGGAAACAATTTAAATTTCAAGACTTACAACAAGACATAATCCAAGACAGACAGTGACTTTGGACAGTCTGGTCAGATGGCAGCTGCAAGAGCTCTAGATCAGATGGGGAAGGAAGTATTCCAACAGACGTGATATACAAGAAGTCATATGCTTCCTGCAGTTTTCTCTTATTTAATAACTATTAGTAGGGTTTCTTTTTTTTGTGTTGTGAGAAAATGAGAAATACCAGATTGGTCTGTATCTTAGAGGGGGGAACAATGGGATTAATTAGGTCCCTATTTTATTCAACTGACTCTGCACTTAGGGATGTTGTGATAGCAGAACACTTAAGATGTAGATCCAATGGATTTGCAAGAGAACTTGTGTTTAAAATGAAGTTTGTGGATGAACTGTGGCATTGGAATACTGTATTCTGGTGAGTTACAATGAGCTCTGTAGTTAGGCAGCACTGGTACTTGTTTTCCACTGAGAGAAAGATAAACGTTGTTAGGCATGATGAAACTGCAGGGAAGAGTAGGTGTACCTCCTCAGCTCCTAGGAATTAAATCCCTGTCATATGAGATGAAAGCATAAGTATATGAGATTTCTCTTCTTTATTCATCTTTCTGATAAGCAACTGCTAGAAGGATGCTATAGACTTAAAAAAATGAAAGGAACAGAGGAGAACTTGAGGGGTGTGTAGTACAGTATTTACACTTAACCTACTCCATACTGTGAAAAAGTCTGGAAATCAGAGGGTTCAGTTCCTTTTGCTTTAAATGTATTACTGTGCTTTCCTTACCTGCAAAGCAAAGCTGCATGCTATTTTTGGCTTTACTGAACTTAACAGGATAATGCGGGTTTTTTTCTATGTCATATCACTGAAGACATCAATCTGCTAGATTGCGTTTTCCAGCCTGTGGCCCCGTATGCTGCGGGAGTTGATTTGATGTTCTGTAAGAATTCCTCTTTAAATTGACTTAATGAATTATGCTACCAAATTGCTCACATTTTAAAGCTCTATATGAAACTAATGAAACAGGCTAGAATTTTAGATTGGTGATTTTGTTATCTTGTGATATGCACAAAGGAAACAGCAATGAACAGAAAACAACTAGCGGAAAGGGTTCATCTTCCACATACAACACCTCTGAGGAGACCTTTGAGTTTGCTCAAGAAGAAACTCCAGTTTAACCATTCTAGCATCTCTTAGACTGCCTCACAGATGGACAAGCTCTGATGATGCTGGACTCAATGGCTGAGTATAGGGGAAAGGGTCTCAGTGGTAAACTCACCTGTTTTTGAATCAGCTGAGAATTACTTACCCTCTTTAGCAGGTTGGAATAACTTAGGAGTGCCTTCATGTGAATTTGCATCTCTTTGTTTCAGGAAGCCATTCGTGCTGCCAGGAGGAACGATACATGATGTGGGAGGCTTTGATCTGGTTCCCATGCTGCCAAAAATCTCTAATAAAATTCCCAATAAACTGTATGGTTTCTGTCTGAAGCCCTGTGCTGAAAAGGCAACGCAAGTATTTTGGACATTGAGCTGGAGCATGAAAAGGCCATTCTTGCCTTCAGCTATGCTCTCTGCTTGTTAAATTATTGGGGAGATTGGAGCAAATCACCTTTGATATCTATGTGCCTTTTTAGGTGTTTTAGGAGGATTTCCAAACAAGATTCATGATTCCCGGGCCCTGGCAGAACCAAAGCAAATTACAAGGCAACAAAGAAATTGGCCTAAGGTTCCCATGAAAATGTGCTGCTGGTGTGTGTATGCTTTTTAACTTTATCCTTAATTTTACACGCACACCAGAATGCAAATGCATGCCTGATAGGAGTGAGCAAGGGAGGCGAAAGGAAACGATAAAAATAAACACAGTAGCTATGGACTTAAACCCAGATGAAAAAAGGTCTGAACATCCTCTGGTTACTCAACATATTTAAAAGTATAAGCTAGTTAACAAAGCATTTTTTCTCATTATTATTTTTATAGTACAAAAAAAGCAAGTAATGTATGTTATCAGCACAGAAGCTGAAGGAATAAGTCTCCAGTAAAAGTATGTCCTGAATTGCTAATAGCTTTAAAACAAAATTATGCCTATTTACAAATGAATCAGCCAATTTTTAGGTAACCAAAATGCAGAGTGGAATGGATACAAATTATCTCACAATTGATCAAAAGCTAAATAATGACGTGTACTGCTGCACACTGAGGAAGCTGAAAGTAAGGAAATAGCATTGGTAATCTGCCCCTGGGGACTGAGATTGGCATAATTGGTAAAACGAGTCTGAAACTAAGAAATGAGGGGGGTAAGGCTGCGAGACTTTTGGACTGCCCAGCCTATCTCCTGTAAACAGAAAGAGTGAGTTCAAGTGTCTTCCATGATGATGGAGTTAGCAGTGAGCAGGAACACAGGCAGGAGGAAGAGAAAATAACGATGTGCATAATGACAGTCAGGTAGGCCAGTCTGGTCCAGCTTCTGCAGTGTGAGGGAGGCAGTGCCTGTAGGGGCTTGTTCTGTCAGCCCTCCTCTGATGGATCTGCTCCTTTGGCAGACGTTTTGTGCTACCACTACATGCCTCTCCTCCACGGCTGGGAAGGGGTAGCCATTTGTCCAGCTGGGAGAAAAGGGTGGGATGCTTGGGAAGTGCAGCCCGCTGTGCTGGAGGGAAAAGAAACAGGCCACAGCAGTTCTTCAGGATTATAGTTAAGTGTCATAGTCAGCAGAAGGGTTTTGATTCATCTGGGTAAAAATTGATGATCAGGAATGAGTAACTCAAATGTTTGTATTCAAATATAATGAGGTGGAGCCGCAAAATGTGGAATGTTAGAAGGATTACAAGAACGTAGTGGAAAAACGAGTGTGGAACAGGATGTTGTAATCAAAAATTGTACAATTGCACACTGATTTATGAGGCAGTTTAAAGAAAGAAGTAGCAATAGTGCACCTATGTTGTTTGAATCAAAAGCATTTCAGAATCAGGGATTGACAGCTAGGAAAATTCTGTTAATTGTGTGAGTCTGTAAAATCTTGAAGGGTTGGATTTGATTACTAAAAGGGACTTTTTTTAAAAAAAAACTTTTATGTTTTAACATTTTGTGCGTGGTTAAAGCTTTAAGTACTACCAGGAGTTGTGACCATATGGGTGGGCAGGCCCACATATGGAAGTATTTAACTTCTTCAGTATAGCTTGGAGAACAAATGCTAATAATACTGGTTATTTCTGCTGGTAATAGCTGACAGTTTTTTCACTTCATTGATAAGAGGCCAACGTTAAGGTTTCATTTAAGTAGTGAAGATATTCTAGATGAACTGATTGAAGAACGTATGATGTGTGATTCAGATAAAATTAAATGACAAGAGTAAAACAAATAGGTATGTAACTGAGAAATTCGAAGTTCAGTACTCTATGAATGTGAGTGATTAAATCAATCTATCAAAGAAGGTCAGAAACTCAAATGTGGAAGACGTCTGGAACTTTCTTACTCAAAAGTTTTAAAACTCTCTGGAATTAATATCCAGAACAAAGAATGAAACATTGTAGAAAGAATCCAACTGGATGAATAGCCCCATAATTAAAAATAAATGAGCAGAATTCAAAAAGTGCAGAAAGGACTGACAGACAAAGAAATCTATGCAAAAGAGATAAAGAAGCACAGCAATGAGAACCGAACAAAAGTCGAGCAGATCTAGACCTTGCACTGGATATTTAACATGATAAAATCACCCAGCCTTAGTCAAGCAGTTTCAGAAAAAAAAAAACAAAACAACCAACACTAAGAAGAATATGGGATCTCTGTAGATTAAATGTATGATCCTAAAAGTAAGAAAATTCTTTATTCTGTCTTCATCAGAAATGCTGCTGCTGACTGTGGTAGGAAATGGAGATTACCTAGTAGGAATGAGTCCACAGACTTTAAAACAAAAAACATTGCAACTGAGATACAAACAAAACACAAGCAGTTTGACGTAGTGAAAGATGGTGTTCAGTTTCCTGACCAGAAAGGGACCAGCTCATGAACACTCATATCTGATACTATATGACAGCAAATACACAGGGATTTGGGAGAAGGAAAAATGATTCAGGTGGTCAGAGGTGCATTAGTCTGACCTTGAAGTTTTAGAAGAAATTTTGAAAGGAATCTTTCCTGTACCTGCAAATGCTTGGCTCATACCAGCTTTGGTTATAAGCATTGAACCATCGCAGGATTGCTGGTGTTACCATCATGCTGCGGGCAATGCAGACATTCTTACCCTCATCAGGGACTTGGCGTTCTTAGGGGCCAGTTTATCCCACCTGTGGGCTGAAACGCTTCTCCTGAACAAATTATACCTTTAGGTATGAGATATTTTTTTTTTAAAGTGGCTCATCATGCGGCAGTGTAGTATTTCTTCTTAATTCCTAGCCAGTAGCTTAATTTTGACACATAATGGACAGATCAAGATTTGTACAAACATGGATTTCAGTTGTGCAGAACACAGGTTATGGAGTTTCTGTGAGACTCTCCTCCAACTGGCTTATGAATGCAGCTAACTCTCTGAAATGATCTTAACTTTCTTCTTGAGGATGAGAGAGAGAGATTGTGAAGAACACTGTGGAGTCTACAAAGATTTTCCCATAAGAATCACGTCCACTAGATGAATTTCAAGTTTTGTCCTGGAAAGTAAGTGCTTTAGACCTCTTATTAGCACTAAGCATCAATTACGTTGTAAATTGCAATTTGTTTAGGAAAAATGAATTTATTTCTAAATTGTATTTAAGCAATGGTGTTGTGAATGAGGTGAAAACCTACAACAGACCTTTCCCAATGGGTTCCCTAATAAAGGAATTTCTTTCTTGACCACCAGAACCTGACCAAAACCATCCTAAATACCACATTTTCTGTAGTACATCTAAAGGGGCTGTGAGAAAAATAGGCTCAACCCAAATATTGGAGAGCAAGTCACTTACAGTTTACAACATATGCTCTTCCCCATCCCTTTGGGACTGTCTGTTGGACTGAGATTTGAGCAGTTCTTCTCAGAACTAAGACGACGAGGTGTTGGGCATTTTCACAACCCAGGTCATTTTAGTATTAAAATTAGTGCTTTGAGTGCTTATACTGTTAAAAATAGTGCTGGATGAGGACTGCGGAAGCACTAATAAGTTTAGGCAATGCTGATAAATTAAAAATAAAACATGGCTTTAGAAGTTGCACAGAGTAGCTTGTTTAATCTTCAAGTTTTTCCCAAATTAAATATCAATTTATTAGTAATGCCAGGCATCCTTTGTAGGAAAGAAGTTCAGATACACTCATCAAAAGAGCTTATATCATTAGAGGGGTGATTGTGTCATCTCGGGTAGAATTATTGCACACCATTGGTATTTCTTGGCAGACATGTTTTCACTTGACATTGCTGTAACCCATGGGAAAGAGAGTCCTACCTTTCTGTGAATAATTCATTAGTGAGCCATTACACTGAAGTATTCCGAAGTATTCCCTTCTTTAGAGGGAGGAGGGAAGGAGCTGCCAAAGCTTCTTAACGTGTTTTTTTTTAAAAAAAAACCCTTTATTTAATACCACCCCACAGTCTTACCACTTCCTAAACATTCTTCCACAACATTGCTCCTAGCAAAGAGCTAGCTCTAAGCTCTGATCTTTTGGTCTAGAAATTAATCCATGTTATTTTTCCAAAGGGTTCTGGAGCAGAGCAGTGGGAAGTTGCTGATGCAGTGTAGCCCTTCTGAGAGTGCTGGATTGTCTGGAACTGGACAAAAAATGCCAGTAGATCAAACTTTCTCTTAGAAACCCAGCCAAGAAGCATGGCTAGCTCTTTAGTAAAATGTGCTAAAATATATTTTCTAATGACCGGGTTGACTCCACGTTGTTAGCAGTGAGCATGCAGACCACACATTAAACACCTGGCAGAACCAGGGGACCGTGGTCTTTCATACTTGATCAGAGAATGGAGGGCTTAGCATTCATGAGCACATTTACAGCAGTGGTGAAAGTGTTTACACAGAGTCAGTTTGTCTTATTTTTGAAGTGTAAAAAAGCCTGGATTTTCCATGTACCTGGATAAATGTTCCTTTAGTTAGTAACAAGTTTAAGGAGCATAAGTTGAAACAGAAGATCCCTGTATGGCATATTTTTTTTATTTTAGGTAAGCCTTTCTTAGGTGTCCTCTTTGAAGGCTCTACCACAGACAGTTTTTTTTCTAAAATTGTATCAATAGCAGGTGTTCACTTTATTCTTTACTTTTTCACTTCTAATATGTATTTTTTCATGTCTACTAGAAAAGCTTGGCTATCAGTTTAAAGCATGTTCTTGATAACAGGCAGGCAAGGGCTGGCTGAGCTGTTCTTTTATTCTTATGTGCAATATCTTGGGTATTCGAAGGGCTCTTTAGTGATCCCTTCCTCTAAGAAGCTCAAATAATTCCTGGTATTTTATTAATCTGTCAGAGCAGGGGTTGCTTCTGAATTTATCTTGGTATTTCTGTCTGAAACAGCTGTGCAGACTATGCTTCAAATTGCCAGCATTAAATCAACATAGTTTTCCTCCTCATTCTTCATCAATTTGTCATATAGATAAGCCCACTACCTGCACTAGCAATCTTCCATTATCCACTGTTCTTGCTGGTTTCTTCCATATACTTCCATCAACACCCACAAAGGCTTTTACCCTCCGATACATTCTGTCTTTTTCTCTTTAGGTTTTTTAACTCTGCTGCTTAAGATGATGCCTGCAGATAGCTAATGACTCTAAAAATTGAGCATGTCATATGACTTATTTTGCCAGTGATATAGCTAGGTGGTTTGGACTTTAATCTCTTGAGATTACATAGAGGAAGTAAAAAAAAAAAAGTCAGATAAAAAGAAAAAAGCTGCACGAGAGAAAAATGCATCTTGATGATTTTTGTTATTTATGGAAACTCTAGCATCCAAATTTATTTTCTAATTACTGAAAATGTACACATTTGAGGAATGTAGATGAGTACAGTGTACCCTCCATTGTGCTCTATGCATATGATTAGATTTTCACTCCATGAAATTTAATCATCATTCAGATTCTTGTTTTTTTCATATATTTGATCGTCCTTAAATGTGCTTCTGATGTGTATGCGTAACCTCCTCTAACTAAGATGTTCTTACTTGCATCAGAGAAGAGTAAAACATTTCCAATGCCATTATTATAATGAATACTGTATTTAAAAAATCATGCCTGATTTTAAAATTTAAAAATCAGCAGAGTGTTATAGTCTGTTTTGATATTTCACTGTATAGGTTAGACAGCTAAGGAAGGAAGAAGAAAAACAGCAGATATAGATTAAGTGACCTGTTCCAGATCCCAGCACACAACTTTGCATGAGAGGTAGAGTCCCAGCCCAAACTACTAAAGTTGGAGTCATCAGATGTAATCCAGAGTTTTCAGAAAAGGTGAGGGGTTTGGAATTCGCTTGAATTTTATTTTTATCCTTTTTGTGCTTCTCTATAAAAATACTTATATCTATTTACAGCCTCTGTTATAAATGTCATTTACAAGGTTTTCAGAAACTCCTGTTTCCAGGTGTCATTTCAGTAATGTTTTTCTAAAATGGAAAAAAATTAAAACCCAGTTTCTGCATAGGAAGAAAGACATTTCAAAGACTTGCTGCTTTTCCTCCATTAGAGCACAAGAGCAAGTTGAAAAGGGGCATATGTTTTTCAGTGTGTAACCTCTATGTGTGGGCATGTTGGATACTAAAAAAAGAACTGCCAGACTTTTTTAAAAGGAACAGATTTATTTGCAAAGGAAAAGATTAGCAAAATCATCAAAACACCTGAAGAAAAAAATAATTCGTAAATAAAACAAATAGGAGAGTCCTCTGGAAATCTCTGTAATTGTGCAAGGTGTTTGCAAATAAATACTTTCAAAGCGATGTTTTCTCTTTCAAATCAGACAGAAGCTGCTGATTCCCTCCGCTTCCCTGTTGCTGCTGCGGGTGCCCCAGGCTTTTTCCTCTAGTGCAGCTGTGCTCCACTGAAATAAATGGCACTTCCTGGGGACTACATCTTTAGTTACTGGTACAAGAGTCATCATAATGTGCAATGAGATATTTCAATAATGCTTTCAAATGGCTATTAAAACACAACACTGCATAATAAAATCACAGCTATGTGGTTGCAGATAAAGCCACCAGTGACAGAGCTACCTACATATTACCCCCTTCAGAGAGGAGCTACTAGAGAAATTGTAGGGCAGCAAGGAAAGATGTAAAAAACCCCAGATGCTCAGTGGTGTAGTCTCAATGCCCTCTGTCTTTCCAACTCCCTCCCAGTTTTCTGGTTTGGTTTACAGTCTTGCAAGTACTGAGTTTCATAGCTCAACTCATTTATTGCCTCACATCACAGGGAATAATCATTTGTGCCTAACAGTGTGAAATCTGGAAAAGTGGATTCAAAGTATGCCTATGTCTTCAAGGGGTTCCCAGTTATTTCCCATACAAAGTTAAGATCTTGCTTGGGAGAGTGGAAGATGTTGTGTGTTAACATACATGCTTTCCCTTTTCTATGAGAAAGGTCTCTTGATTAAGAATTTGTGCATTATAGCACGGGTGAACCCAAATGATAATTGCTGCATCGTAAAGCTCACAGACAGTTCTGCAGAATAGAAATCAAGAGGATGAAGAAAAAAGTTAAATAATGAAGAACTGTAGCAAGAAGTTCCATTCTTTTTCCTACACCTCACCTACAAATACTGAAAATTCATAATTCATCACATTTAATGAATGGTTCTAATGCAGCCCATGTTGCTGGCTTCTCAGGACCTCACCTGGGACATGCAGGATTGATCTGCCAAGGGCTTTGCAACATTGAGGCTGTTGATCTCAAAAGTGGTTAAGGACTCATCGCCTAACTCCAAGTACTTTTGTGTCCCACTGTATCAAGGCATTGAGGTTCCCAGTAAAGAGCGACATGCACCTTTTGGGGCAACTAAATAGGGACTCAAAGTTCTGCTGGGTGCTTGGAAAACTGCTGAGTACCACAGCAGCTAACAATATCTGGCCCTGGGCTTTTTTTAATTTTTTTTTTCATATTATTGTGCCTTTGGTTTTGGTAATTGGCTTGTTCTGCCCTTAAATACAGTTTGCAGTTTGTGAGTTTTTTCATTTGAGGAGCTAAGCTTGTCACTGTGGGCCCATGAAGTTGTATCTATAATATGCACAGGAAAATAGTAGCACTTCAAACACCAGCGTGTATTTCAAGTGGAACTTTATATCCTTATAAGATGTTAGAATTTAGCATCTTTCCAGTGACAGTCATGACTGCCTTGTTCAATGTTAGGCTTCTGGAAGATCCTTTCTTAGCCAGAGCCAATGCTGTTTAGCCATCCATCTCTTAAAGAGAAAGGAGACACAGGTCTTGCATATTATGTTCTTCACTGCATTTATTACAGAGTATATGGCACCTGGATGAGTATAGCAAGACCATGTATTGCTTTGTTTGCATGGTTCCTTACATTTGCCCAGTGGTGGGTAATCAGATCTTTTTCAAATCTCTTATTTTTGCAACAGAATTTCAGTCTCATATTCTGTACTATTTATTTTGTCATCAGAACTGTTAAAAATCCTAGTAAGTACTTTGGCACTCTGTTAGCCAGTTTATTTGGGAACAATTATGGTTATCTCGTAGCATTTTTTATTTTTATTTTTTTTAAAAAACCAACCCTTTGTCTCTACACTGTTTGAGAAAATGAGTAATTGAAATTTGAACTGTGTGCTGCTTTGACAGAAAGTATATTCTGGATTTGTTTTCTGCTTGGGGAGGAATTAGGTTTCAGCTCATGTATTCTCCCTCTATATTATTTTTCTGGTAGATTGTTCTACAAGGCTACATAATGTTACAGGATGAAAACCTGAACACATCCTAAATATGTTTACATGTATATGCTCTATAGATGTGTAGATTTGCCAGATTAGAATATTTGTAATTTAAAGGATTTGAATTTCCTTATAGTTTGGATAGGATTTGGGAGTGTCAGGAAAGAAATGTCTTAACCTTCAACTGATTCTTTGAATTAGTGTAAGGAAATTAACCTTATAAAGGTGTCTAGGAAAAACAGTCTCCTTTGATTCTTTAGTAGCTTAAAGGCATCACTTAATTTCTTCTGTTCCTTTTTATATATAGATGAACAAGTTTGGGAAAGTTAAGAGCATCTGGAAAAGAGGCACTGGACAGTCATTCAAATTCAGCATAATTGAGACTAGAGATGTAAACAAATGCCATACCTAATTTTCTTTTGATGATTAGTGTCATTTCAAAAATATGTGATAATAAAGATGAAGCTTTCTGGCTCCTGTTGAAATCTTACTGTTCACATTTCTGAAATAATCGAATTACACCTCCTTATACTTAACTAGGGAGACCAAAGTGCTTTTCACATGCAATATTGCGCTCAGCACAAAAACAAATGCTAATGTGACTATCGGTACAGGACCAAACTTTATCTGAGATCTGGGGTGTTGCCATGGTAATTCCAATTGTTGGAAAAAATTTCCCTTTTGTGCTTCATTCTGACATTATATCGTAAAATGATGATTATGAAGAAACATGCAACCCAAAAGGGGGGAAAATAATCTGGTTTGGAAGATGTAAAGCATACTTCCTATCCCATTTACTTTTTGTGAAACACCGAGTGTGTGCCCAGATTGTTATTAGCTGAATTTTTTGCAGATTCAGATACATTTTTATTTTTCAAACTGCCATAATAATACTGGATGTTATTTCTTCCAAATGTAATAATCAACACAATAAGGAACTCGGCAACATATATCCCATTTCCTATGCAAAATATCGATTTCTAGCATATTATACTGCTGACGTGGACCTTTTGCTTTTAACAGTACTGCCCATGTTACTTGATGCTTATCTAAATACAAAACTTGGTTATGCTATATATATATATTTCACCTACATCATCCATGTATAATATAATCAGAATAGCTCATAATAGCAAAAAGATCAGTCATTTCTGTTTCTAGTTATAAAATTGTTTTTCTACCAATACATCTCACTGTGAGAAAATGGATATGGCTATTACCTATTCCTTGCTAAATCAATATACAACAAGCTTTAAATAAAAAACCCCGCACAATACTTCCAAAAGAGAAAAAAATGAAGTGTTAAAATGTGGTTTTCGCTGCAATTCATGCTGAAGTTTATTGTGCATTCTTTTATGTAGGAAATGCATAAAATGGACAACATTTCCAGAAGAGAACTAATTCTTGCAGTGCTGCATTGCTGCTTTATAAATAAATCATTGTCCTTTCTCTATTGATCACTGGAACAATCCAGTCAAAGAATGCTGACTTAGTGCAGCCCTTCTCTGGAGTGCTGGACTGAGAGAAAAAGCCAGTAAAAAGGTAAGTGGGATGCAGCAGCAGGGAATAGGGAAAACCCCATACTGGTTAGAGATCAGGTTTGGTGCATAAATTCTAGCCATTGATTTATTTCTTGCCTCCAAAAAAAAACCCCAAACAACTTCACAAAGAAGTAGATTTCAACAAGGTTTTCTTTTCCATTCTTCCTTCCTTCCTTCCTTCCTTCCTTCCTTCCTTCCTTCCTTCCTTCCTTCTTTCCTTGGAATGACCATAATGCCACTGGTCAGGGGTAATATTAAATATAATAGTTGTAATTACTGGATGCTGAAGATCTGTGCATGATGTATTGTGAAATTTTTGTAGAGCATACTCAAAAATACCTTCCAAATTTAATGCAGTGTTTTAATGATCCCAGTTATGATATTTATTTGTCAAGAAATAAGGGCTCGAGTCTTCTAGGAATGAGTTTGAATTAGTAGGCTCTTGGAAATGGTACTGCATTGCTGTGAATTGAGGTAGAATCTGAATTTTATGTGGTTATCTCAAAGATCACAGCTTGCCAATCTGACAATGTTGTGATGTCTAATTTGTCAAGATTGCTGGTATCAGGCCCCAAGGCTTTTCTGGGAAGAGGACTAGCCTGTTCTAGAGAAGAGCTGAGAAATACTGTCTGGGTTTGCCTGTCTGACCATTATGATCAGTACTGGATCTCAGAGGGGTATGTATACCTTAGAAAACATGGCTTTCACCGAGGCCTGCGGTAGGTGACTCTGTCAAAACTGTACACACACAATGTTGTTATCCAGAACTTCCAGCTAGTTCTAGAACATGAAGTTCTTCTTTTTCATAAAATGAGATTTACTGGTAGATAAAGGGCTCAGCTGATGGCGGGTTATTCAGGGCCATAGTGAGGCATTGCTTTTAGGGCATGTTGTCATCACATCAGTTAGGTTTTTTTTTCTGTTTTCCATTAATTACGAATGCTTCCAGGATGCAGGTCTGTGAAATGTAATTATTTATTCCACTGGGTGTTTTGTCTGTAGTCTTGCAATCGGAGGCAGCACATGCTCGCCATAGTCTGACCCAGTGCAGTCAGCTGGCTGATAGGAAGAGAAGTATTAGCAAGCTTTCTGGAATACAATAGAGGCGTACGGCACCGAGCAGAAGAGCTCAATGCAAGGGACTGCAGACCTGAATGGATGACTCGATCTGAAGTGCTTCAGTCATGCCGGGGGGGTGGCCAGCGGTTTCTGCTCCTCACTTGGTGTGGGGTGAGGGGAGGCTGTGGAGGAGCCCCTGATTGTGCACCAGTATGGACCTGCCAGTGTTGGCCCCCCGCTGAACGAGCACAGTCGACAGCAAAACTTCCCTGAACTTGAACTATAAATCTGCACCAAAGGGACTAGAGGGAACACATTTGCAGGCAGAGAAAGAGGGTAAATGTGGTGCTGTTGCTAACATGGCAGAAAGCACCTGGCACGGCCCTAGTCACCATTGCACTGGCGCTGAAAGGCTTTCCAAGTCTCAGTTCATGCCTTCTGCTAGTACGCTGAAAGAGCTGTCATTAACACGAACATAATAAACCATGAAGAATTCTGTTATGTGAAACAGTGCGATCTATTAAACAAACAAAAAAACCCGGTGGTGTTACTACTTCTCTTATTGACCATCTCCCTCTTCCAGCTGAAGCAGAACCCGGTCTGACCGCTGACCACTAGGTGACACTGTTGTATAAGGACATGTTCGGCATAATGGCTTAGACAATAACTAATTTACTTAGAGAACATGTATGTGTATAATTAGGAGTCATCAATGTCTTTCTTTTAAAATAAAACAAGTTTACCATATCTAATTAGATATTTCTTGTAAGGTGGATTTCATTCGAATCGGGTAAAGCCATGCTACTGGTTTAAAATGTAGCAAAGGATGTATCTGTAGTCACTTTCACAGTTTCCATATTTTTTTAGCCCTTGCAATAAATGGATCTGATTACACCTTTTAAATCGATGTTCTCTCAAACTGGTATGACATAATTGATTGTTCTGTCATTGTGATTTTACTGCCATTGTTTTCAGTGTGTGAGGTTTGTTAGTGATATCTCTCTTAATCTCATTCTGTCTTTCCCCTTCCTCCTGATGGTGAGACTGAATTTGCATGTTCTTTCCATCCAAACTGAAGTAATCTATTTAAAGAGCCAACAACTGCCACCACGCACGGCTCTAGCTTGACCGTGACACTGCAGGCTTTCCAGCAGCAGCGAGCTCAGTAATCCCCAGCTAATGAACGAGAGCTCCAAAATGTCCGTTGTGTGAGGGGCTTCTTTGAAAGCTCAGATTTCCTGTAGCTGAGGGCTGCCAGTGGAAAATCCAGTTCTTGCTGGGGTCAGACAAAATTGAACTAGGTAAAATTCAAATTTGGTGCTTTTCTGTAGGGAAAATTAATGCCTTTAAGTTTCTGCCTGAATTCAGAAGGCACTGGCTAATCAGCCCACACCTGGTGTGGATGAGGCTTCCACCCCTTCTTAAAGAAAATTTGTTAATGTCTGAATTCGCTTCACCAAGTGACTTCTGGTTATTCCCAACAAACCACTGTGTTGCATGCCACAGTGAGGACTCTGCTTGTTTTATGGTTCTTTCAGACCTGTGAGAGCTCTCATAGAGGTGATCCTCCTCAGACCCACTTGGTGATGCCAGGCTGGGACACCCAGCACTTTCACCTTGTGACTGTTCTCATCGGTTGGTTCCTGCAGCTGTCTGACATGTGAAACACTCATAACTGTGTTTCCCAATTCTGACTGGAACTTGTCTACTAGATCATGATGGCATCTTTTAAATGAACTTGAATTCTCCTCTGAAAAAAAGCTACTACTGCAACAAAATAACAGTGAAGTAATTTTAGAATAATTTTCAAAATGTGGTTCATAACTACATTGTACCTCAGAAATAGCTCATCTAACTATCCCAGTGGTGCGTGGCTTTCTCTGCTATCCCTATATCTCATATACAAAATTATTGGCTATTATACAGAAGTCATATCTCTGTCTTATTTACTGAAGTGTTCATTTGCTAAATAAAGGATCTCAACACTGATTTCAGCTGGCTGAGAACCTGCTTGAAAATTATATATTTCAGCAAAAGGTTTTCAACAAGCTCTATTTTTGAAGCTAAAGTACTTCAATTCCCAATGACCAAATTCATTAAAATATAAATTAGCCTAAAGAAACAGATGAATTACAATGGTGTATTTGCATATCATATATCTGGTGTGAATATAAGAGTTTCCTCATGTAAGCTAACAGCTACTGCAATCTTCACAACCCCATAGTTGAGTAAATGACTGTGGGGCGAATGAGGAAACAGAGGACAAGGATGAAAATCGTTGTTCTGAATGGGAAAGGATACTGCAGAATTTTGCAGTCTGAAATTAAATCTGTTAAGCCAGTTTCCTCCGCTAACACATATCTTAGCTGATCAATTAGCATAGGAGGTATATGCATGTCTTTCGATTGTAATGATAGAAAGGGATTTAAGGAAATGCCATGTTTTAATTGTATTTTCAGAATTGTAGGTAATTAATGGTTATTTCAACAAGGATGAATATGATCTAAGAAATAAAAGTGAAGAGCGATCAGGCTGGCTGGAACTAGAGTGTCTTATCTCAGGGGAGTTAAATGATCCACCTGCGGTAAAGACCTTTGCATCCGCAAAAGGCAGCGACAGAAATTTCTCATAAAGTTTGACCTGTTGTTCTGTAAGTAATATAGCAGAGACTCCAATACAGAGTGTCTTGTCAATTCCTTTTAATAAATGAAGCTGAACTGATACAGCAGCTTGTGTAGTTTCTCTGATCTGTACCAATTCTCTGCTCTCTGCCTTCATGTGTGTTTCCGTGAATTGCTGATGCACTTGGCCAGTGAGTTTTCTGTGACTTCAAAGCCAAGCTTTTGCTTTGCCCTGTATAAAATATGCCCAGAAGCTGGGTACTGAAGAAAATAAGGCGGGAGAAAAATATTGATTTTAGATGTTAGGATAATCTAAGAAAAATGNGGGAGTGGGGGGGCAGGAAGGAAGCCCCTCTCTTCTTCATTTTGGATTTTTTACCTTTCTCTTTTGTTACCAATACTTCCCAGAAAATTCTGTCGTAGAGAAACAACTAGCTCCATATAAACACAAACAACAACTGTGAATATTGCATTTGTAACTTCTAGAGGGTCTGTGATATTGGAGGATATATTCTTAGGAGACATTATTCTACATCGGTTCAGCTTTCCAAGGGAAAGGATGAAGAATGGATTGGTTACTCCTCAAGAATGATGAGCATCAGGTTCATCAGTGGCTTTTTGAAAAGGCTTATGATTGACATCACAGTGCATAAACTTTATTAGCTCTAATGTAATTATCTTTGTTGGCTTTTGTGATGTAACTCAATGTATGTCATTGTGCATCACTTTGACAAAGTAATGTTAGGAAGGCAGTCAAAAGAGCCAAATAGTCCCAGGTTTTTGTTCTTTTTAGAAGTGACAGAGATATTTTTAATCCTATAGGTCAATAGACCTTTATACTTCTAAATCACCTAGAATGTCTTTGAAAACATGACCTTTAATACAGTTCCATCTTTCTAAACAGCTTCAGGGGTCATCCCAGAGTTTCCAGGTAAATTTGGAGCCAAATAAAATGAGGAACTGCTGAGTTCAGCTTTAAACTGAGAAAGAATAAATCACAAGATGTGAAGAAAAGAAAGCTCCAGGACTAAAGCTTTTCAAAACAATGTGATTTTACTGTATTATCATATCCCGTGAGTTCTTCAGTCACATGAGGACCTGAAGCATATAAGTAATCTAACTGACTAAGTGTGATTATTGCTGCTCTTTAGGAAAATGTTTGAAGAAATCGTAGACCTGCAACTGCTTTCATTTACTGTCTAAAATACCTTCTCCTTTTTTCCTGATATTGTCAATTTTTTTGTAAGTGAAAGAATTTTTAATATTAAACTTTGTATCATTTGAAACCAGCCCAAAATAGATCATTTTATGAGCATGTTATAAACTTCATTTAAACCGAATCCAAGGAAATGGGAAAAAAAGTATTGCAAATGAGTAATTTTTAAGGGATTGGGAGGAAGAGACACCATTATGTAAAGGAATGTTTAGTATCAAAGCATATAAATAGCTGTAGCTGACAGCAGAACAATAACTTCAAAAGATCACAAATTATTCTCAAATTTTAATAAAAAAGTAAGCTAGATTTATTCCGTTTTGAAGATAAGAAAGGATGGCTTAATTCTGTTCTTTAAGCATTTTTCAGACATGCCTAACTTTTTATTTCAATGTTTTTAATCTGATTTGCACTAATAAAAACTAGGTGCAAATGAGAGCTGATGAGTGTGTGTTGAAGTTAAAGGAATAGTTAGAAATAACTATGAATATTCATTTAAATTCAGAAATTAACTCCAAATTGATCATGTCTATGTCTCTTTGTGAATTTGCTCACTATGAGCATACAAGCACTTGAAATTATCTTTCATGAATATTTGCAAAAGCAAATTTTCAATTAGACTTTTCAGATACTTGAAGAAAATAAATTTTTAGTGACATATTTAATTGTGAGATTTGGATTTTGCTTCATGTTGCCTGGTATTTTCAATGCAAGCTATGGCTCTGCATACCAGAAGGACTTGAGGAAGTTTTGAGCTGGATGGAGCGCTTTGGAGAACCTTTACCTTGTGAATCGCAATATTCATCAAGAAGCAGAAACAAAATAGAATATATAAGGAGATGGGAAAGTGTGCAGATTTCAAATTTTGATTTGAGGAAATTTATTTTTTGTATCACATTGAAGATTGTATTTTGGAATAAAGTGAATCTTAGAGGCCGATTTCTCCTCATTTGTGCTGCCAGGACATTGTCAGTGGCAAGTTCAGCAATTATGTCCAAGCAGAATAATTTTAAGAAAGTGGTTGGGGTTTATTTTTTATAAATCCTTTAAGGCAGAGAGAAAATCATGACAGAATGGAATGGCTGATAGTTTAGGGTAACTTAGGAAAAGTGGTGTACATGCAATGACTGTCACTGGAACTCAAGAATGTGATGTGTGATTTCAACTAGAAGCTACCTTCAAGTAAGAAGCCTTAACTCTAATAAAATATTTGTGTAAAACACTTCTCATGGTATATCAATTTTAAGCTTATTCTTGTGCATATTGTGATTTGCAGGAAGACACGAAGCTGAAGAGAATATTTTTACTAAGGAATACAACAGAAATTACAGTTCAGCAGATCTTCCATAGCAGGGTAAGAAATTCCTCCCAGCGGGTGAGGTGGGAGGATGGGACATGTCCTGCTTGGCACTTATACATCTATATTCCCAGAAGTAAGGAGAGGAAGGAAGGATCCCTGACCCCTCTGTGGACCCAACGAGATCAGTTCTAACCTGAGCTGCAGCGGACAGGGACGTTGGGAGCAGAAGCTGCTGGCAGCCTGCAGAGGTGCCCACAGGAGGCCCTGGGGTAGCCTGGAGGAGGAGAGCTCATCCACCTCAAACAAGGGAAAGGTGCTGCTCAGGGTGAACAGACTGGGCAAGGTCTGGACCCATAATTGCCAGCCCACCATGTTGCTGATCTTGCGGGGGCAAGGAGAGATCCTTATCGATAACTGCAGTCTAGAAATGCACTTTTAAATTTTAGTTTATTTTTTATCCAACATTTTTGCACAAAAGCATAAGCTATTGCTGGACTAAGTGTGTCGTGATTTCATCTTTTTCTTTGTCAAGTGAAAAGCACATTCCTTATGGCTGATTGAGGACACTTTTTTACTTGAGGAGCAAAGAGCCGAACATGATAGCGCACAGGTATTCCCTCAGAGCAGGGGAGTGCTTTCCCACCTAGTCACGAGAGTCAGCTTAAGGGCAGGTAACAGGCAGTGCTGGGTCAGTCTCTCTTGGCCAGCACAGCCAGTGCCTCTAACAAGCACCAGGCATGGGAGAGATTGTTTATGATGCGTAAGGTACCCTAAGAGGGTCCTACAGCTCAAAGGAAATCAGATCAGCTTTCTGAAACTGAAACAACTAAATTATTCAGCATGAACAGTCTTCTCTTGCAAAGTTGCTGAGTACCTTGAATCCCTCATTCAAATATTCTGCAAGCTAAAATACTATTTAGTGGACAAATTTAGTTTAGTTTAAAGCTGTATATGATTAGGGAAGTTTTCTAAGTGATTCGAAGACAGTTTATAAAAAAGACAAGAAATTATTTTTTTACGTACTAGTTCTTCTTCTCTAGTTTTGATTCTGTGGGAATCCAGCCCCGGTGCCTAAGAAGGCATTCATGCCAAGGATTGGATTTCCTGTGTAAAAGCTATACAATGTGATAACACAGTTGTACTGCATATTCACTTTTGATATGTAACCTTTTAAATAAATTGGAATACTCTTTGTGCCTATACTGACACACACGGAGACATCATAAACAATAATTTTCTAAAGGTCACTTCCTCACTAAGCACTTAGAGCTCATGGCATGAGCCGTATAGGGCTATTAAGGGACTTTTATTCTTCTGGGTTTTGGTGGGTGTCAATATTTTTGCAAGCTTTAAAGCTCTGTGTAATATAAAGGCTGTGTAGTCTTTCAGACCATGGGTCTGCCCATGCAGCCTTGTGCCCTGGGCCCCTGTGCTTCCTCCCAGTGCTGCAGGGATGGCAGTGAGTGCCTGTGCTGGCTGCAGGGGCCTGGGGGTTACTGGAGGAGGCAGCATGTGGTGGTGCAGCATGACCAAGGGTGATACCATCCTTCCTGCTGTGAACGAGGGGGAGCATGGCAAGATCCAAAGCATGAAAGGCTGCTGATCTTTTGTGTCAGAAGCATCTCAAAACAAGAGGGTATATCACCAGTTTAGAGTCCTCAGGAACCTGGGCAATAAGTGAGTGCCAACAGTGGCTGAGGGACCTGCGCAAGGCGAGAGGTACCAGGTGCCTGCTGAGCTCAGTCCAGCTGCTTAGCACATTGCTCAGCTCTTCCTGCTGTTTCCTTTGAAGGTGCTAATGAAGTTGTTGTTGGAGCCATTTTATTTTGGTCTAGTGGAAAACTTGTTCTCTTGGTCTTGCTTGTCTCCAGCAAAATATGTTGTCTCAGAGGAAATTTTTAGAAGCTCGTAGTCTGTCCAATAAACATTAAAATCAGATACATCTTCTGATCTTTAGAAACAAAGGCACATTTTATTACAAACTCCCCTTATAGTATACCTGCTGGGCTGTTCCTCTTTCCTGTGATTGACAAGATAGCCTAAATCAATATCCTTTTATTTCCAGATCTCTATTATTTTAAGGAAAACCACATATTTCTTGCTGGCAGTTAGTGTAGGGGAAAGTTATTCCCCACTGTAGTGACATCAGAGGACACCCTCAGCCAGGTTAGCAGAGTCTGTCTGGTGTCATTACAATATCCCCTGGCCTGTGGATATGCGCGATGTTTGGGAGAAGCAAGAATGAGACTGAGATGGTGTGTTTCAACTCCAAGGAGATGTTTTATCTCCAATTCTCCCTGCTGGTGTAAGGCTACTGTGGCTCACAGAAAGAACAGGGTGTTTGTAGGGGCATCAGCAGTACACGGAGATGTCATAATTAGCAAACACCACGGTGAGCCCGGGGAAAGGATGCTTGGTGTTGCAGGCACAGCCTCTCCATCGGGCAGAGGTCAGTGCTGCCTGCAGTGGGAGGCAGCTCGTCCGTCTGCTGGCAGTGATGTTCCTGCATCTCCTCTGCTGCAGCTGGAATTGTCCCCATCACAGACACGCCGCTACACAGAGCCAGGGACCGAGGTAGGAGGGCAGCCCGGGTACCTGCCAGCTTCTGCTGCCGGCATACATGCTGCCCTGGTGTTTATTCAATGCCTAGGAGTTTTATTTAAAATTATTTCAGTTCCCTCTCAGTGAGAAGCCCTTGAATGTGTGATTCAAAGCTTTGATTTTCTCTTCTATGGAAGACCCGTGCCTAGCATCTGTCTGTGATCTCAGGGAGGTTACGTGCGCTCAACAACAGAGATGTGTCGGCCTGAAAGTTTAAATTACCCAGGTGACTTTTATCCTGGAAAATCTCTTCACTATTTGTGTGGGCAAACTGATAAAAATAAGTATTTCCTGAATTTAAATTGTCAGTGAGGGTTTTTTGTTAGGCCTTCTTGCATGAGCATGGATAATCCTTTTAACAGAAGGTGTATTTTATGGGATTGTTAATAACACACCTAAATCGTAAGTAATTTGCCTGACAGAATTTTAAACAAAGTTATACTTTCTATGGTATTATAAAAGTATGCATTTGTAAGGTTTTTTTAACATTACAAAATGCAAATCTAGATTTATACTTGTCCCACCTCACTGCACAAACTGTGACTGCTTTTACCTCACCTGATGCATTGTGGCTAGTTATTTTAATCCTCTGGCAATATTCATCTGACCTTTCCCACGGGGCCTGATCCTTGAATCTAATGGGAATTTTGGCAAGATAGTACATAATCTTCCCAGAAAAGAGATAGGACTTCAATTTCATAAAAAAGAATAAAAGGTGTAATTTCCCTTGTGATTGATAAGCATCATTTGTAAATGAACCTGCTTTGTGGAATGGTGAAAAATGGTTGGAGTAGTTAAAAAAATGGATTGAAGATGAAGAAAATATATTCCCATAAGAAAGAATATAAATTTGTAAATGGGGAATACGAAATGATTTTTAGACATTAAATTAACAAATTAATTTGGCTGACATTACCTCTGATTTACACAGAAACCATTTTTCACATTTTCCATGTAGACCATTTTCTGTGTTCTGCTGTGACTGAGGGAAAAACAAAGCAGATGAGTCCTTTAAGGCAAGAGGAAAACATCCCGAAAGTCATTTTAACTCATTCCAAGAGTTGTGCAGCGGGCAGAGATTCAGGGAATGACAAAGGCATGCACAGAGGGAGGCAGCGATGCCAGGGTAACAGCTGGTATCTGAAAAAGCCCAGTTTGCTGTTCCCGTTAGTGCTGTGTGGAGGCTGGGGGAGAGCTGCTTGCTGATGAGGCCAGGATCTAACAAGAAAGATACTGCTGTGGAGCTGCTGGTCTGAAACTCACGCCTTCTGAAGCCCCAGCTGCTTGGGATTGAGTACAGCAACACCACATTCTAACTCCATGCTGCCATAGAAAGGTGGAAAGCCAGTTCCCCACTGGGCCACCTGGGCTCAGTGGGAACGGCTGTACTGAGGAAAGGTCTCTGGGTGGGCTTGTTTCAGTTCTGCCCACACAGTAGACAGTGCTGCTAGGCTAGATGGACACATGCGGACCCATCTGTGTTCTTCTGTCTCTTCTACACAAGTCTCTGAAGCAATTTTTTAATTTGTGGCTCTTTCTCTAATTCCTTCTGAACACCCTGAAGCTGAGCAGCTGGCGATGGCCAAAGATTACGGCATCACTTCCACAAAACACACCATGGTCATGCTGCATGATAACAAAACCCAGTGTGTTTTGGTACAGGAGGACCCAGGTGAACATCTTGGCGGGTGCGGTTAATTTGCACAGGTGGAGTCCACCTCCGGAGCCACACTAAATGCTTGGGAACAGCCAGCGTGCTTTGAGGCTAGGGATGGTGGCTGTCTGGTTCTTCCTCCTCCAGCTGCATTCTTCCCCATCTTCTAGGTGAGGAGAGTAAGAAACAACCAGTTACTCTTAGATTAAGCTGTAACTAGCCCACAATGCAACATTACAGGTACCCTTCCTTCCTATTCATGCATGTAATCCAGGATGAAAAGCAAGCCGAGTCAAGTCTTGCATGGTGAGCACTAGGTGGCCAAAAGAAAAGTGTTAATATGTCTAAAATTCAGGACCTCAACATCAACATGACTCAATAGTGTAGGGACATTTCAGACAGAGGCTAGAGAACATGTATAAAAATAGTCTAATAAATAGTTCTGATTGGTCCCACAAGCAGTTAAAAAAAGTCCAATATTGTTGTGATATTGAAGTTTAGTAACAAACTAAGTGAAATCGGCCATTCTCATTAACTGCGGCCAGGGAAAAGAAATAATAATGTAAAGATATCAGGAAAAGAGAAGCAGAAAAATAGGTTGCTCGTTCTCCTTCCTTTCATCTCTTGCACAGTTTGGCAGAGGGTTTGGGAAGGGGCTTTTCGCCTCTCCAGGGAGAGACATAAACTTGGACCACACAGTCTCAAACTCTGCCAGCTTGTCATTCAGCTCATGCATTCAAGATGTTGCATATTAATAGCACTCCCTGATGGCTGGTGGATAGGGGTCTCTCCACCTATACAAAATAAGCCTCTTGGCACAACAAAGTACAAAAGAGACCCACACAGGGAAAAAAAATGCACTTGAGAACTGGTTTGGAGAAACTCTGCACAGATGCTCATGTGCAGATGCATATTTCAGATGTTCTTTTCCCTGATTAGCATGCAGCAAGCTCACCTGTTTTCCTGCCTGGAAGAGTCACAGCAGAAATGGAGAAACACCTGTGTGAGTTCAGTTCTTTCTCCCTATGAATATGATTTCCACAGCACCCTTTTTCAATTGCCCTTCCGTGTAGCCACTTAAACCCTTTTCAATCTTCCTCTTGGACATGCCTGCACCAGCAGACACGGGCTAGCACTTCAGGATGGACAAAATATGAACAGTGAAGGGAGCTGTACATTGAGAAGAGGAGAAGAGAATGGGTAAGTGGGCTGGTTGCTCAAACTCTTACTGTACAGGTGCGTTGGGATTGCTCAGGCAGGGTGGGTTCTGGCATGGCCAAGACAGGAGGATGAGCTCCCAGGACCTGGGTGAAAAGTTAGCACTCCTGATCCACAAATGATCTGACACCCAACACATAGGTAGCCTTACCTGAGGTCTGGTCATGAGATGCAATAAAAGGAGCCATCCTGCTCGCTCCCAGCCCCTGCAGTGTGATGGTTACCATACATTTCTGCTCTTAGTTCTCACACTGAGCTCTACAGGCAGATCTTACGTATGCCAGGGGAATAAATTTCCTTTGTGCTCTGCTCCATTGTATCTTACTCCAGTGGCAGAAAGCACAGCTCAGTTCCAACCATGTGTTTTGTAAAAATGAGCCTCAGGAGGAGAAAGCAGGAAGAGGGATGCTTATACATGTGTGGGTATCTGATGCAATCCACAGGGTGAGCCACGTTTTTCTGGATATTTCAGCATACACTGCGAATGACACATGAGCAGTCCAAGCTATTTTTCAGAACTGACAGTTTTTCTTTCCATTCAAACAATTGCTTCTTCAATACACTGGAGTATGCAAAGTGCTTAAATAAACTTTTAATTAAGAGTAGGAGTAACAGCGAAACTAAGAAAAAGATTTAGCCAAAATGAGAGCTGACCTCAGCTCATACCTCTTTCACAGGGTTTTTTTAACTTTTTGATAGAAATCACACATCTTGGCATTTTTTTCTTTCTGGCAAGGCTTAAAGCAGGAATCCTGAAACAGTCTAGGAAAGATTGGTTTTAAGATGCTCTTGAACCAGGAAAGACCCAACAGAAATCTACTCTAATGGGAGACATGGGCTAAAGCAGTCAGGATACATTTTGATCTGAGCTCTCAGGTGCTTCTCTAAACCAAATATTCAGAAGGTTTGAGATTTTTAAAAAGCCTAAAGTCTTCTCAGATCCTACAACAGAGAACAGATTACTAGCAGAAGTCTCCAGATAAATCTGAGATGGATTTTGCTGCAGTGACTCTTTGATACTCTTAGACTGAAGTCTGCTGACTGACACCATGAACGCTGTGGAAGGGGTCTCTGTTTTTTCTTAAGCTGTCTAAATCAATTACGTGTGTGAGGCACGGTGGTGTATTTCCTGAGAACTTCATTTCTTTCTAATACCCTCCTGAAAAAAGTAACCAATCCCTTTGGAGTTTGCAAAGGAAGATGCGTCCCACAGCGCTAATGCTGTGTGCACTACATGTAGAAAGATATGTTTAATGAAAGATGAGAAATTATGGATCAAATAATGTTGTGGAAGCCACTCTCACCAACAATGAAGATCATTCTGGATGAACTCCAAATATCATTACTATTGTTTAATTTCAACTCCAGTCCTACATCTGCTTAAGATAGTGTCAAAGATAATAATCACACCAGACAGATACAAAATACAAAACTGAAATTACGTTGCTTAATTATTTTGTTTACTAGTGGTGTTAAACTGCTGGTTTTGTCTGCCTCATGTGGGACAGCTATGATTTTTACCTTTAAACTCCTCTGAAAAATGCAGCAGTTTGGCATCAATACCTATTTCTTTCCAGATTGCGTTATATGAATGAGTTTGATAGGAGTCACTGTGGTGAGGAAAGGATAATGGAATTTCAGGTAAGAGTTCTTCATAATGAATTCATTCCTTACACCATGTTAACACCCACACATGGAATTAGGGACCTTTGTAACACAATGCAACAATTTACTAGAAATCACAAAACACCAATTACAGAATTGGACTGAAATTGGCTGCCAAATCCTCCGTCCCCGATAAAAGAAGGATAGGTAAAGTCATGCCAGCACATTTTAACTCATTCCTAAAAATTCACTTAGGTCTATTGCGTACTGCCCCAGTGAAACAGAAGTGGATTAACTGCAGTGTTACATGTATGACATGAAATGCAGAATAAAATAAGAATTAATAGGTCATGAACAGCAGTGACTATGAACTCAATTTGGATCATATTTATTTAAATAATTACAACAGATTGTTAACTTTGAGAATCTCCTGATTTATGCAAGTGAAAAAGGAAAGAGAGACAGCTTCTATATTGTATATTTAGCTTGATAAAAGAAAGCAAGCCTGTTTGGAAGGAGCATGAGATTGAGGTTCCTCAGCTGATATTTTATAAAAGCACAATTAAATGTCAGTATTTTACAAAGACCCCTTAAATCCTCAGACTGAATCCTGTCTGTTTTTACTGGTAACAGAGTACCAAACTGTAAGCAGAACTGAGCAGGATCTGACTTTCCATCACAGACAGTTAATAATTAAATCAAACATTATATTCAACAATAGAACATATGCATCAGCTTCTTTCAAATTGCATTTCCTTCCTGTTAGATCCATTAGTGTAAACCAGACTGCCTTTAGAAAACCCCTTATTGCTGCTGTCTTTCAGCACAGTTCCTGAAATGGATAATGTGGTGCATATTATGGGCAATTACACAGAACTCCCTAGTGATAGGGTTTTAGAGTTTCAGAATAAAACAGCTGGAACTACAGGGCTGTAAACTAATCTGAAAAAAGAGACAATAGTAAGACATTTAATGTACATTGTTAGAACATGGACAAAGACTAGATGTGAAATACTACATATCACTATACCTACTGTATCTCACAGCATCCTCTCTGCAAAATCCTGTTTAACTCTTGAAAGACAAGACAGTTGAAAGCCAACGATTTTGCCATGAACAAATGCACACACAGCTGTATAACCCAAGCTAATTGGAAACATTAAAGGAAGAAGACTTGATCCAGAGCCCTGGTTTTCTCTTAATGTCAGAGGAGTTTGAATCAAATCCAGAACCCTATTAAAAAATGATAATGCATTAATGAATGCATAATGAATATATACCTAGATACGCTAAGAAACTATGTCTCCATCCCTCTTTTACTGTTTCAATATAACCTGAAAAATTAGCATTTTGGATTTGAAAATTGCATTTGCTCTGGGATATGTCAGGACTACTACTACAATATGTAGTGCTTGATCCTCCATCAATTCAAATTGACAGCAAAGCTCCCATTAATTTTAGTAATACAGCAGCGAATTTTTAGAATAGCACATGCACCATTTGGAAGCACAATGACCATGATTACATGTGTAATCACAGTAATTGTGCACACAATTACTGGTTGGGCATCTAACTGCCTTTCAAAAATCAGTTGCTCTACTTGCATGTATCCTCACAGCAGTCGCTTGTGCAAATACAGTGCAGCCCAGAGCATCCCCACCTCTGTGCTCACCACTGAAATAATACAGAAGAGGGCTCTGCCTGTGGCAGTAGGTATGTGGGATAGAGAAGCATATGCTTATGTTGCAGTGGTGTGAACAATAAATAAGAAAGGAAGAGAAATGGTTGCAGTGTCTCTTTGGGAAAGTAAAAATGTGAAATTACTTCAACTAATTTTTCAAAAGGACAGAGACTGATTTTCACCAGCTCATTTCTTGTGATCCTCCTTATCAGCAGGGTCCAGCAGGCATCAGCAAGTTAGTGTTTCGTAATGCTATGGCAAAATGATCAAATAATTTAGCAAATAAAAACACCATAAAGAAATAAATAAAATAAAATAAAATAAAACAAAACCAAAGCAGAGTAAAATTTTTCAGCTTAAAACAATTCAGAAATCAATTCAGATTTTCTACATAGTGTGCTTTTAGTTTCTTACACTGCAGAACCTGAAAGACGGCTGTTGTAGCTAACTCTAGTTTACAAGGCGTCTCCTTTTGCTCAGAAGATTGATTTTTATAGTCATAGTGCTATACAAAAGCATCCTCTGTAGATAGTGATAAGACTTCTGGATTCATCCTTTCGCTCAGCAAAATGGTAGCAGGAGAGAATGTCACTCAAACCATTTTATTCAGCTGTCCCGTGCAGGCATGGCCTCCCTCTTCCCCTGCAGAACAATGAGTCTGCTTTCTTTTCCCAGGGAGAGCTTTACAACCCCATGTTTGAGGAGAATAAGAAGCTGGTCAGGCTGGGCCTGGCTGCCCAGTAGTTACTTTCCCTAGGAGTCTGTGTGAGGGAAGGCTGTGCCAAAAGTCAACATGTGGGAAAGCAGATGTAAGCTAAGAGCCAGGGAATACCCTCTTCCTGGGGAAAAAACAGACCCTCTTTTAGAGGCTAAAAATGTCAGACTTTGCTTTAGGGTTGTCAGGTAGCACAATGCCTTCAGGAATTGCCCCTCACGGTGCAGTGACAGGCAATGGTGCTCTCGCCCAGGGCCTGGGGCAGGCATGACCCCACAGGGCTCCTGAGCACAGGCACCCCAACACCGCCGCCTCCAGCAGCCCAGAGTCTAACATGAAATGAAGCCAGCTTTGCATATGGAAGAATGCTAAAAATGGCTATATGAACTTTTTACTAGGCTGCATGTCACCGGGGGAGGGTGGCTAGGCTTGGAGGCCTGGAGCGGCCTACACCTCATATGTTTACCAAGCAGGGAAACCTTATAAAATTTGCTAGGGTGGATGTAATGATTACAAATTACACATGCTGTCTAAATAAGATCTGTATATGAAATACCATAATTTGGGTCTCGACTTCCCTTGTTTTAAAGGTTGAGATTTTGAAGCTCAGCCCCATACTTGGGATTTTAGTCCATCTTCCTCTCAGGGTTTGGGAAGTGTGGCCTTGGGCACTAGTGCACTGAGGAGACAACAAAGAGGACAATCTCTGTCAGGCAGAAGAGTTCAGAGGCTTTGAAAAATGTTTGCACTGCTGAGGAAAGCTTCAGCATCTTTCTTCCCAATGGTGTTAGCTTTGTTGCTGAACACAAGGCTGGAGAGCATTACACCATGTATGTGCCTGTGCTTCTTGGTTTCGCAGAGACCCATGGTCACGTTCACTCGATATGTTTGCAAAATAGCTTTATGTAAGTTAACCCAGATGCCTCTCACAAATAACTACTAAATAGTTATTTAAAACTTTATTGTAACACTTGACTCCCTGCTTGATTCTCTACAACCGTTCTGCTGGTAATTGCGGCAAATTTTGCTCTTAATTTCATTAGAGTAAACATGAGGTAACCTCACTGAAGTCCAATCAGGGAATCTCAGCTCTGTACGTTGCTTTGAGTCTGCAGTCTTGTACATAGGAGCTGCGCATGTGGGCTGAATTCAGTGTAAAGCATTAAACATTGCCTCTTTTGTAATTAACATGAGAGCTGTATGAAGCCTTGAAGCTAAGAAATCCCACAAGCCCTGTAGAAAATGTTTCTTTTTACAGGTCTGACTCTTCATTTATTCTTTATTCTTTATTTGTCTTCTTTATTCAAGGGACTACACCATAAAAGATGGAGAACTGCTGGCCATGAAGAATATAAAGCTCTAAGACTGTATGTTGGAAAGTTCCTTCAGAAATGTGCACCTTTGGTGATATGTGTTGCCTCACTTGACATCTTCTGCAAGTGTGGTCTCACTTTCACTGTTATCGCAACATACGTCAAGCAAAATGAAAACAGAAATTTGGGAAAGGATATAATTAACCTACTTGTGAACATTAACCTTAAATATTGTGCTAATTATCTCACTAATTTAATCACTGCAGATCTCAAACTTGTTTGTTAAATATTTAATTCTGCAAATTGTTTTAGATACGGAGGTGTGGGTTGCTTTCTGTGAATGTGAGTTACTCTATAAAACCCTTTGCAAAACCATTGTATGTTCACTCTTCAGTGAACAAAACCCACTGTCAACAAGACTTTTAATGGCTATCACAGAAAACGTGCCCTGAGGCTAAGAGATATAGAGCCCTATTATTTTAAAATCTAATGAATACATTGTACAGGGAGTAGACCAGGGTAAATTTCTGCCTGCACATCTTCAGCTTTGATTCCACAGGAGTCTAAGCTGGAAAAATGTTTTTCCCTGTTTCCTTGTTTCTTCTTGCAGCTGTATGACTGTTTCTTATCTATTCACCTCTTGATTACTTGAGTCACTCAGCAAATGATGTCCTCGATCTTCAGCCCTTCTTATCAAGTGAATATTTTGTGCTAAAAGTAGCCTAAAATGTGTTTAGATGCTCCAGTTACAATGCTGCCCAAAGTGGCTCTAATTATTCCTGAGAGGAAGCTTTTGAATTTGGTAGTGTTTGTTGAGAAGATGAAAGCTCAGTGTTTGTTCCTGCCTCCCTGACGGGAAGGGGGCCGTGCTGGCACCCACGAGGCTCAGCTGAGCACAGCAAGGCAGAGAGAGGCACGGGGATGCCTCCAACTGCAGTGGCTGGGAGAGCCAACAGCCAGGGTGTGGATGCCGGGGGAAATCCCAGATGGAAGGGACAGCCAAGCCAGGAAAAGCCCTGGAGACTGGGGGCACCCCAATTCTCTGTCCCATGGGAAGGTGGGGGCTGTACCCACATGGCAGTACTTCTTCATGTTATTTTCTTCATATTTGTTATATATGCCTCCTTAATTGAGGAAGAAGATGAAAGATCAGGGTTGACGTGTTTCTGCACTGTAATTCTTACTATCAGAGGAAGGCGCAAAGGTATGCTAAATCCAGGTGATGGCTCACAGCAGACCTCTGACAGGAGCTATTTGATTAGCTAGGTGACTATATCAATATCTATTTGGAACTATATTATTAACTTATCATATATCATTCAGATTTTTATGATGATCACCTAGATTTATTTATTGTGCACTTACACACAAAATTCATACTAGTTAGTTCTTTCCTGGCAATAAGAGAGAAATTTCTGTGAATTTAGCTGAATAAAGCTGTGTTTGTTCTTGTTAGTCATCAGAAGTCTGGTTCTTTCTGTGCATTATCTCAATTTCTGGGCATTTTTTCCCTTCATTTACTCCAAAAATGACTTCAATACTAATGAATACTGAAAGACAGCCAAGACAGGATGAACTTTTGGACAATTTATGCAAACACGACAGATGAGAATAGATTTACTATAAACATGTCAGGCACAAAAGACTTGACTGCTTTTTAAATACAGTGATACTGGGAGAGATTTATGGATATTTTCAACTGTTCATTAAAGAGAAAAATATTTTGAAACTATAGGCACTATCCTTTTATCCATTTTTGCCTTCCAGGCTGAGTTGCAAACCTTTGATGTTTTCTTCACCAAAAAATAAAAGTAGTTATGAACTTATTTCTCCCAAGCACTTTCATTTTTGTGTCAATTTACAGTTTTTATTACATTCCTGGCAGTCCAAATTATGGTGTTTGGAGAGCAGCTAGAGTCCATAGCTTAGAGTTTTGTGAAAATAAGGATGAAGTTCACTTAATGATGCTTCCTGGTCACTGCTTTTTTTCTTCTCCTTTAGTAATAAAAGGTTAATAAAATATATGAATACTTTAACTGCCTGCTAGTGCAACCAACCAATTAAAGGTTATTCTAATCTAAATGTCTGGAAGCCGCTTGAATTGCGATAGCTAGTACCTGCTTGATCAGATTAATAAAATGGAAAGCCTTAGACAGGAAAATCATGTATAAGTGTAGTCCCAGTAGTTGACTGAGGCATCAGTTCTTGCAGCCAGACAGGCATATACTTCACTGTGTATTTTCAGAGTCTGCTTCTGTGCCCGCATAAATCAATAGTAAGCCTTGCTCTCAACTTCAGTGCAACTGAGGCTGTTGTCAGGCAATGATTTTGCAAGATAGGACTGAGATATTGGAATAGTTTCATGGAATTATTGGATTCTTTCTTTCTAAAATAGTCTTAATCTCATATAAGTAGTAAGTAGTTTTGATGTGAAAATACATGCTCCTCATTGCTTCCTAAAAACGTCGTATCTTGCCAAATCTCCTGTGAAGTCAAAACAGTGCCCCAAAATGACAGCAGGAAGGAGTGTGCAGTGCTTGGAGATCTAATCCTGCACACTGACAGTGCTGACGATGCTCTTGCTTTTTGACAAAATGGAGAAAGAGGAGATTTGGGTGGAAAATAATACAGCTTTCATCTCAACCTTAGAAGGATATTGGCAGTTTTGTAGCAGAATTATTTGAGTGTTCTGAGACCCTTCAAAAATAAAGCAGGAAGCTTAATAAGGTTTCATTTTGGAGAAGTCACAAAAAAAGGACAACTGAAAGGAATATTTTAACCATTTTTACTGGACTTGCATTTCCAGCCTTTTTAAATTAAGAGCCACAAACAAACACACATTTATAAATAACATAATGCAGTTGGAGATAATGCAAACGTCTTTATAAATAACACAGTATAGCTTAAATCATTATTTTTAATGCCTCTATTTTTTGTTCCTATATGAACAAGTCTGCGTTGGTCTGCATTAATTAAATTTAAGTAGGATTTCTAAGGCCAGATCATCATTACTTTGGTGGCCCTGATTTAAATCTGCAGTAAAACATTTCTCCATTTAGTTTGGTGCTTTTGTGTCATATTTCATACACTAGTTGTCTCTTAATTAAATCCATGATGGCCCACCAACACAGACTATTAAAATAACTATACTTTGCACTTGACATATTTATGAGACAGATTCATAAGAGTATAGACTGGTACTTGAACTACTCACTGAGAAATGCTAATAAGATTATGATGAAGGTAAGATTAGAACATTCGTCTCCCTTTCTCTTCTCTCTTCTTTTTAGAAATTTATTTTTATAACTGCAATTCACTACTTCTATTTCAGGCTCTTTGATGTTGTTGTATATACCAACAGTTCTTTCTGTGTGGATTTATTGTGGCAATGAAGAGTGGGAAACTGCTAATTTATATCACACCAGTAAAGTGCATAAGTATTGTGTTCCTTGAAATATGAACGTTTGCAGATGTCTGTAAAACCTTCACGTGAATTGACAAATTCAAGATAATGCATATTAAGGAATTAGTCTACCTTTGGAATTGGGTGATGTAAAACATGGGTTATCATCAGGTGCCACATTGTTTGCTCTTTACTGCCTTACTCCTTGAGCACCCTTGTTGGTGTAGGTCTGGCTGAGTCCTCTGCTGTGTGAGGGAGGAGGCAGCACCTTTGTGCCTGTCATTGTTTCCTGCATGTCCTTGTGCCAGGCAGGACGTGGCTTTGCCCGTGTCCCAGCTGTACACAACATATTGGCACGTCATGGGCTGTGCAGTTTGCTCTGTGTGGCTTGGCTGCCACTGCAACGTCTGCAATAGCATGGATGTATGGCTTCAGTGGGTAAGGAAAACAAAAGGAAGCAGATCTGCAAGTCATATGACTTGAAGGGTTGCCTGGCATTCGTGTTAAAGTTTGATCATTTGTGTGTACAGATATCTTGAAATGACCTTCTTAGCATCATTTATTGACAGAGTTGCTAATATCTTTTTTTTTTGATATTTTTTTGAATAATTTGGATGTGGAGGGTTCAAGTAACTCCATATTTGAGGAAGAAAGCTGCTAGAAGTGAAAAAGCTGCTAACCTGATAATGTAAAACTAGCAAGGATTTCTGTCACTTCTCAGGACAAAGATGTTCACCTCTTTGGGACCTTTACCCTCTTCCCCAGTCATATCCTTTCATGTAAAGGCTTCCATACATCACTGAATTGGGGGTCCCAGTGTAAGCACACATGTAAAGGTCTCTAAATACATGCAGTTTGAAGGGTATTTATGTTACTGGTGTGGTTTATAGAAACCCAGATCTACATGATGTTCGTATTTTTTCCAATGATAATATATCATTTTGCTTCATACTAGTATTTCCTGTGAAACTGACAAAAGCATCAAATGCTGGGATTTTATTTACAAATAAATACAATATTAAAAAGTGGGAATAATAAGGATATATTAAATATTTCATCCTCTACAGAAATAAACCAGCTACAGTTCAGGGAGCTTCACTAAACACATTAAATCTAATAAAATCGCCTACATGTACTCCTGACACTAGTAGTAATTAAAATAACTTGTTTCAAAAAACTGGTCCTATACATGAATACTTATTGGCAATTATTTCTAAGTTCTTCAAACCAAAGATAACCTAATTTGATTCACACACAATGTTCTTGTAAACGTGGTTCATACTGGGTTTTATATGCAGCTTAGGACTGTTAATTGCCAGTTTGAGCCTCACAGTAAAATGAAGTTCAATATGTCGCTTTTTCTGAAGTATCAAGAAATGTTTGAGAAATGCTTGTCTTGGTCTAATCAACTGTGAATAGTTTATTTCTGAGCCCTGCTTTTCAGTGTAAGTGGATCTGACTTTTCTCAGAGCTTCTAAAGTTTAATCAATGCGTTATATTCATTTCATTAAGGAAATCTGTAATGAACTGTGAAGTATATGTAGCAACAGGCTTTTTTGTTGTGGAAAATTGGCGTATTTTCATTGGGAATGTGATTGTGCTTGTTTATACTGGCAGGTAGCCTCTGCTAAACAAACTCATTTTTTTTTTCTACCTGTATAGGTCAATATAAAGAGTGTATAAACTGTTTTCTGAACTGCCTCTCTCCTGGTGGTCCCACCACCCAGCTTCCCAGATTCACACAGCTGTAGCTTTCAGGCAATTCTCATTTCTAGAAGGATTACAAGTATGTAAGTGCTCTTACGTTCTACAAGAGAGAAGGAAGGTGCAACAGAAGAGAATGTGGATAAGAAACTGACTTTTTCAGTCACAGTTAACCTGAAAAAGGTCATCGCAGTGGGATATTAAAACAGTGCCACAAGCTTGTCACTGGGATCTGCACACCACAGAGTTACTGAAGGGGGTGCAAAGGGGTGAGCTAAGGATGCTGAAAGTCCAGTCTGTGTTTCCCAGCCCAAAGTACGTTGTTCTCATTTCTCTGAGAAATCAGCATCATCAGAAGGAAGTAGCTGGTATCATAAAGGGCTGCTACATTGTATATCCTTTTATTTTTTTAAAAAGACCCTTATTTGTTTGTCCTTTATTTGTTAGTAAATGTTTAGAAGTTCCTCCCATCATTATGTGACACAAGGAACTTTTCTATTAAAAATAAAGAGACATGCCGCGGGGGTTGATATGTGTTTAGTTTTCTCCTTATGCTCAAACTCTGCAGCCCCAGAGAAAAGGTTCTTGACCCTGGTCTAAAATACAGTCCAGTGTCCAGTGCTCATGGCATGTAATATGAAAATCATCAAAACTGTCCTTGGCAGGAAACTTGTTCCCATTAGTTGATTAAAATGCTTTATTGTTGCCTACAGCACCATTGCTTTATATATATTTTATTTTACACAGAGCAGATGTGATGGTGTCTTCTACTGTTTCTCTTTGTGTGGTTTTTGATAGAGAAGTGAAATCACTACCTGGACAGATCCCCTCTGTGAAGTTTTGGGGAGGGAAAAGAGGGGAAAGTGAGGGGTTTGGTGATGGGGCTGGGGTAGCAGCCATGGGGGGGGCAGCAGAGGAGGGCAGCACAGTGGCAGCATTTGGGCACCGGGGGGTTGTGCAATGGCAGGGAGACGGCACCACAGAGAGTAGGAGGAAAAGCACACAAACCTGCAAGCAGCAAATGCCCCAAATCTGGAACTATCTGCCTGCCAATAATGTATAAACTCTGCTCTGACAATAGCAAGAGTGGGCTTTGGCATTTTTTTTAGGCTGACAACTCTAAAGTTTCAGTTAGAATATGGAAATGGAGCCGATCGTAAAATGCTAGACAAGGTTGCATCAGGATAAAATCTTCCCTATCCTGTTATTACAAAGAAAAGTGCAAGAGTCCAAGTGTTCAAGATGAATCTGATGTTTCTTATTCTCCCGATGTTGGATAATGGAGTTGAAATCTCAGTACAAATACTACTTTGAAACGGAGGAGTCATTTCAAGCAGTAGTTTTGATACAAGTACCTTTCCACCTCCCGCCAGCATGGTTTTTTCTAAGGCATGTTGACACCTAATAATAATAGGGTCTTTCATTACAGAATCACACATTATTGTGTGTGTGACCTTATGTTCAATAAATATTTATTTGATAGTCATAGGTTAATTAATTTCCATTGTTTCTCTTTTGATTGTACACATGCTTATACTATACAATTAGAGGAAAAAACAGAGAAGCATGGGTAAACGTTACTGGTACAAAACATTTCTATTACCCTTTACTTTTAAGAACATTAGTAGATTATTAGAAGATATAAACATGGGAGACCATGGATCATATTTGCATGTTAATGAAATCCATGAATTATACATTATTTGCTGTAGAGAGTACTAGAAACAGTATTCCTTCTTTCTAATAGCTATAAAAGCTGGCAGTTTCCTGGAGCACACATCACATCCCCTCTGCAATACCTTCTAATAGAAAGAAAGAAATCCAGCTCTTCAAAGCAATCTCTCACTAAATGAAATAGATTTGTTTGTGTTGCTTTGCAGCACACAAGTGTGACAGTTCATTTTAAACAAAATAGTTTTAATAATGTCATTACTAATATCTATTTGGTCATCTCTCTGAAAGATGGTGTTTTAATAGGAATGTTTCATTTTAATAAATGGCAGAAGAGGCAAGCTGCCCTGAGTCAGCAGGAAGTGGATATACACCAGAGAACAGGCTGATTGTGTTAGATTCATCCAGAACATTGAACAGCACACAGACAGTCCAAGAAAAAGCAACTGGCTTTATTCAAATGATTAGTCTTACTGCTACGCTGTAGCACAGATTCACACATTCTTCTATTATTCCTTGACCTTGTGCCAAAAACTCCCACTTGAAGTAATAATTAGAATTAGTGTTTCCAGTGCATGCTTCCATCTTCCTAACAAACAGTAATGAAATGTGGCTTTTACAAAATATGCAGTTAATTAAACTTTTTTTTGATCATTGTTTGATTAATACAGTTCCCCTGTGTCAGCCCCTCATTATGCCCGACTATTTCTACCTGATATTGGTGAATTGGGAGAAAAGCACTATCAATAGAATGATTGACATTGCAGAAATTTGCACCTTAGACTTGCTTGTGGGTTGTCTTTTTTTCTTCCATGTTTTATCACTGTCTTGGAATAAAGAGGAAAGATGGCCATTATTTGTAAACCTGTTTTTTAAATCGAGGACAGTGCGTGTATTATATAACTGCTCTACGAATACCCTCAGCATGAATCTGAAGCACACATATATCAAGTGCTACAAGGTAATAAGTGGATTTCGAGGCAAGCTTTTTGAAAAGGTGGCTCAGCACTGTATTGCTTAATAACACTATGCAAATAGAAATTCTGATTTCATTTTTCTCAATATTATTTCATGCTTTTTTACTGTCTGCCTTAATTATCCCAATGCTGAACAAGTATAGTCTTTTGATTGATGAGAGTTCCACCCCTTTACCCACACCCCTGCAGATATGAGGCTCCACAGTTTAGTACCATAAATCACTGTGATTGTATAACTTAACTACTGTATGATCAGAGATCACATACAGTGTTAGCCTGAATATGCATTCATCCTTCGTTATGAATGTTTTAGGGCTAAATTTATTCTGGCTGTTTGGAGAAATATAAGTTTCTTCACATAAGAAAGCAATGCATTTTAAATAAGCAATGCTTTCAACAACTGGAAATAATCACAAAAGTCTTCTATTTGCAATCTTCATTAACATGAGTTATTTCACCACTTTAGGAGAAATCCTTTCAGAGAAAAACAACAATTAAACCCCTCCCCCTCCAGGCTCTGACAGGGAAGGATCTATGGATCAGCCACTTTAGTAATTAACCACAATTCCTCTGATTTGTGAATTTCCAGATGATGAGGCAGGAAGCAAGTTACATCTTGGAGAAATTGCCCTCTGGAGAGAGGAAAAACTATTGCGAGGTTGACAGCGCAACCTTGTACCGGCACAGTTTCCCTTCCCTAGTGGTTCAAGGAGTTCCAAGCACCCTCCTGTAAATCATCAGCTCACATCTATTTATTATCTTCCAGACCAGTGCACAACACTATCTGTTACACACGGATACCAGCAATATTACAAGGTGGACTCAAGGGATAAGAGACAGCAAACTGCACACCTCCTACGCCTGAGTCACACCCGGTCCTGTTCATAAAGTACATGCTACTGTCAGAAATGAAACAATATGAACAAAGTCGTGATTTTTCAGTCTTTCTCCAGAATGCTGGATCTTATCTGCTGATATCTTTGTGTTATTATACACAGGTAAAATTTATCTGCATAGCAATGGACAAAATGTCTATGAAAATACTGCTATTCATTCACTGATTATTGTCATATTTGGAGTAGGCACCAGCTACACTCTGTGATGCTTGTCCTGGAATATCAATAAATAAATCATAAAAGCCAATGCTTCAAATATTGAAAAATTCACACTTCAAACTGTGTTTTGAACTATCCTGAGAGCAATGTCTCAGATTGTCCTTTTGCTTTATACGAACAGAGAAAATTCAAAGTAGGAGGAACTCTCTCCTGGGATTTGGCATAGTGGAGTGCCATCAGCCTTCCTGTCTCTGCTGTGCCAGAGAAGCCTCTCCTGGGATGTACCATGAGGAGCAGACAGTGTGTCTGGGGAGTTAATGTGGCTTCAGATGAAATTACCTCCTGCAGAATCCATCTTGCCTGATGGCTGTGTGCATGCAAAGGAGCCAGGCAGTGGCGAGGAGCCAAGCCACAGCAGGACAGGTGAAGGCTTGGAGAAAAGTTGAAGCCCTTACCTATGACTATGGCAAAGTTCCTTGCACTATAGACTTATGCTGTTGATGAAAATGGGACATCACAGCTCTTTTTTTTTCTTCTGTCTGGGGCACAAATTAAGTAAGAACAAAGGTGTTCAAGACCCCACACTGTTGCCCACTTTTATTGCTCACTTATGGCAGATGCCTAAATTATATGGTGTGAATGACAACGTTGGAAGGAGAAATGAGGGCAAATGCCCTTCTGAAAGGTACACTCTAGTTTAAGCACAGGTTTTTCAACTGATGTCCAAGTTGCAGAATGAATTTCCATGTTTTGTGTTGTGCAGGGGGCCACTAGGCAATTCTAATGGTTCCTTTTCTTTTGCTTTACAAGTACTGAAATTAGCCAAAAGCTAAAATTAAGAATGGCATTTTATAGTCTATTTGTGAATGCAAGGCTAGACTAGAAGTCACTAGACTGGAAGTCAGTCAGGTACATCTACTCAAAGGCCAGAAGAAAAAGCACTGCAGGTATTCACTGCTTTATCTGATTAGAAAACAGCCTGGCACAGATGTGATTTCTGCTCCATATATCAAGTTATGGCAAGCTTTTGCTGCTTCATTATGAAAGCATCTGAAGTAAAATAGGTTTTGGAACATAAAAAATGACAAATTTGGAAAAATATCTATATGCCAGATGGGTGTAGGAAGAATCCTTGTGACAAATATATTATTAAGGGAATATGCATAAGGAAAGAAACTGTGCCCAGATCTTCCAAGGATGGACAGGCAGGAAGGTAGCGTCTCACTGTGTCTAATGTATTCTCATCTAGTCTAGATCTAATTAATTATGTTGCATTGCTGACATAAAATCTAGGCACCACACACAATAATGGCAAGCTGCGTCGGGGCTTCGGCAGGACCTGACGACTGCTCTGCCCTCCCTGCTTTTGTTTGCTTTCCTCAGGGGCTGCGGGTCAGAGTGACGACATCTCCGCTGAGGAAAGGCTAATGCAAGCAGACGAGGCTTTTGCTGCACCTCACAGGCGGCACGGCATGAGCTCATCCTCATCTCCCCCGTTACAATACTGTGTTGGCCTCCTCCGAGGATGCTGCTCAGAGGGGTTTGATTGCAGACCAGTGGTGCTCCAGCATGGCTTCTCCTCATGCCTCATGAAGAAATGGGAGAATTCCAGTCATTGCTGACTTACTCTCCTGATACTTTTGGAGCTGAGATCCCATGCCATTCATAGGTCCTGGACTGACCAGGAAGGCAGCTCAATCCACGGTTCATGGAAGTTGGCTTTCCACTGTTCTCTGTACGTTGCCCACCCTGACGCCCTGGCTCAGGACACATGCGGCTGTGTGTGACAATGCGGCAGCACACAAGGTCAGGGCAGGGGGTAGTGGGGTACCTGGTGCAGAGAAAAGAGGCTGAGCTCTGGTGCCAGGAGGCTGCTGGACAGGCAGTGGGGCTGGGGGTAGGCAGCAGCTCTGGCTGTGGGACAGGACTGGTGCAGGGGAACCCTGGAAACTCTAGCTCCACAGTGTGGGGATAGCAGAGCCCCTCAGCCAAGACTGGTGGGGAGCTGTTGGGGGCAGGTGACCTCCTATAGACCCTCAAGGCAAGGTCACTGCCTCTTCCATGGAAATGGCCAAGTCAGTATTTCAGCTTTAGAGTGAAAAACCAAAAGGACACAAATACTCTGGTTAGTCCTGCATCTGAGTGGCAGTCCAGACCTGATATGGTCTTAATGGCAGCTGGAGGAGCTGCATGCAGATATTACACACTGTTGAAAGAGGTCTCAGCCTTTGGTTCTTCCCAAAGATGGGATATAGCTGGTTTGGGTTCAGGGTGCAAATGATCTAGCTGTGATTAATGTGCTCAGAACTGAAATAGAAATGGAGGCAGGGAGAATGGTACAGCAATCTTATAATCTGGCTTCACGTAATTTGATTTCATTGATGCCCCATACACTATCTGATTGCTCTTTTTCTATTTAAACTCAGCCAAAGCAGGAGGCTTTTGCTCACAGGCTTCTAGTACTATTTTATTTGGCAGTTATGGAATAAAAGAATTTTAGCATTGCCTTAGAGTTTCTCCTGACATCTATCACAACCAATCCAGCTCATATGTGGGTGAACTGTGTTTTGATCCAATTATAAAATTCTATTGGAGTCTTGTTACATTCTTATCCCATGTGCATGTTGAAAAATTCAAGAGCAAAGGAAAATTCTACAAAATGTTTCTCATTTACTGTAGGCTTTGAGACACAAAACTGCATCACAGTCATTTGTGGAGGCTAATAGCAAACTAGAAAAACAACACATTCTTCAGAAAAAAAACCTCACCCTCTTAATCAGCAGCAAGAAGATTTAGAGGGGGAATAGTACAATCTGGGTTGTAGATATTATTGTCGATAGTCTTTGGGGGCACAGCCTTACTTTTGCTAATTGTAGCAACAAGAACTTTGTTGGTGTTATTCAGAGCAGTTATGACGACATAGGATCTGCCAATTTGAAGACATTTCTGAGGATGCATAAAAATGACAAATTTGAAAAGAACCCAGACACGAAAGGACCATAGCAACACAGCTAACATCCCAATGGATATAATGACTGAAATATTTAAAAACAAAGATATTTTACACACTCATAGTATTTCTATAGCAAAAATGCATTATTAAATCAACAGCCCATGCACTATTTGATTACTATGATGCAGAAGTTGATCTAGGATATTTCTGGCTCAACACTTCCACTGTCTTCAGGCTACGAAACTTAATAAAAGGAATTAGGTGTCTCCCTTGCTGGTCTGCTATAGAAAGCCATGCAGAGGCGTAGCTTCACAAACAAGAGCGCTGCTTACAGGAGAGGAAATACAGTTGCTCAAAATCTTTGTGGCTCCATCCTGGTGGAGTTTTCCACATATTCCACAATCAGAATCCCTGTCCTAAAGATGTGTGACAAGGGAAATGCCAGGACCAAGCCAGTAGCCTTGGGCAAATGCAGGTAGCCCTGCAGCCAAACCACAGTGACAGTGCCAGGGCCAAGCCTGGAGCTCAGACTTCTTTAGGGAGCAGTTCAGCCACCTGGAAAAGCCAACAGCTCTTTCAGTTTCCCAAATACTGTTTATAATTAATCCAGTTCAGGTCTGAAGTGATCTAACCTGCTGCAAAAAATGTCACACCAGGTACCCCTGAGAGAGCAGCTGCTGTGTGGGCACTGTTGTGATGGACCTCTCTGTCTTGCTGGGCTCTGGTGAGCCCTTCATGTGAGCATGAAGCCACTGTGCTCCAAGGTAGCAGCAAGGTGGTGCTGGAGTTGGCCAGGGCACCACTCAGCTGTCTCAGCCTCCCCACACTGATGTGGTGAAAGATGCAGGGAGAAGCTGGAAGTGGAGCGCCTGGCAGCAGCCACCAAGGCTGAGCTACCCAGCCACTTGCAAGGGCAAGGACAGTGTGCATGTGAGCTCACAAAAGATGTTAGATTATTCCCAAGGCTGCTTGCTCTTGATTACGTCAGTTTTGCCTGCCTGTGATTCCACTAGCTTAATAGTTAGTCCCATTTTCCTTATATCCTACAGTACAGACAGGTTGTTGGTCTCCAGCTCTGGAACGCCGTCTGTGTTTCTGCGCCCCGTGGGAGGCTGACAAACGTGGCATCTCTCCCCATGGCTTCCCCGGTCACTCTGAGCCCCGTCATTAAGCTCTGCCTCAGAAATCTGTTTAGTCACAGAAGCAGATTGCTTCCATGAAGCGCAGAAATGTAATTTGCCAGTACTTACACTACAATATTAAATACTAGCATGTAGCTCTTTCACCTTTTTAGTTCTTAATAGCAAAAAATACTTGGCGTGAAATCCTGCCTCTACAAGGGTCGATGATAAAATCTGCATCAGCGACAGAGCAGCTTCTGCCCTTCCTATGGTGAGCGGTTTTATTGGCTTTGCATGTAAAGCTGTTTCAATACATCAGCGCTTTCATGGCCAGTCCAGAACACTTGTGCACTCGCAAAGCTGTGGAGAGCTCATCTCCACACTTCCCTTGTCCCAGACTCATCCCGTGCAGAGGGAGAGCTAAGGTTTAGTGACAGCCCTTGCCGGGGTTTGTTCTCCTGTGGAAATGGATGGCCGTTGAAGCTCTGAGGCAGATCATACTCCAAGTGCATCCGTAAGCCACCACTCCTCACCCCAGGCTCCGGCCCACTGTAGTTAATCATTAAATAATTCCCCTGGTGATGTTATCCAGTGCTGATAAATTACAGATTTCATTGTTTTGCCTGGAGCAGCTTTAAATTGTGTTAATTTCATTGAAGATTGACACTGGCTTTTATTTCCTTTTGCTACTGTTTTGTCCTGTAAAGGAGACGCACACTACAGACTTCAGATTTCTCACATAATTGGTGCAATAGATTTTATTCTCATATTTTGAGAAAATTGTAATCAGAGCTTTTGAAATACCAAGAACTTTTAGATCAATAAAATACTAATGATAGTGTATTCAAAGAGGAATATTACCACAAATCCAATAGCTTTTAAAACAACTTTATTGTTGACTATGTTTGTTTTACATGTGATCTCAGAATGATTTCTAATTTTATACAGCAGTGAATTTATTCCACCTACAACACATGTTTCTGACACAGGGTTTTCTCAAAAACTGAAGATATAATACATTATACATCTTCCTGATGAGCCAAACTATCATCGGTCTGATTCTCTCTTTTGGCAATGGAAAAAATATCCCCAGGTAGTCCTATTCTGCTCACATTGAAGAAACAGCAGTTTTAAGTTAGTGGGATTTTGATCAGACCTTTTATGGCAAATTCCACTATTTTGGAACAAAGAACATAACAGTTCAATGTGTATTCGATAAAGCATATGGAAAATTTCAGAGCTGTAATTTACAACTACAAAACCGATATTAAATATTTTATGTACCAGCAACAATGTGATGCAGTACAATAGTCTGTTGTGGTAAATAAGAGGAGGTTTTCATCATGCACTATTGTAGCTCCCCAAGCAGAATGCTGAGTTCAACTAGGAAATATTGAATAAAACTTTAAATCCCATCTGAGGCTCCATATCACAGTTGGTATTTTTCGTAGAGGCCTATCTCAATAATTTCACTAGGGTACCTGTTTTTTTGGCATTTTGTTGTTTGGTTTTTTTTTTTCTCCTTTTAGGCATACAGTATAATGCAGTCTAAACCCTCACTTTGTTATAAACGTGCAGGGAAATGAAATGAAACAACAAATCAGGTGACAGGTATCTAAGGCACTGATGGGTGTTAATGGCCCTGATGAGCCTCACCTGGGACCTTCCACTATGCCTATGGGTCAGGAGAACTATATAAGCTCATCCCTGGGCTATTACTGTCTTTTATGAGCAGTGTTGTAAGGGTGCAGATGTCTGGTTCCTTGTCCATAGACCCTGCTGATCTAGACTCCAGCTTGTGAATGGACCTCCTGGCTTGGTGGCAGAACTGTCCTGTCACTATGGACCTGTCTGGCAATCTCTGGGAAGTGTCTGATCCGAACTCCAAGCTGTGGATTGATCAGCAAGCTTGGCCTCAGACCTGTTTCATCACCATGAAGTTCCCTGACGTTGAGGGCTTGTGATTGAAGCTGTCCTGCTCTCCTTGTCAGCTACTTTAAGACTGGCCTTAATAATTCCCTTAGCTCCTGCCTCACTGTCCTGCTGGAAGAAGAGGTGGATTGGTCAAGGTAAATAAATCTGTTAATAGAATTTACTTAACCTGGAGGAATCTGCCACACCTCGTGTTTCCATCTCCTATTTTATATTAGGAGGCTGAACTTTCATAGGAGAATAAAAAAGCAGGTAGATTTAATATCCTGAGGAAATTTCTGTGTCCAAGCCAGTTCATGTGAACATGAGTTAGTTTTAAATCTAGAATTTTCAAAACTTTTTGAGCCCCAGAAGCATGGGGAGGGAAGCTGTAGTTCCCCTAGAGAAGCAGCTGGCTGAAGCTTGAGCTGATGCAGAGCTGCTGCTGATCTCATGCTCTCTATTGGCTTCCTGTATGGCCAAGGTGCTTCTGTGGTAAATGGTGCCGATCTGCTTGCTTACCTGGTTGACCTGTCTAGTTTGTGTGCAAACCCAAGTTATTGCTCAGGACATGTAATAAATGAAAACGTGAGCTTCCTGGTGTCCATGCTGCCTGTGACTGTCATGGTACAAGAGATAGGGAGGTGGTGGCTGAGGGCTGAAAAGAAGCTGGGTGGTTTGTCTAAGTTTGCTCTCTTTAGGACAGTATGTTAGGCGATGAGTTAGCCCAAATCCTATAGAGTGTTTTGAGAGACCAGCTACATTGATTTGTAGCAGACTAGTTCAGGTTAAAGTCCCCCTGAATACCTCTCCTCGATAAATATCCAGCTCTTGAGAAGCTTCTGGCACTACTTCGGACATTAAGCAGAACCACTTAAACGTGCAGGCCATTTAAAGAACTGGAAGAAAATGTACCTTGTGTTGAATTCCTCCACTTTTTGGAAGAAATAGGGACAACGTTGGCTTCTAGCTGTTTCTCCTGCACTCTAAAGTATATCCTTTTGCCCAACTCCATACTGGGATTGATGTAGCCTTCAAAAGAAGACAGAGGGGAAACTACCTATTGGTTTCAAGGATCACACTCAGGTAAACTACTGCTGTGGTAGTCTTTCCAAATTTCCTTCAAAAAGTTTTGGTTTCTCAGGAACTGTGAAGAAAATCTCTATTTTCGCCAGATTCTGATAGGGTGAGTCTGAGGGAGAGACAAGTGCTTACCCATTTGGGACAGGTACAGTGTCCTCCTACAGGGTATCTACAAGTGATTTTGGATGAATTTGTTTAAATACAGTGTTAAGGGAATAAAAAGTATGGGCCTTATCCCACAAAGTTGTAGCCTGGAACATCTGCCAAATCAGATCACATGTAGTGTGGGGTTAATTGCTATAATGTCTAAATGTTTTTTCTTTCCACCTGCTGTACATATAGTAGCCTAGCAGATTAAAAGAAGCTTGTGGGTCCTTCCAAACACTTGGGGTAAAATATTCTCCTTTTAAAAGTACTGTTGAATATATTGAGTAAGGGAAAGAAAGGCATGAAAATAAGACTTTGGACGCAAGGCAAAAAGTCACAGTGTTCATGATACATCTGGGATCTTACCACCTGGGTAGGCTCGAGAAGCAGACCTTCCAAATAAAAATAGCAGGGTAATAAAACACTAATAGTAAAAAGCAGTGGTGAGGTACTTCAAAAATCTACATTTTACAGAAATGTAATCATGATTTAAAAATACAAAAACACTGTGACTCAAAAGAAGGAGAGCGTGGGTGTTCGCTGGGGATGAGTCAAAAGAGAAGAAATTTCAATTCCAGAAAGCAAATGCAAAAGATGAAGCTCTAAGTAGAGCCTGAGAAGAGGCAGACCAAATTTATGCATTTGTTCTGCATCCAGAGTTCACCTCCATGCTATGCAGAAGTCATTGATTAACTGACATTAGATTGAAATGGGGCAATTAGACAGAGTAAAATGTCTACAGCATAAATTATACAAGAAAAGTGTCTGAAGAGAGCCTCCCCTTTGTCTTTAAGACTTGCCAGCTGTTCCTTTCCTGCCTTGCGTTTTTTACCTTTCCAGATAAGCATATTCCTGTTTCCTAAATCAATCTGACAGAACAGTTAACTGTACATCACAGGGTACAGCTGTATGTCCAGATACATTTTTAATAGGTCAGCCAGTCCAGTGGCAAAATAGCAGTGAATCACGTTAGCAGACGAGGAGGCTGGAGGGCAAATGATGCTCTGGAAGCACCTGCAGCAGACATTGCTGCATGCTTCCTTGGCCCTGATTTCTTGGAACAGTTTGTCACATGTTTAAACTAAAGCATGTGCCTTGGTCCCCTTTGTAGTCAATGGAATCAGCTGCTCAGCCTTATACAGTATTGAAAGATAATTACAGGACTTAGAAATCCTGCTGTTTTCCAGTGTTATGTAAGAAAGGTAAATCACTGAGTCCGTGAAAAAAGAAAGCCTGGGCAGTTGTGTGACTATGTTGGCTCACTGCTCTTTGCTTATAACTGTGTAAGACTTGTTTTTTCCTTTTTTCACAACAGGAACAGTGGAAACGGGTTATTTTAGAAACAAATTGCTTTAAGACTTCTCTTGTGGCTGTGGCTAGCATAGTATAATAAACAAACATCTTAGTAGTGAATTTAGCTTGTTTGTAAAGCAAAACTAGTCTTTGCCATGGTTTTGAGGTTATATGAGTTGCCGTGCCAGTAGCATGATTTTGCTACCTAATCAGCTGAAGGGTATTTATGGGGCCATCTCAAGCTGAACTCTTCTACAAAAGCATAGAGTTGTTGGAGATGCACACAAGCTGCCATTTTCAGCTACAGCTTTTACAGCCTATAACCATTTGCCAAGTTCAGACTTGACTGAATACGGATGGTCACAGCTATGTCAGCATGAAAAGACCAGGTATAAAACCAGGGCTGTAGTTATATTTTTTCATATCAGCAGTGAGCAGGCTTTAGGATTAGGGTTTTTGCTCAGGCTTATCTTGTGGCAGTGTTTGATTTCTTCCCTGGGTTGTATCTCGCTCCCTCTAAGGCTGCTCTGAGCTCCTCGGCAGTAGGAAAGGCCCACCCTGACACACGGGGTCTCAGAGATGGGCATCAGCAGCAGCTAAGTGTGCACTGAGAGCATCTGATGACCTAGAACAGGTCTGGGTCTTGTCCAGAGTAAGGAAAGTAAATCTTAGTATCTACCTGTTGGAACAACAGAAGAATAAGATTGAATGGCTGTGCTACACAATGATGTGCACTAGGCTGTTGGAAGCAAACTGGGTGTTAGACTTTCTCTGATCTTCCCTTTACTCATGCTAGACATGAGTTCTTCCACTGTAGAACAGCACACAGGTCATAGGGTGACCAAGTGAGATGGAGAACTTACCTTTCATAAAGCCAACGTTACTGTTTACAAAGGGCTGGGGGGCGGGGGCGCAGGCAGGCAGCGGAGTGTGTATTCAGAATTGTTACTTGCCCCTGCAGAGTGCTTCAGCAAGAGTTCAGTCTTCTCTCCTCGTGTTATATGCAAGGTTTGACAGTGAATGGTCTTGAACTGGTGGTAGCTGCTGGATGACCTCTTCAGTTTAATTTTCTCTACATTTCACATCCAACATATTGTCCATGTAATTCAGCTGGTATTTTTATCTGTTCTTTTTCAGTCCATCCTATAAAAAGACAGGCTTGTTATTTCTGTGTAGTTCTAGCATGGCACTGACTGAGCCACCCAAATCTGATGGTATCTCCTCTCTCACCTGCAGCCATCAGTACCTGACTCCAATTTTATTGGCAGGACCCCCTCAAGCATAGAAGTTCTACAAAGACCAGGGGTTTAAGTCCAAGCTCAATGCACAACACTACTAAGCCCAGCAAAGCAAATGGAAAATAGGTGAACAGTTAGCTAAATGGTGTTTACCTTATTTTTAATATAATGCTTTATCTGACTTGTCAAGTTCCCACTTTATATTTTGCAGATATGTCTCTCAGCCTTCAAAAATGCATATTTATGATTTTGAAAATATTTTACCTAAGCTGAGAACATTTAGCATTTCATAATTGGGTTAGAGGGTTGTACATATCTCACCCAGTCCAATCTGAAGGAAAAGTGCAATGTTTCAATTTTTCATGTATACACAGTGAAAATGTGAAGGCTGACTCTAACAACAATATATAAAACACAAGAGAAATGTAAAGCAATCCAGTCTTATAATGTATGTGCTTGTTTAGTAATTTCTGGGTGGTAAGGAGTGTTTATACAGCACTGAAGTTAAAATATCTGAATATCATACAGACAGCACAATGATTTTGTACAGTGAACTCTTTATAACTCATTTGAAATGAATCTGTCAGTCATAGTTAATGGTCTGTGAAACCCTATCCCAAGCTGGTGCCAAGTCTTTCCCACAGAACAGTTACATCGTGATAAGCTCTGCTGTGTTCTCAGTAAATCAGGGAGTTTCACAATGAAGTTACATGATAAGCTTTGCCATATTGTGCTGTAAATCATTGTGTTGAACAATTACACAATAAGCCTCCTTAGTTTTTTCTTTATGGAAGGATCTCTCAGTAACAGATAAAAGTCAATAGCAATGTTTTTCTCCCCTTTCCACCACCTACCTCAAATACAATTTGTGAACACTTCTTATGGGTGGGGGGAATACCACCGTGTTAGCCTTGTCTTCCTGCACATGTGATATCATACAGCTAGCAAAGCTCTGGGGCACTGTGCACAAGAAGCTTATGGAAGTCTGAAGGCATCATTGGCACTGACTGAGTGATGGGAAGGGTATTATTGGCTCTCAGTAGAGCTGTGCCAGTTTACATGAGCTGAGTGTTGGGCTTTTTTTTTTTTTTTTCGGTCTTCGAGAAGATTCATATTAGAACTTCGTATTTACACAGTGATTTGTATTTCCTTTGCTCTGTCTTGGTTTTCATAGTTCCATTCAATTTTTATTAGTCAGCATTGCTATAAGCAGCATTTTCCCTTTTTAAACTCCATTTTATTGATTCTTGTGGTTTACAGGACCATTTCTCTCCCTACCAGCTCCTCTTATGTGATTTAACCTGCTGCCCCTATTTGACAGCTCCCACCTCAATCAATTTATTCTTCACTCCACCCCAAATCTTCAGGTCTTCAGCTGTCTCCCAGACATCTCCACATTCATGTCCCCTTGCCCTCCAGTGCCACGGATGGGGGCTCAGCTTTTTGCTTTCCTCCCAGGCTAATGCCCTGTTTCTCTTCCTGCCTGTCTCCAGGACTCAGATTTGTGACAACTTGGTTTCATCTCCTTCTCCCTTCCCATGTCTCACTACTTCCTAGAGACTTGCATAGCCTATTGTCAAGTGCCTTATACACGCTGTTCGCATTCTTCCTTGGCAGAGCCTCTCAAACTCCCACTACTACAGCCTTTGTGTGTCACTTCAAAAACACACACCTTCTAATCTTCTAATCTTGACAAGATGAAATAATAATAATAAAGGCTCCTATTGGCATTTCAGTTGGGTCCCTTCAGGTATATAAATTGTTGGAGTCAGATTGTAGGAGATGTGTCTGCCTTTCAAAGAGCAGGGAGTCATGTCTGAATTAATGCTACCTCCATAAAGCACTGGGTACTGAAAAGGGCTATCGTGCACACCAGAGCTGCAGGAGCCAAATCCCCATCTGCAGCACATCAGAAAAGCTCCAGTAACATCAAGGGATGTAGCTTGGGTCTGTGCTGGCTGAAGTTCTGTCCCTGAGTTGGGACTGTGTGATGTAAGCAAGGAGATAGCTAATGAGACTTTAAGTTTCATGGAAACCCACTGCAGATACAGAAAAAAAAAAAGAGAAAGGATGTCTCTGAAAAGAAATGTGAAATCTGGGCACAATGCTTTGTTTCCAGAACTACCACCCATACTTATTTTATTGATGGATATTTTGTTAGAAAAATAAAATATTGTTGCCCATGAGCTTACAGCTGCTGCTGTCTTCCAAATCACAGAATCATCAGGGTTGGAAAGGACCTCTCAGATCACTGAGTCCAACCATGCACACATTAAAAAACCCTTACAGTCTCAGGCACTTAAAGCATGCCCAGAAGTGCCACATCTACACATTTCTTAAATACCTCCGGGAAAGTTGACTCACACACTTCCCTGGGCAGGTCAGTACAGTGCCTGACCACTCNATGCCGTTGGCATTCTTGGCCACCTGGGCATACTGCTGGGCCATGTTAAGCAGGCTGTCCACCAGCACTCCCATGTCCTTTTCTGCTGGGCAACTCTCCAGCCACTCATACCCAAGTCTGCAGCATTGCCTGGTGTCATTGTGACTGAAATGTAGGACTGCAAACTTACTGCGGGTGCACTCAATCCCTTCATCATTTATAAAGATATTAAAGAAGACTGGCTGCAAAACTGAGCCCTGAGGGACACTGCTGGTGACCGGCTGCCATCAAGATTTCATCCCATTAATCACAACTCTCTGGGCATGGCCATCCAGCCAGTTTTTTACCCAGTGAAGTGTATGCTTTTCTATGCTGTGATTTGCCAGCTTCTCCAGGAGTTCTCCAGTGTCACAGGCCTTACCAAAGTCCAGGTATACAACAGCCACAGCCTTTCCCCCCTCCAGAAGTTGGGTCACATGGTCATAGAAAGAGATCAGGTTGGTTAAGCAAGACCTTTCATAAACCCATGCTGACTGGCCCTGATCCGTTGGCTGCCCTGCACTTGCCATGAGGGCTTACTCAAGAGCTCTCTGTGATCTTTTCCAGTACCAAGGTCAGGCTGACAGGGCTGTAGTTCCCTGGATTCACCTTCTGGGCCTTCTTTTAGATGGCCATCATGTTAGCCGCCCTCCAGTCATCTGGTAGCTCCCCTGTTGAGAAGGATTGTTGATAAATGATAGAGAGGCTTGGTGAGCTCTCACACCAGCTCCCTGAGTACTCATAGATGAATCCCATCTGACCCCATAGGAGACATTCTGCTCTCCATCCTTGGATGGAGATGGAGGCAAAGAAGGCATTGAGTGTCTCAGCCTTGTTCTTGGTTGCAATGTTCCCCCACCCCTGTCCAGTAAGGGATGGAGATCCTCCCTGGCTCTCTTTTTATTGCTGATGTATTTATAAAAAAGTTTTGTTGCCCCTTATGTCAGTGGCTAATTTGAGCTTCAGCTGGGCTTTTACCTTCCTAATTTTCTCTCTGTATAAGCCAATGAGATACCTGTAGTCCCCCTGAGTTGCTTGTCCCTTCTTCTAAAGGTGGTAAACCCTCCTTTTTTACCTAAGTCCTATCAAAAGCTCCTTGTTTAACCAGCTGGTCATTTCCCCCTCCCTTTAATTTTGCGACATGTGGGGACAGCCTACCAGTCTAGAACTGTAGAATGGTTTGGGTTGGAAGGGACCTTAAAAATCACCTAGTTACAACATCCCTGCCATAGCCAGGGATACCTCTTACTAGACCAGGTTACTCAAAGCCCCATTCCACTTGGCCTTGAACAGGGGACATCTACTCCTTCTCTNAAGGTGGTAAACCCTCCTTTTTTACCTAAGTCCTATCAAAAGCTCCTTGTTTAACCAGCTGGTCATTTCCCCCTCCCTTTAATTTTGTGACATGTGGGGACAGCCTACCAGTCTAGAACTGTAGAATGGTTTGGGTTGGAAGGGACCTTAAAAATCACCTAGTTACAACATCCCTGCCATAGCCAGGGATACCTCTTACTAGACCAGGTTACTCAAAGCCCCATTCCACTTGGCCTTGAACAGGGGACATCTACTCCTTCTCTATTTAAAACCATTACTCCTTGTCCTATCACTACACTCCCTGGCAAAGAGTCCTTCTCAATATTTTCTGTAGCTCTCCTTTAGGTGCTGGAAGGCTGCTCCCTTGAGTCTCTGGAGAAGAGCACCTTCTCTTCTCCAGGCTGAACAACTCCAACTCTTCATCTGTCTTCACAGGAGAGGTACTCCAGCCCTCTGGTAATTTTTGTGGTCCTCCTCTGGATCTGTTCCAATAGGTCCATGTCCTTCCTGTGCTGAGGGCTCCAGAGATGGACATAGTACTTCAGAGTGGACTAGAGGGATGAATTGACTTCATTTGATCTGCTGGTCATGCCGGTTGTCCTTGCACGAGTCATTACCCTCTAAGTATATGTCATGGTTTTGACTGGATACATGAGATTTGCTAGTGATAGTCCATCACTAGTAATGGAAAATTCATGAAGGACCTCAAGTCTCTGCCAGCTAAGGTTTGTTGCAGTTCCTGAGACAGAAAGTTTACTATTTCTTTTATCTGTTCAAAGTCACATTATTGTCTTCTATAGAAGTTCAGTTGAGGTGGCTGTAAGGTTAGGAAGAGGGAAGAGGAGATGAGAAATATTTTCTAGTCTGCATGCAAGGCAGTACACTTACAGCATGTATTGCTTGTTTAAATGCCCTCAAGAGGATGTTGTAGGGCTCTGATGTACTAAGTTCTGTGCAAAATCAGCACTTGCTGCCTTTATTTAAAATGTCATAAAGATGGGATGTCTACACTTTCTACAGGAGCAGGTTGTGTAGCCTCCAAAAGGTATGTGTAGGTAGTATATTAAATCCCTTCTTCTTGTATGCGTCTGTTATGTGGCCAAAATACAGAGTAAACCCTGTTTTGTAGGAAGTGAGTATACTGACACACGCTGTATTATGAGCAGCCTCCAAACATGGCACAGCATATATGTGATCCCATTATGTAGGGGAGGTGCCTTTGGGTTTGGAGGAAGGCAACCTGCAGTTTAGGTTTGTGACTGAGGTATGTGTAAAACATGATGGAGAGAACTCAGGAGGCTCTTGGAAAGCTGAAATGGGATGAAGTTGTCAGAACAACTGTCCAGCCTGTATGTGAATCCTCGTGTTGCAAGTGACATGTATGTATTGAATCTAGCTTATTAAAGCAGACACTTAGGAGTTAGACAAATTTACAAAAGGGTGTCCTACATGAGAACCGGGCCTTTGAAGCTGTCATTCCTGTTTTATAAAAATCAGGAGGCATGCTGAAATTGCAAATTGCCTTGTCATCCCTGGAATCCAATCTTAAAATGCAGAGGAAATTTTTTTTTTCTTTTTTTTTTTTTCCTAGAAAAGGTGCACTCACTGTGCCTTTTCAGATACCATTTCTATTTGTGACAGTAACTTTTTCAAGGAAATGAGCAGAAGATAGAACAGCATGCTGCTTCTGATTGTACGTTCCTTAATATGCTTTAGAAATATACACACTGGCAACACTTTTAGAGGAAAATGCCTCATCTTTCATTAAAGAATGACTTACAAAAAAAGCTTTGACTTTTGTATAGCTGTGTATTTCATTAGGCATATTTCATACTTCTCTAACAACTCCTAAATGACAAATAGCCCTGAGAAATATCTAGGAAAGCAAATTGCTTTAAATGGTTCATTTAGGTGAATTTAGCAATTTTATTTTGTATATAAACTGAAAAACTTTTCTTAGCTCAGCTTTTCCACTTGCCAGGTGTTTAGTTGAGTGAGATCATGCATAGGAACATCCTCTGTAAGACACTTTAACAAAACCAAAAATACTTGCTTCCCAACTTGCATTTTTAATTACTCCAGAGACACTGTACCTAGATATTACCATGAGCAGGTAGAGTTAGATTGACAGTAATGGGGAAAGCATCTGATTGTCAGGTTTCCTATAAGTTATTGAAGAGGAACTGCATGTGCCGAAAAGGAACTGAATGAACACTAACTCCAAGATAGCACCAGAAGCGAAGTTCCCAGTATTTTAGCTAAACAATTTTCCCAAAAGTTCTCTTGTAACTTTGATACTACTTGCATGCTACTTCTAGCACAAATTCCATTGATGCAGAAGGAAAGCACTAACTAAACAGAAAAGCCTGGCCCAGATTCACACCAGCAGGTTTTCCAGTGAAATCATAATGTATTTTCAAGCAATGATTCCTCTTACTTCCTTTTTTATTACCCTTCTTTACTCTTTATTTACCTTGATGGTTGAATTAAACCAGTATACAAGTGCTTTTCTTCTCTGAATGTCCTTTAATTTGACAGCCTCATGGCCTCAGTGCCCTTCTTTGCCAAATATTGCTTTTTCATAGACACAAGTTAATTCCTGTCGTATTGTGCGACAGGGTTGAGCACAGTGAAAGCCCAGCTTGCAAACTGCCTCATTTCTTTCTAGCCCCTGAGGAATTCTGAATGTGTCAGTAAGAGCAGATAAAACCACCAGCATGTTCCTTCTGTTTTCTTACTTCAAAACATTTTTCTCAACCATATCCTAAAACATGGGGTATCCTATTTCATTTTCTTTTCCCTACTCCTTGCCCCGTCCAATTTCTTTCCATCTTCTCCATTTCTCACCTCCCCTATAGGAATGCAATGGCCATATATCTTCACTTACTCTCCTTGCTGCAATTTGTTTGCATGGCTGGAAGGAAAGTACACTGTCACTCATGAGCCTTTACACCTGCCAAAGCTAATGAGCTAAGTTTGACCCTCATTCTGGCTGGTTATTTAGAACTTCACACTCCGAGCAGATTTTTAATGTCCCAAAGGAGCATCTGAGGTGCTAATAGAAATATTTCTATTAACAAAAAATGTTTAATATGCTTTTCTCTATATAATATAGATATGATTGAATATATTTATATTGTTCTATTTAATATATAAGTTGCATTATTCATTTAATATAGTCCTAAAAGCCTTAATAGCAGAAATAAAATAACAATATTTTTATTGATAGTTGACATCTCAGTTTATTCTGGCCCATGGAGGAAGTGCAGCAACAACAGTTTTTAGCAAAAGTGCTTCTACCCACCCTGACCCTGGGGTCCTATCCTTTCTTTTTGGTGTGTGTTCTCATGGTATCTCTGACGACAGTGACTTTATCCCTTAGTGATGGCAACTGAGGTGGGTTCCAAATTGAGTCTTAAAACTCATTGTTTTGGTGACACACCTCAAAATGATGACAAATGGGAAAAGGAGATGTATAATTGCCCTAAAGACATTAGGTGATTAGTAGTGGGTGAACACAATATTTGTGGTCTGATAAGGACTCAGAAGGCCGGATACATGTTTCCCAAAGCTCTTCTTTGGCTGGGAAGTGGGTGAGGAGAGGCTGGTGGTATACCCTTGGGACCTTTTCCAGGTCCATCTGGATGAGCAGCAGAGGGGAAGAGGTGCTGCCAGTGGCACCCTGCAGAGGCACTGCTGGTGTCCCCAGCCAGTGACCAGGCTGGTGTTTCCCAGAGATGTTTTCACCTTTGAGGAAAGCATGTTATTTTATATGGAATTTGCAGATAAAGGTCTAGACAACACAAAGAGCCTTTCAAAAGATCCAGAAACCTTCCAAGCCAGTGTGTTGTATTTATCTCTTAAAGAACCTTGTCATTAGGCTCAAATTAAAAATGAGCTGTCAGTTTCTATTAATAATTAATGCTGAAATGTTAGCACTTTGAAAGACTGTTTCAAGTGCAACACATTCCATTTAATGCTGAACAGTTTTATATTTACAGTAATTCCACCTTTCATCCCTTAATGTCAACCTCTAAATCTTTAATGCTTTAATCACACTTCTTATTTTGATATCCCAAGTGAGCTGTTCTAACCTGTGTCCGCTCCCTTTCGATAAGGTGCACATTTTATACTGGAAGGTTAGTCAGCAGCACTTGTTAATTATTAAGGAAAACAAAATGCTACTGCTGGAAAATTATGTTTGTTCCCAGCAGTATGTGTTACCTTTAATCTGTACTGACAAGAAGCAAGAGGAATCATAAAATAATCAGAGGAGCCAGGAGGGAGGATTGTTTGTGAAGAACATTACCCAGCAGAAATGTAGACAGCCTTGATTTGATTCCATAAATGAACCTAATTACTGGGTAATGTATTGTTCTATGGAAATAACATATCTGTAAAATATGTAGTTAAAAGAAGGCACTGTGAATTTGAAAGCAGATGACTCCTGCTTTCGAGTTATGCTCCCTATAGCATATTCCTGGACAGCATTAACTGACTGAGAGCTTTTGTCTGGTGTGTAGACAACACAGGAAAAAATCACCCAACCTGCAGCGTGCGTCTGTGAATTGAGTTCTTTACTGTAGCCTCTACTGTAGCCTATTGTGGATAAGGAAGAATTCTGCAGAGAATCAGGCCACCTAAATGTGTTGCAGAATTCTCTTTTTAAAACTCTTGCTCTGTTTGTCTCTCTGTATATAATACAAATAATATATTATATGTTTATATATATAATATTAATTTAATATATATAAATAATAAAACCTTGGGGTTTTAACTGCCCAGAAATTAGTGAATATCCTAGAGACACTAGAAACAACATTTAAGGGGCTTGCAAAGAAAAGAGGCATTTTTTGAGCTTGTATTTATAAAACTTTACTCCAATTTGTTTGGGTTTTCCTTTCTGTTTCAGAACAAATCCTTGAAATTATAGATATATACATACATATATAGCTAATGGTATTTGTAACCAAGTTTACATAACATTAATGAGTTACAGGGATATTAAACTATAACCTACTGTTTAATTACTGGAATCAGTAGTATGAAACTCAACCTTGTACCTGGCAGATTCATGTGCTCTGATGTATCAGTACCAATTTATGTTATGAATTTGTTATCCAGGCACACATTTTCTGGGATAGATGCCTAAGACCAACCCCATTTTTCCTATCTGTTTCCACCAGTGCTGCTGTATGGACAAGGCAGATAGGTGTTTCCATGTAACAGACAGCTCAGCCTGCCCTTTTCTCTGCAGGGACAGCAGAGGAGATACAGTGCTGGGGCAGGACCTGCTGTGGCCTCTGGGCTTCCATGTTGACAGGCTCCATAAGGCTGTCCTCGTATGGGACCAGGTCTCAATCATCTGCATCCAGCAGTGGGAAGATAACCAGCTAAGAATGCTAACCATTCTCCTTTAATAATGAGTGTTATTTCTTCCATTCCCCCTGCATCCTGAAAAATGCACTCCTTTTCTTTCATCTTGTTCTTAGGCAAGTTTCTTACTTGAAACTTTCACACCTGAAAAGCTCTCCTTTGGCTTTATTTACATTGATAGCTAAGAGTTCAAACACACTACACAATGCACAGCAAATAGTACCTTACTGCATGAATATCCATTTGAAATGAGGGGACTGTTGGATTGAGACTCCAAAAAATCCCCAGCCTGTTTGGCCTGGCCATTCCCACCCAGGCAAGGAAGGATGCGTTGGTCAGGTAGTATTTTGCACCCGTCTCACCCCAAGTGCCAGTGAAATGATGTGCAAAGTGGTGAAGTATAGAGACTGTATTATGATCAATTCTAGCAGCATTTCCACCTCAGATGCACGTATTTAAATGAGACTCAATGGTAGGAAAGGAAGGTAGGATTTTCTCAGCCCCTGAACTTTTGCTTGTCTTATCAGCTCTCAGCAATATTATCTGCTGCTTTCATCAGGCTCCCATCGACTGAGCTTTTTTTCTAATTACATGAAGAGTGGATAAAGTCCTATTAAGATGTCTGTGGCTAGAAAAAGAATTACTGCACTGATACTTTCAATCCTCACTGGCTTGAAAAAAAATGCATTCAGAGTTTACTGAACCCCCACCTCGCATATCAAAAAAGGAATAGAAAAATTCCTGCTGCTACATTATCATGCAAGCATCCAATTCTGCTCTTCCATACTGTGGAGATACGCACAACACGCAGGAAAGTGTTAAAAAATATTTATAAGATGCCCAACAGGACAAAACAAATGGACATGTGTAGCGTATGTACATTGTTCATTACAAATATGATTAGTGTGTATGTATAATAGATGTGTTGTTAAAGCACAGTGGGTTCTTCGAAGTTTACAAGTTTGTTATGAATTGATTTATTCATGAAATGCTTTGTTTCTATGACAACTTTATTGGTTCGCCTGTGGTCTAAATACATATAGGCATGGCAGGAATTCCACAGCACAAAACAAATTACACGCTACCACCTGAATGGCTTGGTGCCTTTAGGGAGTGTACAGAAATAGTCCACAATGAGGGCAGAAATCACCATAGACTATGCCAGTTTGAGAAGTCTTGCTTAATAAAGAAAAATGCTTTAAGGTCCTCCATGGCATCCAACTCCACAATAAAAGGGAAAGATGGAAATGAAGCAAAGAATCTGGTAGGAAAACATAAAAGGGACCCAAACCCCAATTGAGGAGATAGTAGCATATTCAAGAAAAAGCCACAGATCAAACACAAGCACTCTCTCCCACAAAAAGTAGAGCTTGCAAGAAGCTATTAATATTCATAACAGATCTAGAGCTACAAAAGAAATGGAGAGCTATTGTTTAGTGAGAAATTAGTGTGAAAGTATAGGGCATTAGTTGATAAAAGGATAGGGAGGCTCACTGGGACAACACAAAATGGGATCAGAGAAAAAAGTCAATAAGTGGATCAAATGAAAAAGGACAATTTCTAAAATACAGGAGCAATAATTAATACAAGGGCTGGGATGATGACTATTATGGAGGTCTGAGACCTAAACAGGAGTATAACACTTTAAATGCAAGTTATATAGCAGGGCTTCTATGGCTGTCCCCTGTGACATATGGCTCTCTCCAAAACAGTATCCTAAAATATGCTAAAACAATGGTGCTTTGGCTACTTCTGTCCTGTGTGATACGAAGCTCTTTGGGAAAAGATAAGCAAGAACAGATAAGTCTGTGAAACAGGTTCTCCTGTTCCATCACCCACAGTCTATGTGATTTTCAAAGCCATAAACATGAGAAGAAGCAGAGAGCCCACTTCTATTACCAAAGCAAGTTTTCTGGCAATGTTTTTAAATCTAAACAAAGATCCATAGCTCTCTGGACCGTTTTTAGAAAATTGTTCTGAGAATTTCAAAGGGAGGGAAGGATCACTGATGATCCTCTGCCCAGCCTGAAAGCTAGCATGCAAATACCTTAAATTAGAGCAAACCAGGGCAAATGCATGTCCTTGTGTGGTAACCACAGACTGCCTCACCACTCTTCTCCCTCTGTGAGGGGCCTGTGCTGTGATGGAGGTGGTAATATCTTTCCATGGTCACTTGGTTCAGAGCAGGTTTGTGCCTTGCAATTTGGCTGTCAGGATATCGTTCATTAAAGTGCCACTGATTTCACTTCTTACCATGGAACATACAGAGTTTGGGGTGGGATGGGCAGATTTTTGCAGCACTATGGGCTAAAGGATGCATCACCTCCCTTGCACTGCAGTGAAGTCAGACTGCAAAGCTAATGGGGTTTATTCACTGATTTGGCTCAATAATGAGCTCCGGGTGGTGCCTTAGTGAAATAGCTTTCTCATTTATTAACTAAGTAAACTTAATCATTTGCTCTGAAAGGTGACCAGACTGACATGGACAGGAATTGCACAAGAGCCAGAGTCCCGAGTCCAGAAAGCACAGTGAGAAGAAAGCAAAGGTAGAGAGATGTGAAGCCACATGTGGCTTTGTGCTGGGCAGGCAGACAGTGTGCATACTTCACTGCCACTCTGTAACTGCCTTAGCCATTTGACTAATTTGACATGGAAGCACTAATAAAATAAAAAGCTTTTCCAATTAGTGCATACTCTCTATTATTTCTGACTTGTGTTCTGACCCAGTCCCTTCCATACTCCTAATTGCCTGTGCTGCATTAAGTGACATTGCCTTCCATGCACTTTTATGAGCTGTGGTCTCTTGCAAGAGGAGAGAATTATCTGTATCAGCCTTCATGATTGATCTGAAATGACTCTGTTGCTTCAGCTGGTCAAACTGCATATTTACAAACCATGGAATATTTACAGAGAGACTTCAGAGGGAGAGGGAGTGGTCACCTCTTGGGGCAGTGGGAATTATCCTTAGCTGGGCATCCTTTTCTGTCATGCTCACTTTAAAACTGTTCATACTGCCAGAGTATCAATTGAATATGAAGCCTCTAGTATTTAAAATAAGGCCACACCTAGAAATCAAGAAAAGCTAGAAGTCTTCTTTAGTCTTTGGGGTTTTATTAGGCTGGGTATAAATCTTAGGAGAGAAAGGAGAGTTGACGTCAGTCAAATAGCTTCTGACTGCAGCAGACCTTTGGAGCCTGAAAATTCACTGAGGTAAAACTTGTCTGTGTGCTGATGGAAACTAGAGTTTTATTTTTCTTTTGGTCTCCATTTCTAGATATTGAGTCTTCTGCCTACATAAAGAGCAGTTGCCCTTTCAGGATGCAGACTCGATATAATGCATAGTGGAGAGTCTCTCTTTTCATTCTCTAGAAAAAAATTCTTTTTGCATTATTACTAAGTTTTTCTTACAGGTTGGACCCTTACCTGACACAAATAATGCATTTTTAAATTCAGCTTTTGTTTTAAGGAAGCACATAGGCCGGGGTATGGTATCCCTCAAGTTTGACTTAAGCTAAGACAGAGTGCTAAAAGTAGTCCCAAACTGCCCTTAATGGGATGGTGGAGGCTTCATTCAGCACTTCTGAAATATCTGCTGGCTCTTGAGCACTGTTCCTAAGAAGTCCAGCAAGGAAGCACTGCTGTCAAAAGACAGCTGGCCAAGGATACTGCTTTGCACCAGACATCTGGCTGCCAGAAACACTACGGGAGCCAGGGTACCTGGCCAGAAGCCATCTGGTGCACACTGGGGAGATGGACAGCCTGGCAGTATATATACCACCCAGCTGTTTCGTTACAATTCTTTGCACATCTTCTCGTTTTCAGGTTTGGGAGATTTCTGGAACATGCACCACGGAGAGTGGTGGATCTCCAGAATCAAAGTATGGTCCACACATGGTGCTATCAAAAAATTCTGGTCATACCATATCAGCACAGCTCCTGGTGTCTGGTGCATATATTTCAGTATCAAGTGGCTTTTGACAGACCCACTTGGCAGTGGATTTACAAACAATTTTTAGAAGTCCCTCTTCCTTCCCTCATAAATGCTTTTTAGGGCCCTTTCAAATGTTGTCTGAGCTACATAGGAAAATGTCATAGTTTATCCCATAACTAACCGCGATATTTAATTATTTAATGATGGCTATAAGACAAATGTAACAAAAGGAAAGCTGTTGTGAACTTTCTTGACGCTGTATTCAGCAAATACTTGCTCTTTATCTGACACACCATCATTTACTCCCTCAGCCCTCGGAGAACAGCAGGATAGCTGAACTATCAATATATTAGAAGAAAATCATAGACAAGGAAAGTAAATTCTGACATTTTGAAACTAATAGTGTAGTTCATCTGATGCACTGCATGCCTCACACTCAATGAAAAGTCTAGATGGAAGACCTTAATGCACCTTTTAAAATGTTTGCATTTCTGTCATAGACTGTGTGATGTATTTGTCTACGTATATGTGTGTGTATAAGCATGTGTCATATGTGATCAACTATAACTTTATTCAAATGGTATTTCACACACGTGCATTCAGATGTTTAATGAAAATGTCTCTGTTCCCAGCCTCTGGCTTTGGGTTTGTCTATGTGCATGTGTGTGCATATACATGTGTACAGAAGGGTTATGAACAGCTACCCTTTTTCATTAAGCAAGTGACATTTTCATGCTGGTGCAGCATCTATCTATCTTCTCTCTGGCAAAGCTGTGTGCCTTTCAGTCAGCATCTGACTAAAGATCAATGAGAGAAAGCTTTTTGAAGGTGCTTTCAGGTCCTGCGGCAAGGGAGATGATCAGAAAGCTGCCATAAGCTTCAGACCCACTTGACAAATGAGGAACTATTTTGGCGCTCTGTAAACTGCTGTCACATCAGTTAGAAACACTAATTAGAACTACTTTGCTATTGAAAGTGTCCAGTGCATTAAATACCACTTCTGCTTATTGCAATTAGCTTGTCCATTGACTTACACTTCATACCACAGGACTATCAAAGATGGAAATGCATCAGGGATTATTTAATAATTTATGAGGTAAATTAGAACTGAATGGCAAATAGCTTTTGCCTGCTACCCTTTGACCTTTCATTCCTTACTGAGCACGAAGCTCACATGTGAAATGCGTTCATCCTTGACTTTGTTTAGCTGGAGAAGAGTCAACAACCCAAGAGGCACAAGTAGTTAGCATCAGACTATGTCGTCTTTTTCTTAGAGTGATGTGGAGATGAAATGATGTGGGTAGCTTCTGAAAAGCAATTGGACATTGTGGTACTATACAATATGTAAAGCAAGAGAATTTTATGCTCTGCCCATACTCTTCTCCAGAATGGTTCTTATTATTGATAAAGCAGCAAGACTTTGTTAAATAATCTATACCATGTGGAGTTCAGAAGAGATGGTGATTATTTTTCATGCCATTTGCTGACAGAATCTAGTAAAAAACAAAAAGCAAACTTGTTTGCAAAGGCTGAGACAACTTCATAATTTTTTTTAAAGTTTAATTGTGAATCCATAAAGTTTCGACATGCCTTGGGAATGAAAAAAAAGGAAGCAAAAATTTCTCATGCCATAGAAGTCAGAGAAGTGTCCCAGCCATCAAGGATGCTATCATTCTACAATGTACACATGTTTTTATCTGAGAGGGAAGATGATAATATCACTCTAAACAGCTGGCTTGCAATCTAGCACACAATATAAAATCACTAGGCTGCATTTCTCACCCTGCTTTTGTTACCTTGGTATAGGCACTTACTCTTTCTGCTTGGATTCCCACTGATGATGTTAGTACTTAGTTCAGTTGCTAGGGTGTTAAGGAAGATCAATATTTGTAATTTGTTGTTTTAAATATAAGATAGCAATCTTACCACCACTCATACTTCTCAAGAGCTGGAATGATTTTTCTCCTTAAGTGATTTATTTTTTTTTGTTCTTTGAGACCAGCTCAAAGAGAGCCTCTGTTCTGCTCCTCAACATTACTAAGGTACAACCGTAATAGACCCTTTTTTTCTAAAACTGCTCATTTAAAGAAGCAGACAAAAACAAAGCAACAATGGGGAAATTTAAAAACTTTTGAGAATAATCACCTGCAGATGTAGATTCTGGATATTTGGATTAGATTCCAGATATATTAAACTCTTCCTGTTTTCAAATTCCTTCATATGCCTATTCAGTGATCAGTGCTTCCTTGTCTCTCTGAAGTCCTACATCTCACCACATTACTCTATACAAAAATATTTGTTGGAAAAAAAAAAGTAATTACTATTTAAGATATGGCAAGATAAAATACCACTAACAAATGCATAAATACACATACACTCACTGAAATGCAAGTATAAGTTACAATGTGAAATAGTTTAGTTCTTTGACTATGTTTCCAAGTTTGGCTTTGTTTTTCAGGGAAAGAAAAGTCTCTGGAAGATCAGCATGGCATTGCAACGTCTCAAGCCATACAATGTGCTTCCTCAGTCTGCTATCCTCAGAGACCAAACCAGTGGCCTCATTTACGCCCTTCAGTTGTGATATTTGTACCCAGGTGAAAGGAGAGAACTGGTTTGGATTTTTTATTTAGATACAATTGAAAACCAAAGATGATGCAACAGAAAATACCTCAGCATGATACGCAGACCTGTCTGAGGCCTGGTTTTGTTCGGAACAGAACAAGTCTTTGGTCCCTGGGGCAACCTGCACATGCTTCTTCAAGTGGCACTGCTCTTCTGGCTGCCACAGTAGGAATGTGACCAATACATTAATCTTTCCATAAATTCACTGCAGTGTTGAGAATTTCCGGCCATTGTGAAGGTACAGACTCATACAGGAGGTATGTAAGACTTTTTATATCCTTTTGTGACTCTACTACCACTAGCAAAAGTTGTTGCAGTTATTGGTGCAGCAAAGGGCCAACATCTGGATGGGAGAAGTGGAGGCTGCATGTACATCCCAGCCTAGGGCTCTGTTTTCCTTCATTTCTAATTGTCTGCATCCTTCTTTTAAGACTGGTAACCTTAGACCAGATGGGAAACAAGAGGATTATTCTTAAGCATGATGAAATTTAACTTGTAATTGCTGTTTCCGCAGCAGCCAATTGAGAGGTAACAGCATGGCTTTACCAAGCAGCTCCTAATCTCTAGGATTTACAGATGCTGAAAATGAGCAGGAAATCAGGGCTGCAATGACCTGGCTGCGTGGCAAGTGCCACACACTCAGCTATCTGCACTAAAGACAGAACATGCCTAGGAAATTTTGCATCACCTGCACAACTTTGAAAATCCTCATGGTTTGATGTCTGCATCAGGTTTCACCTAGTATTAGTCAGACCCTGCATTGTGTTTAGTGTCAGTTTTGGTATCCGTCTGCTTGAGAAAGGGTGTCACAATATATTCCATTGCTGGCAAGTTTCGACAGAGAAGCAGAAACTTATGCATTGACTGTTTCCCGTGAGATTTCATGTTCCTGTAAAATCAGCCATTTAGGAAAAAGAAATAATTGCAGTATTAGTTTAACTCCCTATTTCATATCAAACTGCTGAGACAATCCCTGTAAAAGCCACTGCTTCTTCAGATGTCCAGTATTGTATGATGTGCATTACAATGCTGCTCTTTTCTCTGATGGTATTTTAACAGCCAGTACAGACTTAGGTTTTTTCCTTCGTTTAAAGCTCCTCTGTGGTGGTTGGCCAAAATTCTTCAATTCTAAGAAGGCTGACTGGTTTTTCTGCACCACACAAAGTAAGCAGAATGTGTGCGGTCGTGTACATGGTACCAATTAAAAGCTTGCACTCACGAGAAATGTGCTATATGAACAATTTCACCCCTGTCCAGCCTTTTGCTCCTCATAAGCAGCAGATTCTCCCAGCCCTGAGCATAGCAGTGTGTGAAGCAGCTCTCTCCCCTGAGTTTGTTTTACTGCCTATTGTTTGGGGATGGTGGTGCAGGTGCAGCACACAGGCTGCTGAAGGCCAAATCTTAAAATGTGTGTGTTTGTAAGGACTACTGATTCAGAGTCACTTGGGCATGAGTGTAGGATTTTCTATACTACAGCATCAGAAATGTTCTTCAAATTCACCTGTATTTTTCAGAGTCATCCTAAAGCAATTCCTTAAACACATACCACGCATAGTTACAATGTGCTAGAAAAGGGGTTTTACGGTTTTAGTATTTTTGTTCTTCTGTTCATTGACTGCTTTTCTGCCTTTTTGTGATCCACAAATATGTAAATGAAGTATTGGCAATATTTTCTTTATGCAATCCCAAAGCAAATGTGGAAGAGGAAGTTGAAGTAGCTTTACTTAATTTATATTTCATGATACCAGAGTCTTTTTATTTTTTTTAAATTGCTTTAGACAGTTTTGGCAAATGAATTCTAGCCCACTAAGTAAGGGTCCAGGTTTGTTTCAGGGGGGCCATCTAGTGCAGGTTGCCCTTCTGACTGCCCGTAGATCTTGTTGTTGGGTACTGCTGGGAGAACAAGGAGGGGTGGGAGCCCCAGCAGTCAGTGGGATTTGGCTGCTTTTAGTGCTATGGAGGTGTAACTATGTCATTAATATTTTTTTACACTCTGATAGAAAATTAAGAAATTAAGTTAATATATGAATCTTGTTTCCTTTAACCAGTGTATGTATAAAAACTCCCAACAGAAGCACATGTGGCTAGGACAGCCCAGTTGAATGCAGGTTGCCTGGGAGGCAGAGGCCATTCCTAAATTAGGACTGGACTGGAGGTAAGTCATTTTATGTTCTGAATTAGTGGGGCAGCCAAAGTCTTTGTATCAACTTTCCTTGCTTGAAAGATGTACTTGTGAACTCTGGCTGGACTTAGTACCTTAAAATTCCCATAAATGGAAAAATACCATATTTGAAAATAAATATGGGGTATATAAAAATATTCAATAAGCAGCTGAGCAGGAGAAAAAATATAAGAAAAAATGCTATTGTGTAAAGATATATAGTTGCAACAATAGGCTGATATCCAATAATTTACTACTACAAAGTTCCCAAAAGCAGATGACTGCAAAGTGTTTGCTAAACCATTCTTTTTCAGCTGACATGTGGTTGGATTATGTGAACTGACTCACCATTTAAATGGGGCTACTGAGATTGGTGTGTTATTGATTCAGACAATCCTTGACCTCAGGGGTAACACTTGCTGTAACAGAGGAAACTGGCTTTTAGGCTAGAATTCTCCATCTCTCTCTGCATCTCTGTTATTTGACAATACTGAAACCAAAAAGATTAGGGAAGCAAAGCATAAGTTAATACCAGCGAAGGAGAGCAGCTTTCCCTGGGCTGCTTGTTTTGATGAAATAACGCTGATGCTCTCCAGAAGAAAAATCCAGAGGTACTGAGAATTTGTGTAGTTATTTAGTTTCAAATTTTCCCTGAAGCTGCTCTGTGTGTGTATACATGTGTGTGTGTATATAAACATATACGTATCTCAAAAACATCTTTCATTTCATTGGATTTATTTTTGTATTGAAGCTGCACCAAGGTGAAGCTCCAGATGCAAGATGCTGTGAGGTCTCCCATTCACATTTCTCTTCAGGGCACACACAGGATTCCCCATGAAATAACATCAGTTGTCTGTCTGTACAACAAATTGAAAGTGCAACAATGACAAAACCTGGGTTAGCCTAACCCCCCTAAGCACCCGGCAGCTCAGCGAGGAGCAGCTGGGTAGCACAGGTACCAGTGCTGCACACTGTATGGGCTCAGGTAGGCGCTTTGACTGGTCCTTGCTGGTTACCGGGACACCTTCATCCTATGCTCTGAGGTAGCCCAACTACCACAGATGTGGGCTTGCCTACCCACCCACAGACATATCTCTGTTGTGCTAGATAACCCCGCTGAGCGGGAAGCCTGCAGTTAGGCTCATCCATGCAAGGACTGCGCTCAAGCCTAAAATAGGAATTTAGTCTCCTTGGGCTCCCTGTAGAGCCAGTCAAGAGCTGCAAGCTCTTCTGCAAGGCAATTTAGAGAAGGTACAGAAGGAGCCTTTTCACTACGTGCTAGGGAGACCAAGTGTCCCCAAAATGGCATTTACATTGTGACTGACAGCACTGTGAGGATCTGCTTTATCCCACCCACAGAGGAATAAGCACTATTGGCTTTTAATGTCACCAGTGCTCCCTGCAAAAAGTACAGCAGTGCTGTTGTCAGGCAGGGGGATGTGGAGAACAGGTTTGTCTGTCCAAAGCATTGGAAGGGATGACAGCAGCCCAGGGTGGCTCCACAGGAGTCTGTAGGGCTGGGATGTGGGGGTCTGAGAGAAAAACACTGCTGAACAGGATGGCTTCTGGAACCTGCATGCAGAGCAGAGTAAGTGAAGGAGGGAGGGGCATTTGTTTTGTTTGTGGTTTTGCTGTTTTCTTTTTCTTTTGCCAGTCCTTATGCAGAACACAAATGTTCTGTGTGTTCCAGAGCAGGAAGTTATGACTAGGACACAAAGGATGCCTGGGGTATGCAGGATTATTGAAATTGGGATGCTTCAGGTTTCTCTCAATACCTCAGTAAGGACTTTTTCCAGTATTTGTCAAAGACAAAGAAAAAAGAAAGCTATCAGTGGGCACTTGCCAGGCTGCCTTCAGGACTTCTCTTTGCAGAGAAACTCTGAAATAACAAATTAGTACCACAGCAGACTGTTGATCACAATCTTAAATGAACTTAAAACTAGCACTTTTTTTAAAGATATCCATAAGGCTGTTTGTAGTCCAGGCACTATGTGTACCTTCTCAACATGTCATTCATTAATTCCTAACAGTTATCAATCTCCAGACATTAAGCAGGTAGCCTGGCACTTGTCCAACAGGTACTGCATGATGTTGCAGCTGTTGAACAAGTACTTTACCAAAAATTATTTTCGGGCTTTTTATCAGCTATTTCAAATCCCAGGTTGCAAATCAGTTACTCCCTTTTTAGTTATATGGAAACAAAAGGAGTTGCACCTGAGTGCTTTTAAACACAATTGCTTCTAATGATTTTGACAATGCAAACATCCATCCACCCTCAATGCTTCCACTGTAGGCTATAACACTTACTTCTTTCTTACTCTTTCATGGGCAAACACTATGTCTGTATTATAATCATTGAACGTGTCAAAGCAAAACCTGATGTTATTAACAATGAAAATGTTCTTCTGAATAAAACCATGGATTGCCATGGGATTGTACGATATTCAGTGTAATTAAGAGCATCAGACCTTGCCTCTGAGACTTATTCTTCTGAACAAAGTAAACATCCTATTTTTCTATGCCCACCTCCTAAGCAGGTTGCAGGATGATCTCCTTATGTATATAGTTTTTCCTAGGCACAAATTTTCACCAAAATCAGCTGGGGAAAGGGTTATTGGCAATGTCTTATGGCTGATCTTCATGTGGTAGTCTCTCCAGTGCTTTTGAAACACGATGTGGAGGGAGTTGGTCTTTTGGAGTCTGAAATCTCCCTCTGTGAATGGTATTGTGAAACAAAATCCCTTAGGCGTGGGAGTATCTGCATGCAGTGGGCTGAGAGTCAGAAATCACTGTTGTTAGACACTGATAATATTGAATCAGTTACATAGAATACATTTCATTTGCTTTTACAAGTTTAAATGACAATCCACAGGTGCCAAGTGGTGGCAGCAAAAAAAAAAATTATCAAAAATGGTATGACATGGATGCAAGGAAATGCTATGCATGCAGAAATTTCACTTTCCTCTTAGGACCCAGAACTGTGTCACTGAACTACTGATGTCATCTGTAATATAACAGGCCTGCCCATGCCAAAAAAATGCAGTCTGTGTCCCACTGAGACCTGTAACTCAAGTCGAGGTACAGTCAGACAGTAGAGCTTAAGTGCAGTATAAGAAAGCCAGTAGTCTTCACAAGTATTCCTAGATGGATCAAGATAGTATAAAATAGTAGTGCACAGATCACATGATTCATATTGAAATTGAATCCATGTTGACAAAGAAAGGCTCTCACTTCAGCAAGTTCTTGAAGCACTTCATTTCCTATGAGCTAGATTTTATTTTTTTTTCTTTTTTTTCATAAATTGTGGACAACAAATAAGATGAGTTTAGCCCTTGTCTTTGTGACTGAATGTGGCAAGCTGATCTGTGAGTAATGGAGCAAACAGAGCAATCTGTTCCAGAGTCTCTGCGAAATTTTCCATTGTTTGGGGAACGAATCAGTCCATTCTCTGCATGAAAGGGAAAGTCACGCTTAGGAACTTGATTTGTTGCAATGATCTTCTTTAATGCATTGCAGTACTAGTGACATTCTCCCTGATACTGGGGTCCTTTGTGTGCTTTGTATCAGTTTTATTTTCTGACCAGGAAATTGAAACACCTATATATGTAAGGAAGTCAATCTTTGATTCTTTCTAGCTCAGAAGTGTGCCTGATGACATGCTTCAGATCATAGACCACATTCTCAGCAGCTCAGAACCAAGGTATGAAAAGTTTGCTGATGATTTTACCCTGTCTTCCTATTTCAGCATTAAGTTTTGTCTTGAAATTAATTCTACTTAGTTATATAGGGAATTGTGAGTCTTTTAGGAGCTCTGAGCAGTGTTTGAAAGGGCATTACTTTCACCATGCTGGCATAGTTGCTAGACTGGAGCTGTTTTGAAGTTTCCTCTAAACTAAGAGAAAAATCTAACTTGTGAGTTTCTGTGACTTGATCAGAACTAACCTGAATGTCCACTTCTCCCCAAGAAGAAAGATCTGGTTTTGCAGGGAATTCCTATCTGGACCATGTAATGCTAAAGTGAAACAGTAAGCATCTGTATCAGGAAACCTTTAACAGGTGAGAGACACTAGAGGCAGAAATTAAAAATAAAAGGGAGGAAGCGGGAAAGGTAGTGAGGAGGAGATGAAGTTTACCCATAAGTGCACCTCTGTCTAGAAAGATGGGGAAATGGAGAATGCTGGAGTTTCCCTTCTAATGGAAATGAAGAGCAGGTTTTCCCTTTCCCTGTTAAAAGGCATATATCACTTATGTAAAAGGTCATTTGCCATTGTCAGGTGATACTGTGGCTGCTGGATAGGCAGTGAGCAAGACCTCGTTCCTCAAAAAACCTCAGGATCTTGAAAAGGGCATGTGGAGAGGGGCTATAGCTTTCTGTCCCTGCAGATGTGTGGCAGCGAGATAGCCATGTATGGTGATGGTAAGGAAAAGGTGGTAGATATGCCACCGTTCCTCATTGTCTGGCAACATGGTTCACTATAGGACCAGAGCTGAAAGCCTTGCTGGGTTCAGGGGTAAGCAAAAGAGACTGCATTTTTCCCCTCTTTTATAGAACTGTTGACACACTAGTCTCTTCTCAGCCCAGGGAAAACCTAATGAAATAGTTTCTCTTCCCATGGCAGCACACTTAAAGGCTATGAAGGACACGCAGACACAACAGCTATCCTCATACCCTCATCCTAACCTCCCTCTAAAGTCAGCAGATCTGCAGTAACCAGTGCTTGGCTCAAAGCTTTTCAAGACTCTCAAGGGTCTGGCTGTTCTGGGAGATTTCTGGCACAGTTGACTAGCTGGGTGGGGGTGAGTCCCAGAAGTCAGGGTTTCACACAGAAGCTCCCTTGTGGAGCAGGAGAAAACAGCAGTGCAAAGAAAATTAAAAACATATTTTCTTTAAGTTTGCTTATAATTCTCCGCAGTTTTAGGGCAATTTCATTACAGTCTAGGGCCAGCCTCATAATGTTTGGGATCCTAAGCACTTGCAGTGCAGTGCCCCGATCAGTTCTGAGCAGCAAGCCATGCCATTCTTCTGCCTGGCAGGACATTTGCAACTCTCCCAATCTCTCCTTATGCTGCTCCTTCTGCACATTATGGAGCATTTCTGTTTGCTGGGTCCTACAGAAAACCCTGGTCTTCCAGTGACCAGAGTCTTGCAGCTCCCTGCACCTTTCCCCCTAGTAACCCACCAGATGCTTATTTTGGCGGGGGCCACAGGGACTTGCCCAAGGCCCCCTCAGGAGGTGTACGGAGTTGGTGGTGCAGGGTCACTGGGGTAAAATCCCAGATGTCTTCTGGAGGCTGGAAAGTTTCACTTCCTCGCATCAGCTTAAATAGAGACTGGAAAATGCTGGTGAGAGGCTCCTGCTGCTGGGGCAAGGGTTAGTTTTTCTTTCTGATTTTTCTTGGTTTGTTCTTTGTTTCCTCTTTGCTCCTCAGAGAGGAATGTGGGCTCAGCTTTCAAGGAGTTAGGACTAGACCAGATTCTTTTAAAAGAAAAGCCTGAAATTTCAGGGAAGGATTGTACTCCTTTTGCCTGCTTTTTTGTAGAAGATGGTCAATAAAAGGAGAGGTTGAGTTTCTGCTGCAGGTCCATTACAGAGGTGGAAACCAGTTCGAAAGCTTGACTTTGGATTTTTATTTCTTCCAAAGTCTGTTTTGGAATTCAGATTTTAGGCTGGCCTAACATGCACTGCTCAGATATTATGCCATGCAGAATATCTCTGGGCTAAGTTAACTCCTGGCAGCTTTCAGTGGTACTGTTTTGAAGTGTGGTCTGTGGGGTGTTTTTTCAGGGGTCATTCAGCAGTGTCTCGCCACAGAGAAGAGCACTATTGAACTCCTCGGAAAAGCTATGAAATTTCATACACTGGATGCAACCCCAGGAGACTAATCCAGCCCCAAACACTATCACTCTTAGATTTGTGTTTCATTCAAGAAGTCATGAAGCAATCTATTTTGCCAGAAAAAAAATCATTATTTTATCATCATCCTGAGTACTTTCCATGAGAACCAAATTTATCAAAAATGCCTGAGATCTTTGAGAAAGATCTCAATTGTGCAGAAAAGCACTACATTGATTGTGAACTTAGCCTTTCTTTGGATTTTTCTGCTTGTCATTTTTACTTAAATACAAATATTAATGAAGACCTCAACGTGCCCTTTTACTATTGCCCTTTATTTTATTTTTCTATAAAGATTGCTCATAATCCTACAGCTATCTTTTTTCCACTTTCAAAGGTTCTTGCTTCCTATTGCTGTCAGGATAATGCTGCATCATTCCACCTAACTACCAATAAATAGAAATGCAGAGCCATGACTTCTATTCGAAAGCATGCAAGCTCCTTTGAACCGTTTCTGTATATACAAATATATCTTCCAACTTGTAGCTGTAGTACAACATCTGAATTAAATCATGACTTATTCTTTCTATTAAAGCTGTGTTGTCCTTGCCATTATCCCCTTTTCCAGTAAATGAGTACAATGAAAAATTGATTCTAGCTGTATTGGACTGCAGCAAAATAACAAAAGATGATTGTTACATTATCAAAGTCCTCTCTGTTTCCATAATATAGGAATCAAAACCACCTGTCTTTATCTTCTCAATCAATATTGCACCTGAGTTACATTTTCCTGGAAAACACTTTAAAGGTGTCCACTGTATGTTATTTAGATTTAACAAATGCATTATTCAGGCTGTCTTCATTTATTTTGATTACCTGAGATTGCTCTGCCATCCCTGTGAGTTATATAAAGCCTAATATTAAATGCCACACTAGACTAGTATGTCAGTAACAATATCAGATGACTTCTCTTACGTGAAGCAGTGTGACAGCTGAGCAAGTACACTTTGTAAAATGTATGTGGAAAACTTGTGTTCAACAGGGACATTTCATTGCATGCCACTTTCTTTCTAAAAGGTAGAGCAGGGCAGAGGGCTTCAGTTAATGGTTGCTAGAACACAATGCCCTAATTGGGAGCAGATATGGGGAGAGCAGCAGTGGACATTAGAGTCTGCATTTCCAGAAAGGATAAGCCAATGTTGGATGCCTAAATCTGTCAGCTGTGCTTTACAGTCATGCTTTTTAATATTTTTAACAGGCAGTGCTTAAAAGCAGCTAATTTACTGCATGTCTCTATAGCAGTCTGAAACTATTGAGCATCTAGTACGAACAGAGAAATAAGTGAGCAACTCTAGAGACGCGGCCATCATTTCAACGTGTGCATTTGCATATTCCATCTAATGCCTGAAGTCAGATGCCTAAAATTAGTAGATTTATTTGGATGTGTGGAAATAATTGTAATTTGTTTCGCAGCAATCAATTTGTGATGCTTTGATTTCCCTTTCTACAGAATTGAATTATTAAGGGGCAAATATGATTTTCAAGATACTTTTTATCATTCTCTCTGCTTGAAGTTTTGTCAAGTTTGACACACCATAACCCAACATTCAGACATGAGTAATAAATATCAAAAAATCCCCAATCAAATAAAAGCCAAATTAAGTATGAGAAATGAGGGGACAGCAGGGTAGTACCTTGCTAGGAAACGTGACCATAATAGAGGCCTCTTTTCAATATCCACTAATTATCTGCATCATTTCTAGATGGCAACAGTGGTCTGAATTAGGAGGTTGTGCCCATTGGACTCTGTATGGGGCCATGTATGGAGGGTAGGGAGTACAATGAAGGGCTGAGCTGTTTTTCAGAGGTACCTCCACAGTCTTCCACCCATAGACCTGCTCTCTGGAAAGTCCGGAAAGGCATGGGCTAATCGCAACTGTTGTGACCCCTTTCCAGCACACAGTAGGGCCTGCTGTACCAGTGCTCAACAAGGGGCATTTGCTCCATTATTTGAGGCTGGTAACAGTCCTGCCAGAGGCAATGGGGAGAGAAGAAATGGCCATCTGAGTCTGCTCTGCCTCTTAGCTCCCTAACCAGAGCTTTGCGAGGGCAGAGAGCATCTGCTTGGTGTTCAGAAGAGGTCTTGCACTACACCTGAGTAAAGAGATGTTTGTATTCCCTCTGAGATGCCCAGTGGTAACCCAGAGTATCATGATGTACTGGAGAAAATAAGCCAGGTTTTGGTGCCTTAGGCTGGCTCATGCCAAGCCCAGAGAAACCCCTGTGCTCCCCTGGCCCTGCATACCCTAGAGGCACAAGGCCACCCTTGCTCCAGAGACAAAGCAGCAGGGTTCCTGCCTACACTGCTTTTGCTTTTGGCATGCTTAACCATGTTTTTTTCCATCTTCTGCCCTCGTTTTGGTTTTCTGTTTAAAAAAAATGCTTTTTGTTTTAGCAGAGCAAAAAAAAATCTGCTTAAAAATTAACTTCAAAGGCCCTAGTCACTGCACAGCTACAAGCACAGTATCCCCTCTCATTCTTTTTTAATCTCAATGGGTGGTTTTTGGTTGGGGTTTTTTGTTTGTTAGTTTGTTTGTTTCTTTCTTTCTTTTTACAGTTGGACACAGAAAAACTGGGTTAAGCAGAGCATTCCTGTAGTCAGACACTGAGCTGTGCCATGCCTGCACACAGCCACTGGTGGAAGCATGACCTGTCCCTGCAGCAAGCCCTGGGACAGCCCCGTTTGTGCCTGACTAACCCTTTGTTGCAGCACCCATTCATGATCCATCAAAGCTGCGAGCTTTCCATACTAGCTTGGACCCATCCCTTGATACACCGGAGGTGTAAGTCACCACTGTAGCTGCATGTTATGGGGGGAGAAGAAGAGCTGGTGCCAGTGCAAAGGTGCCCCATAGCTATCCTGGCCAAGTACAGTGACTTTGGCTCAGGTGAGACCCTGTGTGCCAGAATGTCTAATGTTTTCAACCTTCAACCTGCAATATCGCTTTGGTACCTTGGTGAGAACAGGCTTTCAGGACCTGGGTGCTGCTGCTTGGGCAGCTTTGCTCGTGGCATTTAGAAGCTTCTACTTCTGATCCTAGTCAGAACAAAGGGAAGGAAAACAAGAAATAAGAAACAATGTGGGAAAAGCATGCTGGACATAGGTAAAGGCTATTCCTATTGGACCTTCACCCACCTGTCTGTCCTTCCCTCTGCATGCATGTCCCCTGGGCAGAGGTGTACACAGAAGGTATCTCAGCTGCAGCCTCTTCTTCTGCTCCTACTGAGTGTTCAGCAAGTTCTGCCTGTGCCAGGGCACCCAAGGGTGGCAGGAGGGGGCTTTCCATCCAGGCTCATGAGATCCTACAGCCCTACCTTTCTGCAGAAATGAGCTGCAAAGCTGCTGCTTAGCTCCAGGCCTTAATACATTCATATTTCCTTGTAAATATAACTAGCAGGTGAACTACAAACTGAGCTTATGATGGGATTCTGGCTTTCATTAAATAATTTTGTTCCTATTTAAAAAATATATGCAAGAGCATGTTGCTGATTATTTTAAGAACCTATGCAAATTTATTGATTTGCAGTAGGAAGAGCTTGCTGTGATGTGTAAATTAAGCCATTTAAATCATCCTTTTTGGTAACTGAAGCACCAGCTCTGTTTACTCAATACGTTAATGCACTATTACCCGCCAGAGTTTTATGTTGTACTTGTGGTCCGTGCAGGCCCCAAAGAGCTAGCTGGCTGTCCCCCTTACAGCTGGCTGTCTAACCAACACACAGCCCTCCTGTTTTCTTGGTTGAGCTTTGGTTCTTACTGTTTCGTGGTGCCTCAAATTGTGCCAGCTGCCTCGTTGGCCAGTCAGGCCTTGGTAGGAAGGGGCATGGTGGCTTTGTGCGGGTGGCAGGATGCAGCCAGGACAGCAGTGGCCATACCAGGCTTTGCTGTTGTTTGCTACAGACACGTTAACAAATATCTCTCCGCGGGCAGAATTTCCACCTAAATGGTTCTGCAAAGTGTGATTAGGGATGTGTTCTCTTTCACTTCCACCCTGAGTCAACAATAGGTCAGATGCAATTCAAGATTAGACAGACCCTAAATTTTTGTCATGCCCTTGCACTTGGAGGCTACTTTTAGGATAAACCAAGGGATGTATTAAGACATAAATCCTGCAGATGGTTGTATTAGTTCTCAGGCAAACACACACACACACATACAGCCCCTTGTATCTGTTACACCAGAGATAGGCAATGACTACCTGGAGTACCTGGGCGTACTTGTAAATGTTTGCAAGTACACAGGGCTGAGGTCTCAGATAGTGTAAAAGGTTCCTGGGAATCCCTGACTTGGGGTCTGCCCTAAAAAAAGGGCACTGCACAAAAGAATACATCAGGTAAAAGAGGGGCCTTTTAACAGGTGCTTTTAATTAATCAAAAAGTTGAGAAGAACATTTTTTTTCTGGTGGATTGGCTTTTCCCTGTTTGAGGCTAATATCATCATTTATGCTTTCACCGAGTTATTCTCAAATCTGTTTTTTCCCTCACAATAGAATAAGAATCATTTAATAATCCATGGATAATTTGATGGAGGGATAATGCATATATCATCCATCAAGGCAAAACCGCTCTGACTTTTGAAAGCCTTGCACACAATGCACGTAGCATTTGCCCATTTCAAAAACTACAAGCTTTTAAGCAAACAGATCATTGGCTGAGCCAAGTGATGTTGAGTGGCTCAAAAGCATAACTCAGTCCTGGTAGGCAATGCTGCATCCTTTCAGGGAAAATATGATGTTCTAAAACTTCCAGATAAAACTGAAAAAAAAAATTAAAATTAAATGCAAATGTTAAAATGCATGTTTTAGTTCTCACATTTTACAAATTTAAGAGGTGCTGAATTTTACTGACAGTTTTCTTGGCAGCAAGTGAATTCCAAAGATGCACATGCAAATATTTGTCAAAACTGAATTTTCAATTTTGCATGCATAAGGATTACTCCAGCAGTGCTGGCATACCCACTTGCTCACAGAAGAAAAGTAGTGTCATGTGGCATGTCTGGCCAATCACATGAAAACTCTGTATTTTTAATTTTAAATATTCTGATTAATCCATAGAGTAAAAAAAATATAGTGAAAAGAAAGTCACTGAATATATTTGAATAACAAATAAATTCAAGATGGTGTGATTGGCTTATATGTATTCCCAGAGCCAGGAGAGACAAAATTAATCAAATAAATTATTCATTTTGAATTATTTGTTCTGCTCTGTTTTTACAAGTGGAGGCCTAATACTGATGTCTGAATTTTGCAGTTTGCTACAAAACCTCTTGTATCCTATGTCCTGTCCTCCTCACAGCCATTGCTTTGCTTTGGGTCTGACTCCTTCACACACAAGCACTGCATTGGCAGTGATGATGTATTTTCTGTGAAAAACTTGCTAAAAGCAATTAGGTCTTGAGTAGCCTAACGTGCTTGTTGACCAAAAGACATTAGAAATGTAATGTTGCCCATTTCTACTAAATCATTGCAACACAAATAGCACTGCTCTGCCTTGGCCTTTGAGCAGAATTAGATTCAGGTTAGAGTGCATCCGTACACTTACCCTGAGAAGCACTCAGTGTGGCTGTCCTAATTGCACCCCAGATATCTAGACCGTATTTAGATAGAGGATTTAATGGCCCTACTACCAAAAAGTCCGTTAGCCTTTATTACATTTATTTTCATCAGAAAAACTAACAGTTGTGGTCTCTGAGATAAATACCATAATTAAAATATAATTCTTCTTTCTTTGATAGCTACACGATGTATGGTATTTGTCTACAGTCTGGTTCCAAGCTCATGTAAGAGGGAAAGCAAAACTGTTTAAGCACAGATCAGTCTTCTGCCATTAATAAAGGACTGTGCTGCAAACCAGAAGGGGACAGTGAGTTGCTAGGCAGGGCTGTGGGCTTCCTCAGCGGCACAGCTCTGGGAGGGGACAGCAAACTGTCCCTTGTGGTGGATGGGGAGCTGAGGCTGTGCTGGGGCACGGGCAGGGCAGGGGCCCACCAGGAAGAGCAGAGTCTGCCACTTGCCCAAAGCCCCAGGTTTCACCGCTTCATTGAAGCGAAGCAGCAGAGTGCTGGAACGTCACACTCCTCCGCTACGGGCAAGGGTGGACCGACAGTCGATGCTGCAGCACTGTCCTGCTGAGGGGAATTTGAAGTGCTAAACTCTCTGTCTCTGCTCCAGAACCCGCATGCGAGGCTCAAGGCGGTGCTGGGTGCCTGCCAGCCGTGTCCTGCTGCCCAGGCAGCAGCCGGAGCCGCATGGGTCCTGCCCCAGCCTGGGCAGGGTCCAGGGCTGGTGCGGAGGGGGCTTGTGATGGGGCCAGCAAAACCTGGAGCGGTATTGTCAGCTTGTTTCATAAAAGCCACCAGATGATCGTGCATTTCGTTGCCAAACCTGACTGTATTTGAAAGGCAAAAATGCACGAATGTAAGTGGCACTGTCAGCTCTCTAAAAATCACATTTTCTGCAATACTTGTGCTGTTCCATATGTGGAGGGATTTTTATGAAATGTTCCAGGCAGAAAGTGAAAAACTTGATGGTGTACTGGCACGATAAAGCTATCTTGCATGAATGCAGTGCTTTCCACTTAAAGTGACTTGCATAAGTGGAAATATTATCCCCATTTTGCTGATGAAGAAACTGAAGCCCAGCGTTTCCTTTGAGTCACATCCAGTGAGCAAGGATAAAGCCAAGAATGAATGTGCTGACATGCAGGATTTCCCATTGCCACCAGACAGGTTGTCTCCACCAAAAATATTTCATTCTGACTTTATAGTTGTCTTCTCCCTGATTAAAGCACCATCTTACTAACCATTTTATTTCCACAGGATAGAGAAAAAAAAAAAAAAAAAAGATATTAAGATATTGTCTGTGTTTGCTCCAATCTAGTTTCCAAAGCATCTCTTACTGTGGCGGGAGACTGTGGGCTTTACTTGCGATGATTGGGCACAGCTGGAAGAAGCCATGTCCTAAATTAACTGATGCTACTGGTGCCTGCACTAAATCTGTACATGTGCAGGCCTACAATATATGGAAGCCAGCAAAATGTGGCTCCTGGAAGACTTATGTTGTCTATAAGGAATTGTTATAGCTTTGGTTAGAATTGTTAACAATTCAGCAAAATAATACAAGACATAATTATGTAAGTTATTGATCAATGCATATTAAGAAAGACCTCCATTTATAGGTCATTATAAAGCTTTATTAAGGCCTCTGAGTGCACCAATAAAATAATTTATTTCTTCACATGGATACTAAAGAAGACTTTGAAACATGCCATGTGCAGAAAGGCGCCTGTGCCAGTAAATTATATTTACATCTGCTGCATATGGATAGGCGGGATACAGGCCAAGTATGTGATGGTGGGAAGCAGCTTGCTGCTTCTGTTTTGGGAAAGTTCATCACGGTAGAAATTTTGGATAAATTATATTCTGAATCAAACTAGAGAGAGAGCAGTAGATGAGCTCAAAACTTTGGCTGCTCCAGAAACTCCATTCAGAATAATATACTATCTCACGTGTCTTATCTTTCAAAGTTTTGAAGACATTTTTTGGTTGCTGATGGGAGCAAGGAAGGAGAAGGGATCTTGCACTGAAACAGAGAAAAACATGCACAATCTGTTTCTTTCTGAATTTCATGTTTGGAAAATGGAGCGTCCTCCATGGAAGAGATCTTTGCTGCAATTTGGATACAAGTGCAAAACAATTAAGAAGGTATGAAAGTTGAACTATGCCATTTGTGGATCTGGTCTTCTGCATTAGTTTGTGCCCAAACTCAATATAGACTACAGACAATTCCAAATAGAGTTTTTGGGCAAAATGCAAGACTTGGAGATGAAGGATAGATGCCCTTTGTCCTCAGAGGCAGACGAGTACAGTAACTTTCCTGGCATAAACCCAGAGCTGAACAGAGGCCTCCCAGGAAGGTCCCCTTGCCTGGTTTTGCACCTTTTTCGGCTCCTGTTCCGCTGCCACCTCCCTCCATCTGGCAGTGGGGAATAACTGTGTTTCACCATCAGGGACTGAGGTCTGACCTCCACCTCAGTGCTCCTGCTCAGGGAGCAGCAGGAGGTGTGCAGCAGGGCTGCAGAGGCACAGGCAGAGAGCAGCTCTGGCCTTTGCTGGCTGTGCACTCCACTCCTCTAGAAGAGCAAGAATCTAGACCTGCCTTCTGGTTCTGTACCTGAGACAGGGTGAGAGCACACAGTCCAGAAGATCTGGCTGGTGATGCAGCCAGCCGATTGCCGATGCAAATCAGAAACACAGCACAGACCCTGCCATTATTTTCCAGTGAAGAAAAAGCAGCCTTTTCTTTAGAGAACAAGATAAAAATTGGCTGCTGCTTAGTTTCCAAACCACCTGAGTGAGTGAGCAGAGCCATTGCCCTGTAACACAAATGATGTCTGAAATTAATTTTGGTGGAGACGGTTCCACTGCTTTTTCTGGCTGTGGTAGGAAGGATGGAAAGGGCCTGCTGCCTGTGGTCCTTTCAAAGCTCACAGAGTCACAGAATGACAGAACGGTAGGGGTTGGAAGCAAACTTCAGAGATCATCTAGTCCAACCTCCCAGCCAGAGCAGGTTCACCTAGAGCATGTTGCACAGGGACACATCCAGGCAGGTTTTGAATGTCTCCAGAGAAGGAGACTCCACAACCTCTCTGGGCAGTCTGTTCCAGTGCTCAAAGTGATGCAGTTTTTCCTCATAACTCCTGCAAGTTGCAGTATGGGAAAACCTGAACACCGGTGGGAGGAAAAGAGGAAGGACTTTTCAATTGCTGTGCTAATAGTTTGTTGACTTGTATTTGTTAAATATGGAGAAGTGACTATAAGGGCATCGAGTGCTTTCAGGCTTGGCTGCAGACAGGTGAGATCTGTGTTAATGTGACCACACTGCAAAGCTGTTCCTCACTTCCTGGGAATTAAAGCCCCCCTTATAGGCAGTGATGGCAGAGGGGTTCAGGAGGAAGCAAAGCTCTTCAGCATTGCTGGTGCTTGTGAAGGAGTGTAAAACAGGGCACTTACAACTGCCTTCTACATCTCACCTTTGCACGGCAGTGTGGTGGCCCCTTTGCTGCCTTAGGCATACATCTGGATTCTCTCCCAGCACGTGTGGATTCTCCCCCAGCATGTATCTCCATTCCTCCTGCAGCTATTAGCTATTTCACTTTAATGTCTCTGTAGAGTCAAGTCCAGCCAGTGACAGCTCAGTGTAGTAGATCATAAACAGTGAAAATTTTGCAAACCTAAAATAATATTTTCCTGCTGCAGGTATGGAGTGATGGAGTGGAGACCAAAAGTGACTGAAGACCACTTCCCTGGCAGGGCACCCACAGCAGAAGCCAGCGTGAACCTGGCTCCACAGGCTCTGCCTTAAACTCAGTGACTTCCTGGAAGTAAAACTAAACTACAGCAAGCCCCACAGCGATCTGCAGAGGTAAATACATATTTCACGAGTAAAATGCAAATGTGCCTGATGTAGTCCCCCAGAGTGCACACTCCTGCTGCTGTCACTTGTTTGCATCTATCCAATTGTGGATTATGTTTGCCCCTCAAATTTAATAATTTTGACAAGTTAATTTCAGCCTGTTTTTGACAAGGAAAGTAGCTACGAGTAATAAAAAAAATAATAAATAAATAAAAGGAGTAAAATGCTCAGGCAAGGTAATAGCATGATACTGCATGCAAAGTTACTCATATTTCAAGACTATTGAAAGTAGTTAATAGTTAATATCAAAGTGTATCTTGTTTGCCCAGAGAAAGGAATCTCAGCCTACTGTCCTGAGAAATGAGTGGAGCTGCCAGTTTGTGTGGAGTTGGAAGGCAACACATTTAGGCTAAACAAAAGGGCCCTCCAAAAGATAAAACAACAATGAAAATTCCTAGATTTTCAATTTAAGATTATTCTAGGTATTTGCTTTCTGGGTTTTCAATACAATGGCTATAGCACTTCGAGTCAGCCCTGTACAAGTTAAGCAGCCAGAGAAACCTCTGGAGCAGCTGATCCTGCAGCTTTAGTGAGAGCTGACACTGGTTCATCAGCTCTGCTTCACCATGGGGTTTGCTCTGCCCTTTGCCTCTCTGGCCATGCTCTTCCAGCCATCCTTGGGAACAAATTATATCTGTTTGGGTTTGTGGTGTCTGGATGTGTATCAGTACTAGCTCTGGGTTCTGGAGGTTGTCTCCAAGGCTGTTTCTTTTGGTGAGGGACACATCCTTTCTCCCTCCTGCACTGCTGCGACTAGTACAGTATTTCTCTATAGGGGAAGGAATAATTGAGCTTGTGACTAAAATCCATCACACCAGAGATGGGGCAGCTCCTAGCAGGTAATAGAGGAGCTGGTGTGCACCCTGCTGGGCTCCACTCCGGTTTGGGGCCTCCTGGGCAAGCCCTGCTCCCAGCACCCAGCTGGGAGAGCAGCCCCCAGCTCCCCTACAGCCCAGCACCCCAGGCACTTCTGCATTGAAGATTTCAGGCTGCGGAGGGAAGACTTCTGCAACTTATTCCATCCAACCCCCTCCTCTACAGGTGATGAATACTTTGGTGTGTAAATTAAAGAAAATTTAAGAAAAATTGGCTAGAGAAATTAAAACTGCCTGAGGCAGCTTAGCTTGTACGGCGACACATACAGTACTTAGCACCCTAGATTTCATTATTCTTAACAGCATAACTGGAGTCCTATTTTCACACATTAAATATTCTTGGGATTTTTTTTCCCCAATGAGCAGACATACAATTTTTTTCTCTGCCATCAACATGCATGTTTTGTCCTTTCAAAGACTTTCTTCAAATGGGAATACAGATTAGTTTTACCTATGATTTAAAGAGCTCTAATACTTGGTAAGGCCTCGATTCCTGTTTTTTATGGAAATGCATAGCTGTGGGGGCTATGGGGAGCTGCTCTCTGCTTAGCACTTCTGAGCGGAAAGCTGTGCAAGACTACATTATTTTCACATCTCTTGGATTTCACAGACAACATGAAATTTGACTGTTTGCCATGAAGAAACAGTGTTTCTTAAATAAGGATGGGCATGCTCTTGTGCTTTCCCAGGCCTGATCTTCAAACCCCTGACAGCATGACAGGATGGGAAAGGAAAGGGAAAGAAAATACGGAAGCCTACAAGAGGCAGTGACCAAACTACCAAAACCAATTGTAATCTGCCTGAGGTAGAGGCCAAAGGCATATAGTTAGGAGAGTGGCAATATTGGAGATTTCTACTTATCACTGGAAACAGCAAGGGGAAAAGAATTTTGCAGTGAACTCTGCAGCAGGCAATACACTGGATAAACTACCTGCTGCACGGGTGATAACTCGCCAGAAAGCCATTTGCTAAAGGAAACTGGGGCAGGCTATGGGCGGCCAGCCTGGGTGGTGAGTCTTGATGAGTTCTGTTACTGCCTGTGGTGGGGCTGCCAGCAATGTTGTCAATATTTATCTTCACATTCCCAGTTCTTGGGCTAGGAGAGTGTGTATAATGAAACCTTGTGCTTCAGGGCTTTGGTCTGGCACAATCATAATACCTGCCTAGATCTTGCTGGGTTCTTCATTTCCTTGTGTCCTTTTGAAGTCCTAAAGTTGTTCAGGGTGAGATCTGGGTGACAGAGAGCTAATCAGCAGAGAAAAGAGCCCAGGGAGTCTGTCAGCTCACCAAACATTGGTGTCTGCTTTTGAGGGGACTGAGCAGATTGCCAGATATTTCTGGTGTATTGTGTGAATCCTCACGAACTGCAGACGAAGCCCAGAGCCACATGTGGGGCACCTAGACTTAGGTGTCTTAGTGTGGCCTGAATCTCATCCTTGGGACTCAACACAGCTGTAACACAGAGGGTCTACTGCCACTTGTCACTGCCTCACATGTCTTGCCCTCACTCGGCACTCCTGGGAGTCTGGGTCCATACTGCTGCTGTGCTGCTCTGCATTCAGACACACCAGGCTACCTCACATGAAGTGTCAAGTGGCACTAGACATTTATGATTAGGGACCCAAATCCTTAATTGCCCTGGGACCACAATAGATGAGTGCTCTGGTGCAGAGTATCATGTTTCCTAAGATCTTCTTCAGGTGTCTAGGTCCTGCTGCACATAACATTTAAGCCTCACCTGCTGGGATGATCTGGGCATATCTCATTTAAATAATTCTTTGCTGTTGCAGGGGGTTTAGATATTACTGGCAGATTTGCCTTTCTTATTCTCAACCAGTGGAGCACAATTTAATCTGAGGACTCTGAAATAGAGTAATGAAATCTTTGGGTTTAGTGCATGGGTGAAATGTAGTAACCTATGTGGTGCAAGGGGTCAAACTATTAGATAAACTAATAGTCCCTATTGCCCTAAATTATGAAATGCACAAAAGGATTTCTAATAATGAATGCATTTGTAAAACTTGGATGTCTTCTCATGAGTAATATGCAAACAGAAAAATGACTTGTTTTGTTAAGCAGACTGCGACAAACAGTTCTCCCAACTTTATGCTATGCAGACATGTATTTTTGGATATTCTTTGGGGGAAGAATCTACTGCAGCCAAATCTACATAACCTGCAAGAAAAAGAATCTGAAACAAAACAAAAGATATATGTAGATTAAAAAAGGTAGAGAATCAAGCAGCAGGAATTCTAATGTAAATGCATGTCATTATCAGGAGAGATCACTTGTAAAGCACTATTTTAACTTGAAGAGCTGAGAAATTGAATATTAAAGCAAAAGTCTTTTTACATGTGCATTTAGAACAAAAGCTATCCTGTCATTAGAAATTATATATAACAGTTGGATAAGGGTTGTTGTTTTCAGTGTTTGGTTTAAACACAATAAAGATGAACAAAATTAAAATATGTTCATTGATGCATGAGGATAAAGTCAAGATCAGAAGTACAATTTCCTAATTTTTAGATTTATTCAAAAACTCTTCCTTTGTATTAACTCCTACAGATGTTTAATGAATGCTTAAAACCAAACACTGCTTTCCCCCCCACACTCCCACCCCCCTACTGTGTTCAATGCATTTTGTACAGGCAACCTGATAAAAAGAGTATCTGCGAGGAGGGAAAGGCAGAATCAAAGTTGATGTATCAGAACATCTACTGCATGTCTAAACACAATGAAATTTGAACTGCGTGGGTGTATCCAGTCATTTTAAAGAATGTTCATTGATTTTAGTTTTATTTAGTTTGGAGTTGTGGCATGTTACACAAAAAACCATTTTACTGATCTTTATGATTCCATAAAAACCTACAACAATTTGGATAAAACTGGGTGTGCTATATTTTTTATTTTGTTTCTGCTGTTAGACTTTATGCTTAGTTCTAGGTATAATGTATGCATAAAGCTTTGTCCTCATCTTGCTGGAAACTATAGGAACATTGCTATGGACTCTGAGGCATCCAGCCATAGGGTGCATCAAGGGCCATTCAACAGAGACACCTGGTTTGGCCATGTGTGGAGTTGCTCTACAAGCACTATAAAGCTGATATGAAATGAACCTGTGTTAACAACAGAGAGTGCTGGAAAAAGGTATTAATATCTAGGAGATATAAATTGGTAAATATCTATGAGCAAATTCTCATGAGATTTCAGAGATGCACTGCCCTCTTCTGATGAGAGTCTCTACTCCAGCTGCCCATCCAACAGTCCAATTCCCAGTGTGCCTTTAGAAAGAAGGATAAGCCTGATGAAAAGGTGAGCCAGTGTCCAAGCAAAACTATGCGTATTTCACTTTTTTTCATAGAAAGAAGTGAATTGTCGTCAAAGGAACTGACACAGTATCCAAGAGTGTCAGGTATAGCCAGGGAACAGTAAGAAGGACTTAGAGAAGGGTAGTGGGAGTCCTGAGAGTTGGGGGTCTATTTATAACTCTGTAGAGATCCCACTGTGTGGACTTGGACAAAGTGCTCCAGATTGATGTGAATATCAGTAGCAATACATAAGACCCCTGTTGGCTTCCCCAAGCTTTGAAGTATGTTTGAACCAGACTTCAGTGGCTCAGTACGTACTGCACTACCTGCTCCTGTTCTCCCAGGCTGAAATGCAGACCTCCTGCATGGAGCTGTCAGGCCAAACCTTTTTCTCTCTGAGATCCAGAGGAGGCAGAACAAGGGTGCAAGATAGTGGACAGAAAGGGTTTTGTGCTGAGAGACTGGACTTGCCTCCTGCCATGAGGTGAGACCTCCTGAACCTTCCCCTCTCTTCTGCAAGGAGCTGGCAGTCAGGAGAGCCTCAGCACCAGGCACTGTGGCGTCTGCACCCAGACAAATCTGGTGCTTCCTTCTTCTAAAGGTGGATGGGCTGCAACTCCATGTACAGAGTTCAGAAGGCACCAATTTTGAGAGACAAGACTCCACTTGGTTCAGCACTCCTTCTCTTGGGTGCCCAGGGCAATTCTCTGTGTGCAGCAGGGTCTGTTGGATACATCAAGACATGGAAATTAATCCTCCTGTGCCAATTAGCTGGTACTTGTAAGGAAACTTGATGGGACAGTGCTACTATGCAGCTGGAAGCCAGAAGGGACAAAAAGACCATTTGCTACCAGAAGCACATGGACCATCAGTGTAACAGACACCTTCTGACCTGCTGTTTGTGGCTGTGAAGCTGCAACTGTTTTCCTGTCCATGAGTGAGGTTTCACACTCAGGTTTCTTTTGACCTAATGGATGACCTAATGACTTCCTCTAATAAGTTGAATAGGCAGTATATCGCCCCAGACAATTTTTCAAGGATCCTTTTAAGTTTGTGCCCACAGGTTTTCCACCTGGACCCACTTTTCACTCACGTTCCCTGTTTGTTAGGTGATAGCAACCAAACTGTGTTACATCCACACTCCTAAGCATTGAGACAAAAATGATTTCCTGGGGAAAGGAGCTTACAGTCTAATTAGCTGATGGTGTTTCTCCTCAAACACTTTGCAGTTACAGATTGAAGGTTCAAGTGAGTTAAGCACTGGCTTCCACCATAACGAGCACTCAGAGCTCAGCTAAAGTCAGTCAAAGCCCAGGCTGCCCAGACCCAGCTTGTGTACCCTGTTATACTGGCCACTATAAAGATGGAGACTTTAAAACTGTTGCTGTTACTGCTGATCCCAGCTGGGGAAATTTCAGTGTAAGAAATAAGCTCATGTTTAAAGAGATTGTTCTCTAATCCTGGTATGTTTCAAAATCCTGGGTGAGATTTAGTTAAATCCATGAAGGGAAAAGAGATGAAATTCTAACCTTAGTATCCGCAAAATTCCTAAACCAAAACAGGCATTGCACAATCGTTAACGAGCTTATCTCCATCTCGCAGACATGCCAACACATGCACACACCGTCTGTGTGCCACGGGGAGGTGTTGCATGCCCAGAAGCTGAGTGACATGCTGATGTGCCTGGGATGCCTGTGGCTGGACACTGGTAAACCTGTGCTGGCATGCTCAGTGCCTTCACTACCTGATCTTTTTATTAGCACTTCTTTTTACTAGCCCGTGTTCAGCTATGTTGCCAGGATCATTGGGTTTTGGAGTTGTGGGGACGTGGAGACTGACTATGTGCTATCTGGGAGCTCAGGCTGTGGGAAGGGACTGCATGGGACAGCAATGGGTTCCCTGGCTTTTTACTGGCAACTGCATACAGGTGTGATTAATTATCACCCAGATTGCTATCACAGTCTCAACTGAATTCTTGAGCGAGGATAAGGGGCTTGAGAAGGGAAGTTCCTGATTTGGTGGCACAAACCTTCAGAAATTCTGGTTCAAAAGGCAGCATTGGCAACATAAGCATTGGGGTAAGGAAGCTCAAAGTTGCAGTGTACCTGGCCACTCGCCATGCTATTCTTGATCTTTCCCAATTAATTTCTGGAGTGCTTTCACTACAGCAGCACCATTTGGATAGCTTTGTGGGGCAAGTCAACAGTTCTGATGCAACCACGCAGCAACATGCTTCCACTAGATTTTCCAAAAGTAATGCTTCAGGCTTCAGCTAGATCAGATTCGTGACTTGTATGGGAACAGGTCTCTTTCAAGACTGAGTTGTGATCTTCAAATATACCCAATTTAACCTCAAAACAATGAAGTTGAGAGCTATATGTTTGCTTTAACTAGCTCATTAACAAATTATTCACCACCACTTTGTTCCACACATTGTCAAAACAAGGAGCTCATGCTTAAGTGATAGGCTGGGCCATCCTAACTACAGGCTTCCAACTGTAATTTTAAAATTTATTGAGCATATCAGTAATTTTATCTGTTTTGAAAGGATCCAATTGTCTTTTTTTTTTCTCTCAGAATGCTGCTGATTAGCCTTCACTTTTTGAAGTAATTTCATTGCTACGTTGATATAGTGTGTGCACAGGGTGCTCAGTTTCCTTTTACAGGCACTTGCTATTTCGCAGGGCATGCGCCACAGACTCTGCAAAATTTTGCTTAATTTTGGACAAATAATCCTGGCTTGCATGAGAAATACACTTGTCTCAGGTGATGTCTATCTCTCAATGGCCAGTAGCAGAGTCTGTAAAAATGTCAGAGCTGTATCATGTGTGAATTATGTTCACAGCCTAGCCTTTATCTGCAGATGCAGTCAGAACCTGGATTTGTGAGTGCTGTACAAAGGAAGAATCTCCTCTTCATGTAGACAACTCCCATAGCTGGAAACTTTTTTCTAGTTTTTTTTGCCCCTCACTGGGAAAATTGCAATAGTTGGTGACTGCCTGAGGAGCTAAGGATGGAAAAATCCTGGTGCAAATTCTATTAGGCAGTTTTCCAGGGTGAAGTTTTTGGACAACATTGTCCCTTGCACTCACTTGTGCTCTTCCAAAGGCATGATGCTGTGGAGAGCATTCAGAGGTAATATTTGTGTTAACAGGATTCAAATACCCTCTGGCTTTTAGTCTCAGTTTTGCACCCACGTATAATTGTTCCCAGATTTTTGTGCCTGACTAAAATTTACTGCTGGTGTGAATGTCAAGATGTAGCCATTTAGCTCGCTGATTTGTGGGAGCAATGAGGTAATTTTATGCCTAGGTCTTCTCATTTGTACCTGCCAGCAATGCAGAGGCAGTCTTTCCTAATCAGGCATTAAAAGTTCTTCTTGATTAATCTCTGACTTTGTTGGAGCCATTCCAGATTTAAGCCGGTGTAGTTCATTTCAGGATCAGACCCATTAAACGTTTCCCAATGAGTAATATACTGTGTCATTCTTCTGCTCTTAAGGATTTCTAAAATCATGGAAGGATTGATGCAGATCTGGGAGATACACAGCTCTTCTGACTCCACTGGCACCTTCTCTCCCCTTCCCTGACTTTCAGGGATTCGTCTCTAGGTGAAATTTCTTTATTTCAATTTCTTTCTGCATTGTGCTGGAAGCATTAACAAATGGTGAAGTGTGATACTGTCGATCCAGTGCTCTGTGTGGCCAGGCAATCAGGACAGAAATAATTAACACAGAAAGTGGCCTGCCAGTATCCTGCTGAATGAAATTGGAAGCAGTTCAAATACAAAAAGATTTTTTAGCTTACCACTTCTGGGCTACACGTAGCAATAGCCATTTGGAAGGACAACTGCCAGCTTCCATTTCAGATTGCTTGACAGCACTAACTAGAGCACTAAGAGCATCGCTCCCTTTCAGCGGAAGCCGTTAGCCAGATTTGGGGTGTGGAGCATTATTTCCAGATAGAAGAAGAGATCAGAGAGAGGATCAGGTGCTGCTCTTATGCAGTGTAAGAGGATAAATTCTTCTGAATGTGGGAGAAAATGTGACATGGAGGATGCCTCTGGTTTCAAGCCTACCAAGCAGCTGCTCACGATGCCCTGGCTGTGCGGAGGTCCTCTGCTCCCCGGGGTACTTGCTCCTTTCTCACTGCTGCAGACCCTGGGCCTGTCTGTCCTGGCATGTACAATGCCTGGGCTCACGGGCACAGCCACGCACCTTTGTCTCAGCTGAGCCGTGGTGCCTGTGCCAGTAGGGTGATACAGGGGAGAGACTCCTGCCACTCTCTGAAGTGATGACCGCTGTCCCCGTCCTTTTTCCTCTGGTTTCAAAGGTGACTGATGCAGCATAAAGCAAAACAAATGGTGGCTGTACCAATTAAGAAATATTCTTTAGGAGCAGAGATCTCTCCTGCTGGAAAGGTGATGCTCCCTTCTACCATTTTATTTATGGAGCATCCACAGTCATGCTAAAGCTATTTGTATGACATCGCTGTCCTTTAGCTCATTTATCTGGCTTTCCCTTCCATGATGCTTGCAGAGCCATCCTGCTACAGCCATTCCAAAATCTAGAGAACGAGTGTCTCAGATAACAAATCCTAACAGGTAAGTGCTAACACACAGGATGCTATGGTCTAACATACTTCCCATGTAGGGAGTATGGAAATAAAGCAGAACCACAGTGCTTTACTTGCTGTAAACTGGGTATCTACACTGATAAAATTGCAGCTGTACAGGCTAAAATTAGTTCTGTCCTGGCAAGCTGTTACAGAAGCTGTTACATACCTTTCGTGCCCTACAATTAGCAGTGTATTGCTTTGTTTCACATCTGCCTACATCAGGAGTATACGCAGTGCTTTTAGTGTTTTCTGAAAAGATAAATGAGTAGATGAATAGGAGAAACAAGAGAAGAAAAAAAAATAAGAGAAGCAAGCCTCTGAAATGGTTTTGCTCTGGAAATTGTTCAGACTGGTGGGCTGAGATGCCTGTTTGCAGATACAATGAACTGCACAGCATTTCTTCCAGGATCCCTACTTCACCCTTCTCATGCTTAGTGATCCTGAGATGGTTCATTTGTACCTCTGCTGCTGCTATACATCATGAACAAGCCATTATCCCAAGGTCTTATAGGCCATGACCTACTCCATAAAGCCACTGGACATCTAAAGAGAAAAAGTGCTATGCAGAAGCTATGCATTGTTTATGTGTATGGGGAAGTCTTTCCCTCCCTTTACTTTTGCTCTGTGGTTCATCTTTTTCAGCATGAAAATGATGATCAGCCTTCTCTCTCTGTTGCGAGGAGGAGTCACGAGGGAGACCTGAAGAAAGAGGAAGGAGCATTGAGATCTAGTTTATTATTAACTTCATAAAATGTTTTCATTAGCTCCTTCTGAGACCAGTGTTTCTCACTGACGTTACATTCCTTGCTTCCTATCAGACAAGTTCTATTGTCTTGGCCTGCAGGTCCAGGGAGACTTGCCTCTGCTTAGAGCCAGGCATAGCTTGAGATGGTTTATTAAAATAGTGCCACAATTATTAGGAAGCATTTGACTTGAGGCTTTCTCATGTCTCTTTTTTTTCAAGTTTGTACTGAATAGATGTATTTAATTTTTCTTGTGCGTCCCAAATTCAAGTTTTAAACCTGACCTTGCTTAATTTGGCCTTATCTAGCTAATTTATGTCTGGCCTGCGTTTCTAAACAATGTTAAATAGAGTACATCTCCTTGTATCTTCCCAAGTAACTAAGTCTCCTGCAAAATTCAAACCATTAAAAGTGAGGGTGGTAGAAGAAGCTTCAAGAAATGGGTGAACTTAATCTAAGTATTCATAATCATGTCAATTCCACTTTTTAAACAATTTCTGAGATGTTAGTTTCTCTAAAAGCTGGTCAGAAGCACAAAGGTTAGGTTAAGCTTCCTTCGTTAATGGTTTGGCTCAATGCACCCAGCAGTATAATGTATTTTATCAGTGAGGGAAATGATATTGGTTTAAGAGGTTTCATGTAACAGTCATATCCTGGCCAAATGTAATTTTGAAAACAATCAGGGCCATTACGGCTCACACAGAAAGAAAGATAAAGACAGATAGCTGTATATGGGTTTTTAATAAGTAATTCACCCTGGGTCTTGAAACATCAGATTGCCAAGTAATATTATTAATGTATAAGCATGTTGGTAAAATCATGTATTCTTTCCTATTGGTTGACTATAGATATGTTTCTGATGCAAATATTGTGTAAGTGTATTGAATCCAAGCTATGTAAATAGACTATATAGTACATCCATCAAGCAGTTGACTTGATTATTCCACACACTAAAGAGCATTTTCTGACATCAATCTACATTCTGCCTAAATAGAACATTTTTCACCAATGATATTATGCATCATTTACTGTATATTTGATACTAATTGTTCGGCATATCGATCACCTGTCACTTTGAGAGTTTAGTGATCTTTGCAACTTGTCCTGGCAACTTGGAAGTTACAGATAGTTGATTACCCATCATCTGCAGTAGCAGATCGTGATTTCCTGGACAGCACTGAAATCTTGCCCTGGGCAGGCAGCATAGAGAGAAGAGTTAAGTGGTGGGTAAGGACCTGCCAAATTGGTACTTGAAAAGGAAAAAATGACACCATTTTGATTTTCATAGAGATTAGGCTATGACAGCACACAAACACACTACAAAGGTTAACAGATGTCACTCACTTAGTCTCCACCTTCTTATTTGGAAGCAGGGTTTTATTAAAGGGACAGGATGAGGAATGACCAGCACAACAGGAGGGCAGGGTGGGACATGAGGTACTGATTCACCCGTTATAAGGATGCACTATGCCGTTTTGGTTTATGGGTGCAGGATGCAGAAAGAAGCCATGTGAGCTCTTCACTTGCAGAAGTACCTAAAAAGAATGGGGATATCTGTAGAAGAAGGTCTTTATTTTTGCATGCGGAGTTTGCATACATGGCAACTGTTTACCTCTCAAAGGACAATTCTGTCGCTAGCTAAAGGACAGGGCTCTAAGTATCAGAACAGTTACAACCACCTGATAAAACAGGATCTGTTTTAATATAAATATGTTGAACTCTCTGGTCAATTTTAAAAATCTACTTCATATATGAAAATGTGGAGATTTTAAAATAAATTTCACTGCAGGCTGGAGGGGGGCTGTTAATATTGACTGTTCTGTACCTGTCACAGCACATACATTATTGAACTAGAACACTACTGGAAGTAAAGGCTTTAGAAATAGAAGAAGAATATATTGATTTAATCATTGCATTCTTTCAGCAGTTCCTTTATGACATTTTTTTACAGTATAGAGCGTGGGCTGTCTACTTGCCACACACTTTATTCACTGAGCGGGACATGCCTTTACTGTATTTTCCTTTATAACTCCTCTGTGTTCCAGGCTTTTCCCTCTCCAGACCATCAAAGTTCTTATCGAGGTTCTCATCCTCCCTTGGCTCAACTGCCACCATCTCTTTCCCTCTCTGGCTGTCACAGTCATCCCCCTCAAGCTTATTTTACAATCAGCCCACAACTCCACCTTGCTTCCTTGTCCTCATGAGCTGGCCACCAGCTCGCCCTTGTTCCACACAAAGTCTTCTGCCCACTAGCACCCAGAAATGGGTTCACCCAATCACAGTTGCCACTTGGCCACAATATTCCCACCCCAATAAACACAGCACAAAAAAGCTTTCTGAAAAGATACCTAAATCTGCCAGCTCTACCCCACTCCAAATCTTTGCTTGAATTTTGGGAGGGCTGATTTACCTGCTGCCCTGTGGGGAGGCTGAGCAGTACGACTGGTGGCAGCTGAGCATGGAGTCACTGAGCTGTCTGGAGGAACCGGAGAGGAAGGGGCAGATTGACGTTGTTTTGCAATAAACAGTAAATTTTCTGGAACACAGCATTTCAAGGGAATCAACACTGTTAACAAATTAGGGTCAGACTCAATAAATTTTCAGCTGAGGAAAAAATATCTGGGAAGTGGCAGGTGGCAAGAGATTTTGAAAACCTTGAGATAATTCAATCTGACATTTAAAAAAACCCAAGTCTGTTGACTCTTTGCTTTAAAATGCATTTCTCAATTCCAAAGTGAACTGAAAGAGGAGAAAAAATATGGAAAAGGATTAAAATAACCCCAAACTCAAAGCAACATTTTGTCTTGGGCTGAATGACAAGACCTGACTGATCTGAAATGTTTTTACCCCATGGGCTTTTTCAATCACAGAACTTGAGGTTGTGTTCTTTTCCCAGCTCCACCCTGTGAGCCACTGGTGACATGCACCAACTGTACTGCATGTACAGACTGGCTGGTTCTTTCGCAGTCTGACCCCTAAACTTTAGTCATCTGTCTCTGCTCCTTCCCTGAGTTTTGCCTGTTTCTTAGAAGATCAGCTCCTTCGGATCAAAGTTATAGTCTCCTTACCAAAGGACATTAACTCAAAAACTAGGACAAAATCACTAATATAAAAAAAATATATATATTTTGAAAAGAGAAACTAGCAGTCTCTCAACAGCTTTACTTTTCTTAAGGCACAATCCTACACCGCTGGTATGGGGACACAGTCTCCCTCCTGCTCCAAGAATCAGCAACCTCAGGTGGTGGCTGTCTGCACTTTTCACAAATTCCTGACTCTCAGGTCTCAGATGTCTCTAAAAGGCTTCTCTGAGTCATTCTGGGGATATGACCCATCAACCAGCAAGTCAAGGCAGTTTTCATTTTCTGGAAGGTAACTGCCTTACCCATGTATGTTTTGCTTTGGATCTTTTCAGCTGTGACTGTGGAGGCCTTCTTCCGAGGGGTTATTTATAAAAGATGCTTTGATTCAGGCTGCATGTGGATTGTGTGTGTGGCAGGTACTGCATGCAGTGCCCTCCCCACAGCGGCTTCCTCCTTTCTGCTCTTCTCTGCCATCTCCTGCACATCTCCTTGGCTATCCCCTTCATCTCTGCCTCACGGCTCTCTCCCTCCCACCCGCTGGCTCTGTCTTCCAGCACCGAAGGAATTTGCTGGATCTGCAGCTGTTTTGGGAGGGAGATAACTGTGTAGCAGCAGCTGTGGCAGCAGTCGAGGCAGCGAATTACATGAGGATACAGATTATCTGAGCACTTGTTTCAGAGAGGTACAGCTTATCTAAGATGTAGGCTTTGCATAAGCCATATGAAAATGACAGCAGCCCAGCATGACACTGCTGGGTTGGTTTATTTGGGCCCTTCCCTGCCAAGGCCAACATGGGCTTTGGGGGCAGGTAGGCACAGCAGGGCCAGAGGCTGGGGACAGACAGCAGCCCTGCCTGCACCTCTGCCTGCCCAGCTGGTCTCATGCATGGCCATGGCACTGGGAGCAGCCAGTGTAAGCTCCTCAGGGCAGGAAACGTTTCCTTTACTTACCCATGAAGCATCATGCAGAGCTGCCGTGGTTTATAAATAATAGATGTTTAGAAACATTCAGGAAAAAAATCCTCTGCCGAATATACGCAGCGAAACGTTACCGAAGCATCCCCGAGACTGCCAGAGCCACAGGCACGGTGAGCGAAGCCATAATGTCCCCCCATTCATCTCTCTAACAGTCACCACTCTCTGCTTTACATAGCTGTTTACTTTTTCAGGCATCTTATGCCATAGCATTAAGACACAACAGGGTGTGCTTTACTGGGACATCAATAATACATCGAGTGTGTTGTGAGCCATGACGGCAAAGGCTGAACGACTTCAATAGCCCAAGAAATGTATTAATGCTCCAGTAAACCACATCCGAGAGTGGTAATTCAAGTTTTATTTTGTCATTTTATTAATGATGCAAGTTACGTGGTGTTACACGTGACACAGTCTAATGGCATGCATAGGCAATGAGGGGACAGCAAGCCCATGGGCAATGCTTGGCAGATCAGCTTCTGTCCCCTGCGGGCAGGGAGGGCAACTGTAGTTAGATTGAACTGACTGGATATGCTTTGAAGGAATAGCATGGCAACAGCAGAGATAGCCTGTGCAAACCTGTATAACATGTGTAACAGTGAGGGTGGTCATGTTATGAAGGGCACATACATATACTAGAATTGGGAAGATGGATGATTTGCACATGCTTAATGCTGTAGCTAATCACATCCTTCAGTGGGAAAAGCTGGGCTCCTTGTTAGCAAGAGAAATGATGAAAAATAGGAAGAAAAAGAAAGAAAATGATATCCCAAAGAATGAAAGAAAGGAGGAAAGACATACTCCAGTTTGTGGGAGGCATCTCACCTCATTAAGCATCTTAATTCCCTTTTATTGTCCATACTGCACTGAAGCCTACAAGATGTATGCATGATTTATAAGCAGTGCTGTGCATCAGCTGAGCAGTTTTATACAGGGCTCTTGAAGGCTGAGGCACGTGTGGTGCTTGGGCTTGGGTAGGTTTTTTCACAGCTTTCAAATCTTACCTGTTTTCATTCACGGTGTCACTTGGCTTTGCTATGCTTGCACGCTTTTATTTTGATAAATGTTTAAACACCTCTATACCAAATGAGGCCAGGTAAACGTGAGACTGCTTTACTCTGACATAATTTTAAAATTAATTCATACCTGGACAGACCTGCATTTCATTGAAGTCTGCTAAATAAGAGTCATTTATGTTTATTCAGAGCCAAGAAAGTTTCATGGATAATTTTAATAGTAGTTTAATAATTTTATTTGTTCAACTTAGCATATTTCAGATTTTCTCATACTCTTAACTCTATTAGCTATACAATCATGAAGGAAATCTAAAACAACAATGAAAAATGTTGGTGTTCAGATTCCAAGATAAATTCAATAACAACTCTGACAGGATTGATTACAACAGAATCAGCAAAACCTCTAGACTCTTTTTAATGTGGTTTGAGACATAAAGAAGATAATGAAAGATGTTACTTGACAGTAGTAGGATCTATGTTTAGAGATAAAAGCAAACCCCTCTGATTTTTTGGTTTTGTTGTTGAAATGTTTTTCCAATGTGAAATATGATTTTTGTCAAAATTGACATATTCATGAAATTACATTAATTTTGATGAAATTTTCTGAAAAAAAAATTTCAAATTATCTTCTGGAAAATTCTATTTGGGAAAATGGGTTACAATTACAAACTAAAAGTACTTTTGATATTAAATTCTCTGTTGTATTTATTGGTTTAACCTCACGTTACGTTATGTCACCAGGAGTATTATTTTCTGTGGTAGTTTTATAGAATTGAATCCTCTTCACCTTCTCTCTCTGCACCTTTCTGCATCTCTGGGTAATTTCATCCGCAAACATGCAATCAGCTACCGTTTCTGTGTGGAGGCCTCGGAGATTTACCTGTGTCTCACGACCTGTCTCCTCTCACCAACTTCAGCTCTGGGCTGGCTTCCCTGTCATTTCATGTAGACGACTGTCTGTCAACTGAAACTCAATGTGGATGAGACAGAACTTTTAATCTTCCCCAATTCATGTCTTCCCTGCTAGTCTCCCCTTTGATCACTGCGGACAACTTCACCACCCTACCTGTCACTCAGGCCCATAATTTGTGTGTCATCTTTGACTCAGACCCTTTTGGGGGTCCTTACATCCAGGCTATGGCATAATCCCACTGACTGCTCCTGCTTAGCACCTCTAAGATGTCACCTTTCCTGTCCATCCCCATGGCTAACACCCTCATCTAGCCTCTTCTATGTCTCAATTAGTGAAATATATTTTTTATCAGGTCTTGACAAATGCAACATTGGCCTTTCAGTGCCCACTTAAAATGGTACTGGAAATACTCTTTTTTTAGCCCATCAATCTCTTGATTTTTCTGTCCATCCCTCCTCTATCTCCTCTTTCTGTAATGCAACAAATATTACCTGTTTATCCTCATTTTAGTGTTCTGTCACAGTCCACTTCCACTTTTGGCTATCAAGTGCTACTTAGCACTGCCACCTGGGGCCACCCTGATGTGAGCTCCCATTATTCAAGTGCTGGGTGCCTGAACTTGCACCCTCAGCTCTTCCCTGCTGCCTCCAACTTGCTAGAGGACCATCCTGCAAGCAGCCCCATCCCACCGGGAAACTCTTCATGCTTTCTTTCCCTTAGGCTCTTTGTTTGCTGCCTGTTGCTCAGTTTCGTCCTGTGTTCCCCTGTACACTATATTCCATTTTCCCATGTCCCACTTTTGTCTCTTGGTTCATTCTTGTGTTGTAAAGCTTTAGGAGCAGGTACCATCCTATTTTGCCTAATGCTTTGAAGCTTAGCCTACGATCAGGTCTCATGGGGCAGAATTCCATTGTACACATACACTTGATGATAATGTAACAGTTATTCTTTATTAATATTATTAGTATAAGAATATGGCATAGCATATAACAACTCACACCTTTTATTATTTATTTAATATGTTACTATTTTATTGTTCTGGACTTTTAGATTCTTATTGTTATCTGAATAATTGACTTTGCCAGCTATTAAGTACAGATTTGAGCCTCTTATTTTCTAGATCAAAGCATCTCCCACTTCTGTTATAATGAAACACTTGAATTCTTGGACAATCTGAACATGAAACTTGGGTAAGAGTCAAAGTGTTTCATTACAAACAAGCAAGAGATGCTTTGATCTAGAGAATAAGATTTTAAATATTAATTTTTCAGCTTAAAGATAAGATCTAGCACAATAAAGTGCATTGTAAATACAAAGTGAAATCACAGAAAAGTTCATCTTTTGTATTGCTAATGTACGGATGATGTCGGGGAGACTCATTCATTACAAGGTGTGTCAGAAGGCTCCCTCTCCCTACCCCCAGCTGCTGGGAGTTTCAGTATTCAGTAAGCAAACTGTCCTACTCTAACAAAAATTTAATTTAAAGCTGAGAGGACATTGCTGGGAGCTCACTATGAGGGAAAGGTCCAGTCAGGCCACAGCTCGAGGTGGTGCTGGTCCAGCTGTACAAAGGGTAACCACAGAGAGTCTCTGTGCATCCCAGCTAGCACAACCCATGACCGATGCTAGCATGACACTAGAGCAGACTGTAGCCTGTGAGGGATGTTTGGAAAATCTCAGGTTTGCACTGCTAATAAAAAAAGTCTATTCAAAGTTAATTTTTAAAACTTCCTTCTATTCTGGCACATTTTGAAATGCAGCTTGATGCTCTCATTTACAGGGGCTGTGAAATAGCTGCCTTTCCCATGAATAGTTATTCAGCTTCTAAGTTTCGACCAGCTCTTGTAAGTACATCATTTAGATTTCTACTTAAAATATACCACTTTTCTGTTTTACTTTGCTAAAAGAATGCACTTTAGTGTGGATATTTTGCAGTGTCACCAGAGAGCAGCAGGAGAAATGTGTTAAAAATTGCCAAAGAGAAAAAGGAAAAATTACTGCCAAAGATTTATTCACTGTACGCATGTGTAAGAGCTATCTTCATCCAGAGATTTCCCCTAAGCCATGGCAAAGATGATCATTTCCTAAAGAGCCCTCCCTTTTCCTGCTGAGAAATCCAGAGCAGTCTTCTCTTTCAGGGCCTGTGAGCTGCACAGAGGGGCTGAACTGCCAAAGATCCTTTGGGGAACTGTGAGATGATGGATTAATGCATCTCATAACAATCTCCACAGAGACCAAAACTGGGGTGGCATCCTCCAAACTGGTAGTGGTAGAAAACCCAGTTGGCAATGTGGGTACTGTTCTCAGAGTCACAGGCAACCCTGGATGATGTAGTTTATCTTGGTGTAAATCAGATGTGACTCATCGGCAGACGCTGCACAGCCGAACGTGCAGAAAACTCGCATCAGTGCTGAATCAAAGCCTGAAACACGGATCATTATTTAAAGAGAGTTATGAGAATGCCACGAGTTTCGAGGAGAAGATCAACACTGCTGAAGAAGTGAAAGCCAAGAATTATAGATATAATGATAGGAAGTCCTTAGGATTTATTAACTGTTTTGTTTGGACTTATTAAAAAGGAATGACACACATTAAAGTATATCACAGGAATGAGCTATCTAGCAGCCCCAGGGCTGTGACTGAAGGGGAGCTCTGAGATATGGTGAGGGCTCTCCATTGCTTTCCAATGTTAAGGTACTCTGTGAAACAAAGGCAAGGTCTTGCTTCAGAAATTGTTCATTCAATTCAAGAGTTTTCTCAAACAGCTATTGTTCTACAAACACCTCTAGGAGCAAGCAGCCCAATTTGCATGAAATACATTACCTTAGGCATTAGTCTGAGACGTTTCTGATGTTTTTATGACAATTAAAAGCACTCTATAGCCGTGTTGTTTAAGGAAGATGTGCACCAGCACTGCAGATGGCTGCCGGCTCAGTGTGACCACCAAGAAGGGCAGGAGCCAGCCCTGCTATGGCAGCACAGATTTGCTGCCTTGCATGTGTGAATGGCATTTACCATTGTGAACCTGGCAACATTCAAAACACTGGCATCGATGTGGAGAACGTGGGCTAGTGATACTACTGTGCCAATTCCTTTTTGCTCTCTCTTCACCGTGGTGTTTCTTCAGGTTGCCAAACTGGAGACTGGGCCCTATTTCTGTATTAATGTACATACCTGTGCACTTCGGAAGGCTCTAGGAATCAGCCATGCTCTCCATCTTCCCGCCAGCCTCTGCATGCTTGTCTTGCAAGCTTTGCATAAGCAAGAACCACAGCTGATGTGGCTGGGATGGCCCCCGCCAGTGGGAGTGTCCCTTCCCGTCCTTTTCTGTTCCTTCCAGCTGTCTGTCGTCTCTTTCAGTGTTTAGTCACTCTGGTGTCAGCAGCTTTATTGCAGTGCAGATGTGAGCTGGGTACTTTGAGGTCTGATTTGAGAGATGTGCTTGCACGTTCACTGTGTCCTTTCAAATTGGTGTTTCTCATCCCCTTTCCATGAGGGTTTCTTTGTCCCCCTGCCACTGCCTACCCCCAGCCATGCCTCCCTGAGACCCTACTGCTGCTGTGATTTTCTGCTCTGCTCCTTAATAAGCAAGTACAAGTCACAGGCTAAGATAAATCTCTTCAGATTATTTCGTTATATCTGTACCAGCCTTTTCAGCCATGGTAAAAAAACTCTGGGATTTTTTATCTGCACGCAGGAAATTCTGCTCTGTCAATGTACGTTTCAGACCATGTGAAAAAACTAAGAAGATGTTTCATGTAAATGGTAACTGTGAGTGGGAAATTTGAAGCACGGAAGTCCCAATCCTGCTTTGTGGAAGCTCAGAGCACATTATTTTCAATGGGTTATAAAATACTTTTGTAGGTGGAGTTCCAGCATCTACCTGAGCTATTTGACCATGCCCCTTCAACTAATTGTTTCTACAATTCAGATCGTTTTTCTTTTCAGTGTAAAACCAGCAATATGTTGAACCTAACCAAGATAACTGAGATGCAACCAGGGGTAGCTGCCTTTCTTTTTTGGAAAATAATTGTCAACTTCTTTATGGTGTCTATGTTGTCTTCTAGGATATGGCAATGGGAGAGTGTCAGATAAGAAATCCCACCTCACACTGTTTTCTACCACTGCCCCATGAGGATGCTTGGTCCTTTGTGCGTACATCCTTTGTAATTTTTTTTCATTTGGGTCAGCTTCATTGCAGCTTATTATTATTGAAAGTTAGAGAACAGACTGAAGACTGATTGCAGGGATATGGTGTACCATGGGAAAGCCCTAGTTATACGAATGCTTTGCCTGAGACTCAACTACTTTGTGTTCTGCAAAAACTACTGCAGACATAGCTGTTGGTTTTTTATTGATCTTACAGATTCAGTACGGGGGCATTTAGAGTTTACCTTTGCTTTGGAGACTTGATTATTTTACTTGAATTTGCTCAAAATTCAACAAATTAAAGTAATCTGACAGATTTTTGAAAGCTAGCCTAGAAAAAGAAATAAAAAGCTTTCTCATGTAAGGTGAGCCAGCTGTCTCCAGAAGAAGAGTTATCACTCCACACTGTCACTAGATTTCCTGATGCCACAAAACTCTCATTAGGGAGAAAGCCTCTGGTAGGGGAGGCAAAAACATTCCCACTATGCCATGGGCAGGAGCAGCCATGAGTGCCATGTGCAGCTGAAGCGGTTTGGCATGATAAGCCTCCCAGCAGATGGTGGCAGAGCCGGCCCTGTACTTACCAGTACCTCCCTGTATCTCCCCGTTCCACCCCATTCCTACCTACATCTCCCCTCTACATCTCCACTGGGGCTTCACTTAGCTCAGCTCCTGGAGCTGAGCTGTGAAACCAACCCCAACCTCCTATGCTGTGTACCTTGCTTTCCCAACCTTTACTACAGAAGCCTTTCCTGCATTTTTAACAGATGTCTTTTAAAACTGTGATACTTCCAAGGATATAGAAGAGTGCTGTAGTTGCTATTTTACTTAATATTAAAAGGTTAAAAAGCCTGTGAAAACATATAGCTATGTGGAAATTAATGATGGTATCTCTTGTAAACTAGTGCTGTGTATGTACCTATCCGCTCATAATGTTTTAAAATATACATAGCAGAGTGCAGATAGTGATAACACATTTGATTTTATCTGCTACCAAAAAAAAAAAAAAAAAAGTCAGACAAATAACTTATCTCTTTTCCCGTTCTCCATATTGATAAAATCCATAGAGGATTTAATCCATCCAAGTGTGCTCCTCCATGTTATTCATCTCAACAGTGCACTCAGAAAGTTCAAATATTTAAATTGGTTTAAAGACAGAATATTAATGTCTGTCCTTAGAAATTCAATAACAGTTACAGTTTCCCAGTTGACAGATACTGTCACAAATGGCTACTGCAAAAGTATACATAGCTAATTAATTTGCAACAATTAGGATCTTAGTCCAAGTGTATGAAGACTTTTACTAGTATGTGTAAAGAGAAGCTCTGAAGCCCTTTCAGCTCCTGATTGCTGAAGGAGCGTGCTCATGATCCTAGCTGGTAAACCTTAAAGCATCTCATGACAAGCAATATTGTGTATCACCTAGGCGTCAGGTCTGGGAGAGTTCAGGTTGCTCCCCCCAACACACAGGACATGGGATTTGGTGTAGATGAGCATTGTTTACTCTTAAAATGTCAGCCCTGGTGAAACAGGTTTTCAATTAAAAATACAGAAATAAAACCCACAAAACTTACAAAGAGAATTCAGCAGGCAAGAAAAAAAGCCCTGTACACCGTTACACTGCGATTAGCCACCTCCTCTTACTGCAAAACCAGAACATATGCTTCATTTCAAGCCCATTTTTAAATACACCCCTAATTATGAAATCATTACCAGAAACCTGCATGATAAGGAAAGAAGAATTATTATATTAACCTGGGGTCTTCAGTGCACTCGGAGGCATCACGAAGCAGATCTCCTGCAGTCAAAGCCTGCGCATTCCCTCTTTTCTCTCATCCAGTGAGTCACTTCTTCCCTTTAATCTCCCATTAAAATCCTTTCTATCCTCTTCAGTTTATGACTCTGTTGCTGCAAGGTGGTTTGTGGCACTCGGTATGGCTAATCCTTGGGATCTCATCGTATTGAGAACAGAATAATTGAAAACAGCTTGAAGCAGTTGTAGTTAGGCACACAAATCAATGGCAGATAATCATTTAAGCACAAACCAAAACAGACATTTACATGGAAAACAATCACGGCCTTGGAGTTACACCCCATTCTTGCCATGCAAAATCTTTCATGGATTTGGCAGAGTACCCCCAGAAGCTAAACTCCGTTGCCAACGTGGCCATCCCCTTGAGACAGCACTGGCAAACCCCAGCCGGAAACCTGAGCTCAGCTGTAAACAGGCCGTCCAGCTGCGGGTGAAATAAAACCGCGCTGCCTCCGAAGCTGCAGGAGAGAGTCGTGGTCCCTGCTGAGCAGACCAGAGCTGTGCAAACCCACACAGAAGAGGAGAGCATGGGGCTGTGTCCCCTCTTCCAGGATGCTGCTCTCTTCCGAAGCCACCCCAAAGGAGGTGGGTTGTGCTCAGCTGCACTTCGCTGTGGATGGAAGTGCAACAACAATAATAAAAACTTCTGAAGTAGGTTGTTCCCTGACTCAATAGTGCAGATGGGAGCACATATTTGCCTGTCATTTTCTGATTACAATCATATTTATACCAGCTGGTTAAAATGTTTTAATAAATGATTACCTGATGAAAACTCTTTCTCATGGCTACGGTGCTGGGGTTTGCTCATTTTTGCCACAATTTGAATAACCATTCAAATGAAAAAGCAGAACAAAACCATAAAATGACAATTTTAGATCATTCTGAGCACTGTTAGAAAGGCAACTGGAAACTAAAATCCCAGATCTTAAATTTAAATCCCAGTGAATGAGTGCTGTTACATGTGAGGCTCCCATAGCTCTGAATTTCTCTGGGTGATGTTCTCTACAACTGTCTGGTTTTGAGATGTGGGAAAATCTAGAGTGAATTCCCCTTCACTTCTGTGTGGGGCTGGGGGTTATGGCCTCCCCAGCACCCTCTGGCCCCTTCACTGCTGTCACGGCTGCAGGGCTCTGCCAGGAGCCAGATGTCCTGCTGCTGGGTGATGCATATGCACACGCAGAAACCAGCTGAAAAGGGCTGGTGATCTAGTAAGTTTTTGTTGTTTATATCTACTTATAAGTAGGCGAGTGGGACTTTTTTCCTATTGTTTGGCCTTTCGCTTTAAAAACATCAACATCTTCACCAGAGAAGTTTCAAAAGTTTAGTTGCCAACTTTCCTTCCACTTTCTTTGACTCTGGTGAAAGGGTATTATTTATCAAACTAAGTGTATATTATAATCTTTGCAAAATGGTAAAGATCAAAGACTACCTTGCATCGAGCAGAATTACAGTGCCATAACATTTTATCTTGTTACAGCTGATATCAATCATGGCATGACAGCAAGCTACAGAGAAGGTTTTTTCAGTCAGTATCACTGACACGCTGCAACATCTGAAATACAGCGGCCGGCTAGCATGTGCTCGGGGTGTGAAAGGGAAAAACCAGCAGCATAAGTAAGTGCCTTTGGTATCCATGTCATTAAGTACGGCCATTTGGCAGTGAAACACACGCACACGACTTTAATTCTGCCTGCGGCTGTTGTATCCTCGCAAGGGAAGAGACAAAAGCTTCTACAAGAAGAGAGGGCTTGATTTCAAGTGACAGTGGTGACATTTTCAGCAGCGACCCCTGAGTGCGGTAGAGTCCACCATATGATACTGCTGCCCCAGAGGCACGTGCATTGTCTCCTCTCGCCTGGAAGAGGCGGGAATCCCAACCAGTAGCCAGGAGCAGCCGAGGCTGCCCAGCACCGGGCAGTGAGACTCCGAACTGGCTGCATCCCGAACCGTGGCTGGCTCCGCATGCCACGCTGCTGCCAGCATGAGTGCTCTACAGCTCTCCCGCACCAGATATGAGCCAGTTGCTCTCTCCCCACAACTCACAGTCATGTCTTGGTTTAATTTAGGCTTCAGAGTCTTTTCATAGTGGCCACAGACAGGAAAGGAATGAGATTTTTCCTGCTCCTCCCAAGGACCCTGACAAGTTTTACAGCTCCACCACTTAAAGTACTGCATGCACTGTGTCCCCCAGACTTACCTCTGGTAACATCTGGTGGAGAACAGAAAGGAAAGAGGAATTGTAAGAGATCTGTTCTCATACATAACCCTTCCCGCATGGATGCATCCTTCCTCTGCATGTCCGACGCCAGGCCTATATATTTCTCATTGCAATATGCACAAGTCTAACAGCAGCATCTTTCCATGCTGTGCTGATAGACTGTGGTGCCGCAAAGTGCTGCCTGAGTTCCCAGCCTGTGGATGACCCCAGGACCCTGCAGCAGGAGAGGGTGCTCCAAAGCACCAGTGGGGCACACTCAGGTCTCCAGCAGCCCTCAGTCAGCCAGTGGGAGCAGGAGCATCCAGGACCAGCCTGCTGAGCTGGCACACCACCCCACACACCCCAAAGCCCTGGAGTTCACTTAAGCAGCTTCGGGTCTGGCCGTGACTGAAGCGCTTCAGTTTCTGTGTTTGGTTGATATTAACATTACAATTTCATAACAAGCAACTTCACTTCAAATGGTCCTGCAATTGTTTCTCAGAGACTTCAATTCAGAGAGGAAACCCTTTCAACAAAGAAAGGAGGAGGAAGAGAAGAAACAAAGCAAATGCAGTCGGGAAAGTACAAGAATTTGACAAATTTAAGCATCTTGTGTTTTCAGGATTTTCTTGCTATTAGAATAGAAAACTGCATTGTTTTAAACAAAGTGCCTGTCTTCAGTCTTTCAGTCTTCTTTCTCTCCGTTACTGAGAGCCACACAATGTACTTCCCCACCACTTACTAAAACGCTTGTAAAAACTTGAAGAATTATTTGAAAAAGGGCATTCCTATTCCTTATGCATAAAACATGCATGCATATTCATATAAAACATTTAGAAAAATTTGTACCAGTTATAATTAGCATGTTTTGTGCATCTATTTTCTTTGCTATTAAATAACAAATTTGTGGTAACCATAGCAACTGAAACATCACATGGTACTGGTGCTATTTTGGGGATAACATAAGTACCTTTCTTAAAGAAGCATTTGCACCTCTAAGCTATGAATTTTAATAATTTCATGATAAAATATCTGTTTAGTAGATTTTATTCATCTCTCACTGTAATATCAATTTGACATACAATGCACTACCTTGTTTTGCACTACTTATGACCACTTAAAATCACTACTGAGTCCTCCTGTTTTGCAAAAACGCAAGAGACTTTTAAGAAAGGCAAAAGAGAAGCTGCGTGACATATTAGTGGAACTTGCATTGAGGGGGAAAGAACAGTAAAATGAAGGATTTCTGTTATTATTTCTAGAGAAGGAGCTAACATTGGTCATGTAGCTCTTCACGCCTGAATGGAGAAAAGCAGAAGGGGAGAGATGCTTTCATTTGCCCTAGTATAGCTCCTACTGGAACAAGCAAGAGGTGTTGTGTTAGCTCTACTGGAAGATGGGAGAGATCCTTGTGGTCCTCACATGGGAAGACACCAGCTGAGCCTTCAAAGCCAATTCTCTGCAACAGCAGCTAAGCATGTTTGTCTACTGAAGATCTGCTCTACACAACACCACATACCACAGGCCTTCTAACATATCTCTGAGCCCTCTAGCTAATGAGATAAAGATCGAGAGACCAAATGCCACAACAATAATGAGCCATTAAAAGAGATTAGGTGGCAACAAGGTCAGTATCCATGTGCTAGGCCCCCATTAGGGCATGGATTCTCTTAAATAAAATTTGCTGGAGTGCCACATAACGGATAAGAAAAAAATGCCTCAAGAGTCCCTGCCAACGTTGTGATGAATTGAGAAAAAATGGAAAAATTGTAGAAGAAATTCCCTTCAGTCTCTGAAATTGGTAATTCAGTTAATCGCGAGAATGTAAGTAGGATGAACCAAACAGGCACCCATGAGAAATGAATGCTATTAAAAATATCCTGCCCACACGGACATGCTAATGAAAAATGCTGTTTGACATGATTAATTGTTTTATCATGAAAGTGTCGGTATAGATGAAACCCACCCTGAGCTGTCAGGATGGTGTTATCCATCTCCCACACCAGAGGTAATGAGGGATCATTCACCCTGGGTGGCTCCTACACAGGTGATTTAGGTTAATACATGGACTAAAGAAGCCATTAGGCCAGGAAATGAGTCAGACCAAGCCCGCCTGCCAAGATGGAGTTTGGAGCAGTGGAATTTTACCAGAAGGTGAACAAAAGTATTGGGGTTGATGAGAAGAGTTATGAAACCCACTTGAAAAGAGTTATGAGTATGTGCAAAAGCCGAGGTTTTGTGTGGGTCATGGGACCAACCAGGGCTGTGTTAGCCAAAGGGTGTGATGCCCACAAAATGTCTCAGACATGAAGTTGGAGCCTCCAGTGTAGGCAAAGGTTCACCAAACCCTGTGCTGGCTTGTAGCAAACTGCAATGAGTAAAATTTAATGATAATTTTAATTTTATAAGCTTACCTGAGCCAAAACTTGCAAATCTGAGTCAGGCTATAGATATTAGCCTGAGTAAAGATTTGCAAAGTAATGCTTTGTCTCTGCCTCCATTCTGTTCTGCCTGTCTTGTTTTCCCTTGTTCGTGTGTATCATTGGGAAACTTTTTGCAAAAGTTCATCTCTGCTTACCACTTTTTTTTAGCACAGCTTTTGTAGGAGAAAGCTTATTTCTGCTTTCCCCTTTTTTTAAAAAATTAGCTTGTTACTATTATGAATAACTATGAATATTGCCAAAATGTTCCCTTTCAGCCATTTTGAAATGAAGGATTTTGTTTCAAAAAGTGTTATAGTAAACAAATAGATTTAAAAAATGGAAAGACTTTATTACCCTCAACTAATCTCTAATTGTTTTCTATGTCTGCTCTCACCCCAACATAAATAACCCAAGATGGAGCAATCCTTTTCAACCCCTCTCTTGCTGAGTCTTTGAACACTTGTGGTGCTTGTTCCTGGGAGGCCCTTATCTACTCGGTTCTCCCTTGCTGCAGCGCCTGCTGTGTGAAACGCTTCTTTGCCCACTGCCTCCCCAACCTCCACCGGTGGGTGGTACATCTCCTCTCTTTGCTTATCCTGCGGAGAGGGACTGGTCCTTGGCTCGGCTGAAGGCAGCTCTGCTCCAGCCCTTCCCTTGCCTTCCAGTCTTGTTCTCCTCCCGCTTCTTAAGAAAAGTCTTGGGAAAAGGTCTAACAAGGCAGCAGTGCGGTGTTTCAGCTGAACACATACGCTTCCAGGAGCCCTGAGGGGTGAAGCAAAAGTAAACCCATTAGAGGCAAAAAAAGAAAGTTGCACAATATGCCTTTTTTTTTTTCCTTTCTTGATCCATACTGTGAAATGGGATCTTCCCATTCTGCTTTCTGTTTGGAGGGGAAGAAAAGTAAAGAAAAAGATATGGAAGATGTTGGCAAGTGATAAAATACAAAGAAGTTCTTTTTCTTACATAGTAAATGAATGGCTTTCTGCCTTGCCTTTTGTTAAAGCTCTTAATCCAGCCTGCAAATAGGGACCTTCCCTTTGGACTGACTGTTTAGATATAAGACTTATTGCTGATCTGAAGTAATGGGACCAGAAAATAGGAGATATATCAAAGAGAATGATATATATGCTCATACTAGTGAACTTTTCTTGCAGCCCTCCTCACATACTGTATGTAAATGTTTGCAAGTACAAAGTGCACTTCATTTTACTGCAGACCTAAGTTGAGACACCTTCTCTGAGAAGCCTATTTGATCCCTGGGGGGCAGCCTGCCTGCCTTCGGGCAAAGGACAGATCCGCTGCAATAAAGCAGAACATGAGAGGTAATTTTGTGCATGGTCTGAATGAGGTTTACTAAAAGCTGGAAGAACTCGGTGTTTAAGGATCCTGGAAGTGGAGGTGCACGCTCCCAGATCTCAGAAACAGCAATAGTTCACTTGACCAAACAAAAAAGGCAGAAAAGCAGGGATTTAGTGAAAGCAGGATAGAGTGGGATAGAATGAACTCTTCATTAAAAATACAAATTACCTTAAAAGAAAAACTATGTGTCACATTTAAAAACTTTTTACCCTACTGTTACGCTACCCAGACTTTTACAATGAAGCCATAGCCTCTCTGGCCATTTCCTCAAGGCTGTGCCATGGCTTTCTGTGAGTACAGCCGTGGCAATGCATTGTTCTTCTTGGGTTTGGAAACGCTCCAACTCATACTTGGCTGCCATGAAAAAAAAATCTTGAAAATTCACAGACTTGTCTTGTTTCCAAAGATACCTCTGACCCAGACAATGTATTCTAAAATCTTTAATCATTTTCTACTTACTGAAAATCCTCACTGAATGAGTAGAAATTTCTCCCAAGTCAGAAATTAAGAGAGAAGGGATTTCTATTGAGGTTCTTAAAGATGAACAAAAAAGTATAATGAGAATATAAATATAAAATATGATGCATATATTTTTCTTTTTACTTAAAAATGTGTAAATGAGTCTCTTGCCTTCCATTTTGTGTTTAGGAACTTTTGGATAAAATTTGATGCTATTTATATTTTCCAGGACAGCTTTTCATCTGATTAATTTTTTTACTATAGCACCTATTCAGGTGAATAGCTCTGAAGACTCTAACATAAAAAGGATGTGGACCTGTTGGAGTGAGTCTAGAGGAGGGCCATGAAGACGACCAGAGGGCTGGAGCACCGCTCCTATGGAGACAGGCTAAAAGTGTTGGGGTTGCTCAGCCTGGGGAAGAGAAGGCTCCAGGAAGACCTTATTGTGACCTTTTAGTGAGCCTACAGGAAAGATGAGGAGGGTCTCTTTATCAAGGAGCATAGCAATAGAATGAGGGGTAACAGTTTTAAATTGAAAGTGGGAAGAATTAGATTAGATATTAAGAAGTAATTTTTTACTGTGAGGGTGGTGAGACACTGGAACAGGTTGACCAGGGAAGTTGTGGCTGCCCCATCCCTGGAAGTGTTCAAGGCCAGGCTGGATGGGGCTATGAGCAACCTGCTCTAGTGGGAGGTGTCCCTGCCCATGGCAGGGGGATTGGAACTAGGTGATCTTTAAGGTTGTTTCCAACATAAACTATTCTATGATTCTACTCTGGCTTTATTTTAGAAGATATTTGAAACAATATAATAAAGAAATGAACCTTCAACCAGCAACATCGAAGTAATTTGAAAAAGTTTCTCAGTCTAGAGAGCTCTGAAAAGAAAGTTGATTTCTTCCTTTTATTGCATTAATCTTCTGTAAACCAAGCGGAACTTTGCAGATCAATAATTAGACCCAAGGGGAAAAAAACAAACAAAAAAAAACCCAACACAACAACAACCCAAAAACTTCTCTTCTATTGCCCAGGTCTGCTTTACAGCAGAAGTAAAGATCAATATTTGTGAAAGTTGTTGGCCTGAGCAGATTTACATCCCCATTGAAAACACTGTGTGACTAAAGCAGAAAATCTTTAGAGAAGGCAGTGCAGGATCTGCCCCGTGTTCCCAGAGTCTGAGAGTGTCAGCCCAGAGCTAGCTGCTTGTAACAATCCCAGCTCTTCCACTGAACAGTATGAACAGCAGACTGACATCCATGTGCATTCTCTGTTTTTCTTTTAAATATTCTTTATCACCATAGTACACTCTTATAAACTGTGTGGATGAGTTTTTCTGTACTGCTACTGGCTTTTGCTTTCTTACAGCCTGTCAAAACCTCAAGTTACATTACGAGTACTTAAAATGGCTCTCAGTATTTGTATTAATACAATTATCCCTGATCAGCAGAAAGCTGTGAAAAGTTTGCTTTGAACTCAACCCCAAGATATCGTTTTTAAAATACCAGTAGAGGGGATGTTTTAATTCTACTGCACAAATAGCAGCCACTTTATTCAGTGTTTTAAGCAGTACAAGCCCTTCAATATCTCCAACTTCAAATACAAAGCCATAATATTTAAAACATTTGGAATAAATGTGTCTTTCATTGCCTGTCTCAACATTTTACTGAAAGACCTTCATTTCAATTGAATCAAATATCAACTAAGTTAACTAATAAACAGGAATATCAGGTGGTGGCATGGCACCACCCCAGTTGCTAATGCAAAATGATGAGTGAGCAGTGAAAGGTCAGCCCTGGAACTGGGGCCTGTGAATGCAACTTGCGTTTCATATTGATTGTGTTTTCCAGTGGGCTTCAGGTCAGGTACTAAGACCTCAGGGCTCGCTCTGTCTGCAGCTGTCTTGCTATTTGCTTAGCTTACCTTGAGTGAATTCTGCAATGTTTCTTTACTGTTCCTCCAACAATAAAATAAGGCTAATGTTTATCAGTGTTGCAAAGGCATCAATACCTCTGAAAAGGTCTTTGGCGTTCCCTGTGAGAAAGATGCCATGCACAATATAAGATGCACAGTGTGTGTCTGTATATAAGAATATAATCACAAGGGTTAGTGTTTCTCTGCAGGATATTTATTTTTACCTATTATTAAATCCCTTGTGAATTAATGCTTGTGTTTAGGTGAAAATGGTTTTACAGAAAAAAAAAAAAAAAGGTAACATATAGGCACCTGTTTAGGGAGAGGAGCCACAAAGAACTATATATGTTTTAGGAAAAGCATTTGTTGATACAGAACAGATCAATGTGTAAGTGTAACTGCATAATAAGGTGGAGAAAAGATGAGATTAAATGTTCAAATACATATACTAATTAGAAAGGACATGTACATCCACGTATAGAGAACCTGACAGTGGGAAAATGACAGAGATTCAGCACTACAATGAATTATAAATGTCAAATTACAAGGATGCATGTGAAAAAAAAGCTTGTACCTGTTAGGAACTAGACTCTGTATTCATGTGAAAGCTGTTGCCTTTATCATCTTCTTAAATCCCTCTAAGGTGTTCTGTCATTCACTGTCAAATTTTCTACATAAGATAATAAGACGTATGTCACACAAGTGTCCAAAACTGCTTCTCTGCCATTGCCAGGACACACCAATATATTTTGGGAGTTTTTTTCAAGCAACAAGAATATTAAGCAGGAGATCTGGTTAAGTATTAGCAGTCAATTACGAAATTCTTTTTTTTTCCCCTCAGATGTGACAAAATCTAACACGTGATGCCCAAAATGTAGGAGAGAAGGGAAGCAACAATGTGTGTTCAGATTTGGCTGTGTACTCAATAGCTTGTCAGAGAGCCATAGGATGCACAATAAAAATGGATGGTAACTAAATTTTGATGTGCAAGAGCATGTGTTTAATTTGCAAGATGTTTTGTTTAATTAAAAGGTAAATACCATTTATAATTCTTCTCACAGACTGTTTGAGAGCAGCAACAACACCTACAGAGCTCTCAAGCTGCCTGAAGAACTTCTTTGATGCATCTGATCCACGGGGTAGGTACATTTAAATGAGAACCGTCCACTACTTTATTAAGCAATGTTTTTAATCTTACACAATACTGGTTAATGCTTCTAAAAATTTCTGAACATCAGTTGCAAGATGTTAGCTGCATGATGCAGGTAAAATATTCTGTCATGGAAGTGTGGTGAAAATCTCTCCCCAGATATAATTGACTCAGACACAACACTCACCCTGGTGCGGAAGACTTGCATCAAGCCAATATATCACATAAATATGAAGGCATAAAACCTGTCTGCACAAGTCCTGCTCAGACCCCTCTGCATACAAGGCAAACAACTGCTGCCAAAGCGATTGTGTCTTTGAGGCTTGCTTTTTCTAGCTATAGCCTCTCCTACTACACACACACCCAAGCTTGCAGAGGTTACAGTCCCTTTTTGTTTCCTTTAAGGTCCTGAGACTCAACACCCCATGAGGCTTATGGCCTCATGCTGCCGTGGTTCCTTCAGCAGAACCCATCATCTGACCAGGCTCATCCACACTCCCCATAGCCTGGGGTGTTTGTGAGTGTGCCTGTGGCAGGACCTCTCCAGAGGCATCACACATTTGACAAAGCATCTGAAGCAAAGAGAGGAACAGCAGTATCGAATGGAAAGGCAGCACCAGTGCAGTGATGGGTGTTGTGCATGGTCATGTCACCCTACTGCATCCACACAGACATGCTCTGAAATGACAGCATCTTCTGCCAGCTTGATAGAAAAACGTAGGGGAACTGCCTGGCTCTGAGAGATGCCTACCTCTCCTACCAGTGGTCTTTAGGGGAAATATCTCCTAGTCAGCTTTTCCAGTAGGGAGCCCAGCAGCTCCCATTTTATTAGGTTGTTTTTACATGCGAAGAATGGCCAGGAAGAAGTACAGGTTGCTAACACCCAGCTCTCTAATATGCTGAAGTTGGATCCTGTTCTGCTCATAGGATCTGATGGTATCAGCCTCCAGAGAATTGGTGTCTGACACTCCCAGTCTGTTGTTCATATTGGTTGGGTCTCAGCTGAGCTATTTCTAACAACGAAGAACATATCTGAGAGAGTTACAATTTGCTGTAATCATATTTTTCCAGTTTTTCTCTGTGGTAATTACTCCCATAAATATCATTGCTTCACCTCAGCTCAACAGAGTGCTCTCTATTTCTGCGCTCACTCTCAACCCTCCACACTCAGATTGCCAAGGAAGTACAATGATTGTATTTGTTATTACCAGTACCACTTTTGCTATAGGGCTGCTGGGGCTTCCAGTTTTAGTCCAGTTTCTGTGCTATATCAGCTGTTCAAAAATTGCCATCTGAAGTGAAAACTGGTGAAGAAAAGTTGCTAAATTGTGCACGTGTTTAAATAATAAAGCTTTGACTCAGGCTTCAACTAGGCAAAGATTGAAAACCAGAAATCAGGATGCAGTTTTACTGTTAAATGTCTCTGACTTTACTGCTGGCCCTACTAAACTGGGCTTAGATTAGTGACAGAATTTTTTTAAAGGTTTAGTAACAGAATTTTTTTAACATAATCAATGGGCTGCAGGTCTCAGGAATTCCTGTTCCTACTGTGCTTACTGACTAACAGCTTTTAGGTTAGATCCTTAAAGTGGATTTTGTAAAAGCAGAGGCTATTTTTAATTGTCAGCCAAAGATACCCAGATGCATTTGAAATTCAGGGTGCCAAGCATCAGAAGTACCAGAAAGGAGGCATTTGGTCTGAGAGCATACAATGCAAGCAGGTATACAGGAAGAAAAATGAGGTGAGAATGGGAGTATTTCTGCCCATTTTAAAATTGGCGAAATGTGGCAAAAGACAAAAGGACTCACCAAAGTTACCTCTGTTGCCTATGGCAGACCTGGTGTTCAAAGTAAAATCTCCAGATTTCTAATGTACCCTCTTAACTACAAGGCCATTCTTCCCCTCGAGAAGATGATATATAGGTATATAAATGTGCATTGATGTAATGCCAAGTTATAAACCACAAGCCTTTCAGAACTCATGTCCCTGATAGATTGCGAAAGAACTTGAAGTCAGGAGAATTGTGGTTTGTCTGACCTTATGCTAATCATTCTCCCTACTTGTGTCTTGGTCAAACTGAAAATGGATAGAATAATGAACCCTTTTGAAAACCGTAATTTCTGGGTGTTGGTCACGACCCAGTTTTCATAAGTTGCTAGGATATGGGGATAATCAGGGAAATGAAGATTCTATCTTATGAGACAAGACCGAAAAGCTTGATTTAAACAAAAGAAATTATGAGAAGGAATATTAGTACACTGTGAGGGGAGTAAATATCAGAACTAATTAAGTTCAAGGACAAAATTGGCATCTGAACAAATGGATATAAACGGGCCCCTAATAAATGTAGGCTGGAAATCTTAAGAAGCTGAGTTATGAGATTCTGGAACAGCTTTCCAAGGGGAATAGTTGGGCCAGAGAAAGCAAGTGCTGTTTCAATGGATCTTGATCAGTTTATGAAGTGGGTATCATGCTGGTGACTCTCCGGCCACACCGATCCAATGTTCCCACGTAACAGCCAAGCTAGAATATCTTGGTGATATTCTGGAAAAAGTAGGAGTCAGACACGATGTATACCACATTGCAGCATGCATATTTTGGCTTTTAGGCTCTTCCACTTACAGAGTCTCTTCAGTTCCCTGATTATCCCCTCAACTTAGCACTTGAGGTGTTCTTCGACATTTCCAGGTAATCCTTCCCTGTTCTTAAGTGACAATGTAGGAACAGAGCTGAAAACAGCTCAAGGTAGCATTGAATGTGAAACACTGTGCACACTGTCGAGGATGGGAGTGCAGGGAGGACCTGAGCAGGGGCAGGTAGCCGTGCACTGTGTGTCGCTTCCTTCTCACATGGCTGAAGACCCTGCATGTAGAGGCTAGACCCTGTGGCCCACCCGTGAAGACCCTGCCAGGAGCCTGCTGGCTGTGTCTCCCAGTGCAGTTATTTCTGAGGGCTGGCATCCAGTCCTGCTGTCACAACAAGGGGAGGCAGACGCTGGGGCAGTCCCGCATCCCCTCCTACCCTGTCATGAGAAAAGAAGGTGTCGGTGACCCTGCACAGCTCCCATCCCCGGCCTGCCGGGGCCCAGCACCTGCTTTGCTAGAAGCCCCCCGGACGGCAGGCCCCGTCTCACACTCACCGCAGTGTGTGTGTCCCCAACCCCCGGCGCTCAGCTCTATGCTTTGCTCCCGGGACGGGGGTGCACGCCGGCCGGACCTGGTCCCCGCCTGTCTGCGCGGGCTGCAGTGCCACGCGCGGCCAGCAGGGGGCACCGCCGCT
>VZTM01024750.1:0-47332 GCA_013400555.1 Jacana jacana | reverse complement strand
CGGGCCGGTGCGGGGCGGTGCGGCGCGGTGCGGGGCTGGGCGGGCAGGGGAAGTTTCGGAAGGCGCTATATTGGCGGAGGAGTGGGGAGGGGACGCTTTTCAGGGAGGGGAAGGGCAGTGTCAGATGGACATAGCGAGAATAAGGCTGGCGCCGCCGCGGATCTTCTTTTCCCCGAGATTCGCATGCTTTCGTATTTTATTTTTTAAAAAAAAGGCACCCCAAAGTTTGGATTTCTGCCTAATTCTCCATGCGTTTGTGGAGCGCCTCCAAATTTCGGAGAATATCGGTCTAGGTGTACCACTGCAGACTGTTTTCACCACGACTCGGTGCATTTTACTTTTTTCAAACGGCTTTTGTTCAAGTTAAAGGAGACGCACTGCATCGGTTATTTCAGTTCCAACGCCAGCTAACGGCGTTACAGCTTTCAATTTCACAGCGGGAAAAAATTACACTGTTTGTTATTTACTTTCTATCTGCCATTTAAAATGCAACTTCAAAGCTTGCTGTGTTAGAGGAATATAGCAAATTACACCGAAAGTGAGGTTAAAACAGAGAAGAGTGAGTTGGAAATATTTGATTTTTTTTTTATTTTTTTATTTTAAGGTACTGTGGCCGTCAAAGTATATTTTCTCTCTCTCTCTTTGTTTTTCTCTCTCTTTCAAATTCAGACAAGAGTCTGTGTTACAAAACAAATGCTGTCTTCTCGTATGTGTTCGTAGGAAGCATAGTGGTAACATGTCAAGGAAGGCAAGGGCTTATGTTAAGGAAGGAATCTGTAGAAATAGCAAGCATCTTGTATTAATTTCAGTTGGAATCTAATCAACAAACCGGTCAGTTACCGAGTGCAGTGGATAATGAGAGCTGTGCGTGCTGCATAATTACTCATGGTTGAAGAAGTGCGGAGTACCCCTGCTATCTGCGGGCTTTGACCGTGCATTGCTAGTTTCATTCCCCTCTCGCGTCACTCACACAGAAGCTGTCCTTAGCATCAAGAGCCGGGGTGAAATAACCCGGAGAAGTTCCTAATCGCCAGGCGAAGTGTGCTGTGCCATGACGTTGCAGAGATCCTTTCTATTTAGTTGGCGAACAATAAACGTTTATTATCACCGCGGCAGATCATCAGACAAAGCTTCCCCCTCCCGCCTCCCCCAAGTACGAGCGCTGCTGATAAGGGAACTTGCTCCGGGTGACAAGCAGAGCCGCAGGCGCCATTTGGAAATAACTTCATTTATTTTTATTATTATTATTATTATTTCTTCCCCCCACCCCACCCTCCACCCCGGTTCATCTTTTGCAAACACTTGCGGGGAGGCGGCAGGTGTCAGTGCGGAGGTGCGCTGTCGCTGCCCCCGCCCGCCACCGCCGCGGAGCCGCCTGCCCTGTCGGCGCCTCGCAACCACCGGGCTCTGCCGTTCGGGCACACGCCGGGAGCGAAGTGCGCTGAATTTGTACTTTGAAGCCTTTTTCGCCTTAGATTTTTATGGCACTAGGGAGGCCTGGCAGAGGAATGCCTCTGCTGAGCGCGGAGCCTTTGCTATTTCTTTCTTTGATTTTCTTTCCCTTTATCGCTTTCCTTTCCGCCCTCCCTCCTCTCGGTAGCACAGCGAGCCAGTGTGAGTCAGGACTTGTAAAATGTATTTCCAAAGCCCAGATGAAAAGTCTCTCAGGCGTGGCTGCTGCTTTATCGGAGCTCTCCCAAGCCCACCTATGCAAACAGATTTGTAATATTTGTGTGCTTAACCGTGCATCTCTTTTACAGGAATCTGTTGCTGTGTGTGACATCTCTTGCAAGCTCCCAGAGAGAATTGATGGAGCATACAGCTGGGGAATAGGATGCCAGAGAAGCACAGAGGAAGAAACCAGGCAATCACCAGGTAAACTCAACCTTACTTTGATTTATTTCCTTTCACCTCTCCTGCAAGACCTTGCCCGCTTCAGGCAGCAGGAGAGCAGAGGGACTATAAGCATATGTATTAAACACTCGCTCCTCTCGTTTGCCTCCGCAGGATGGGAAGGTTCAGCGTCCGTTGGATATGGGACAAGATCACCCGGCAACCCTTGTGGATTCTCCTTCTTCTAGAGGGGAATTATAGTTATGGATTTATTGTCCCGGTGCAGCACTTCGACCACCACCAGCAACAGCACCACCACCAGCAGCTTTCTGACTCTCTTCGGTGACGGGTATTCTTGGGTGGATAATACGGATTACGTTGTTATTGCTTAAGAATACGCGTAGTCGAGGAGAGTACCGGCGGCGGGCAGGCAGGCAGGCAGCGCGACCGCCCCCAGCCCACCAGCTGGCTCCTAACCTCCTCTAGTTGCCAAGGTAGCACCTTTTCCATCTTTTCCTACGCTTTGCAATGTTTCACTCTGTCTGTGTCTCTGTCCGGGCGGGTGGAGTTCGGACGCCCTGTCCCCTGCGGAGGAAAGGGGGGGTGCCCGCGCGCGTGTGTGTGTGTGCGTGTGTGTGGGAGCAAGCACTGGGCTGGGGCAGGCCGGGGAGAGGTTTGCCAATCCTCGCAGGACTGCCCTGCGGCCGGTTCTAGCCCGCCGAGGGCTGCGGACAGGGGGTGACCGAGGCAGCCGGAGCCGCCGAGGGGTACGCCTTTGTGGGCAGTGCTCGGCAGGCTGCTCCGGGGCTGAGGGGAACGTGCTCGCCCCGTCCGGGAAGCTCCGGTGCCCCGGCACACGACAGGCAGCCCCTTGCCAGTACCGCGCCCGGCGTCGTCGTCCCCTTGTCCCTCTCCGGCGGGGAGCGCGGGACGGGGATCGGGGCAGAGGGGACGCCGGCTCCGCCTGCCGGAGGGGTCTACACCCCTGGGACATGGGTTGCCCGCAGGTCCAGGGCGGCCCCGGATCCGCCTGCACCCGCTGGAGGAGCCCAGGATGCTTCCCCCGCCGCGGCCCCTGCGCCCACAGCAGCCGGGTCCTGCAGGACTGGGGGCCTGCCCGTGGGCGGGGAGGTACGGGGCAGCCGTGCTAGCCAGGCCAGGGGCACCCCGCGTGGCAGTGGCTGTGCCCTTCTGTCCCCCGGGGAGTCCCCGTTCTCTGGCTGCCGAGGGCTCCCAGCGCTCGGTGGGATGGCTACTGGAGAGCTGGTCGAGGCTGATTGCTTCGAGGGGGTGACACCTCTCCCTTATCCTGGCCCCCACAGTACTGAACGGGTGAGGGCAGGATTAAAAGCCCACCTTCACAACAGCCCCAGCTAGGCAGGTTGGGAAACACCCAGCCCAATGCAAAGCCCATTAGTCTCTGAGGCCCCAGCTTGGGATACTTCAGGGCCGGCCAGGTCTGAGGGGTTGTTTTACCCTCTGGAGCTCAGGTGGTAGCTTCTTTGCTCCCACCAAAGGGCTCAGGACTCCTCTAATGCTACCCGCAGCCAGGCAGGTGGGAGATACAACCAAAGAAGCATTGATTTCCGTTTCTGGCCAAGCCATGCCCCATGACTTGAACATATAAAGAAAAGGTGCATCTGTCCCTCTCTCCAATCTCGGCATCAGGGCACGGGCTTTGGTTAAACACCTGGTTAGCCTTTCAGATGCTTAGGAAAATCCAGGCATAACATTCATACTTCCAGAGTTTTTTTCCCTGCTTCTTTGCTCCCAAGACTGGCAGAGACATGGAGTGGGTTGTGATCATCCCTATGTTCCCCCATTTAAAACCTTGCCACATGCCCAGATGATCCCATATCTTGTTGCCACGTAGTTGCAATTGTGAGACCAGATTTCAGTCTTAAGTGAATTAGATCAGAAGCCATTTTAAAGCAATACCAACAGTACTGTGATGAGATAGCCTTTTTGAATGGATCCTTCCCTCAGCTCAGCTATGATGAGGCTGAGAACAATTTTTAACATGGATGAGCTAGACGTGGAGATGATTGTTAAGCTGTGAGTGTGAGGTGGGATGATGGAGAATGTTTTTCTCTCTGTCTCTTGCTTAGTGATTGAAAGGCCATCTATGTTCTGCTTAATTATTTCCAACAACTGCCAAAGGAATCTTACTCTGTCACCTTCAGTAGCGAGTGGAACGCTCATTGTTACACAGACGTGGGGATCTGTTACTCTTTAGACACATCTTTGATGCTAGTACTCTGATCCTCGTGTTTCTCTAATACCACTTGAAAGCAGATTTTTTTTCTTGTAGTTTAGTATGTTCAACAGCTTCAGAAAAAATGTTAAATTATGCTTTAAAAAGACACCATCAGCTGCTAAATCATAGTCAGTTCAGCACTGTAACACAGCCACATTCACAAGTGCTGCAGAAACAGCCGTGGAAACACTATTTTAAACACCCAGGTTTGTATTACAAACCTTCCTCTGATCTGAGCTTTTAGTCGACACTTTCCCTTGAGTCATGACTTAGAGTATTATCAGGAGTTCCCATTTCATCACATAAAAGAATGTGGGTTTGTTTGCTCTTTGCTTGTTTGAGTATCTTGTGCTGTATGGATTGGACTGGTAGCCATAAATACAGGCTTAGCAAAATGTTTCTTTATACCTGGTTTCTTCTAGTTGCTTTCTGTTTAGCATGATGAGCTGGTTTTGCTGAATAATGCCTTAATGACAGGGCTGATGCATTTTTAATGCATGTGCTCTTTGTCATTGTCAAAATTAACATTTTGATGATTGTAGATTTCTTTTCTCTAAAATCTTTTGGGAATTGCTATATGTGCGTTAAAAGAGTGAAACTATAAGGTCTGGTCAGAGAAATAGTGGATAAGCTCACCAAAACAATTGTACAATACTGTGTAAAGCCTCAATAGGGTAAAGGCTCTTAGAATGATGTCTCACAATAGCATGATCTCAGGGTGGCTCTTCCTGTTCATTAGCAGTTTCTGGGGTCTGTCATATATGTATATTGAAGGACAGAAGCTGTGGTTTCTGAAGAACAGAGCTCTAAGAAAAGACTATTTATATTGTGGGCCAGATCCCAGGAATGCATGTAGCTTCCACGGGACTGCTCAGGGAAGCAACATTGCTCATGTTAAATCCAAAATATTTTGGGCCAAATCCTACCATTCGATGCAGTAGCAAAGCCCCAATTGATTTCACTGCAGGAAAGATTAGACCCCTAGTGAAAGGGATTTTTACAACACTACACTTCCTATTTTTTTGCTTTAGAAATTGCAAATCCTGTGCATTAAAAAATGAGTCTAAAAACCCCCTGCCTCTAATAGTCTAATGATATTTTATTAACAGCAAAAATTATACTAAAAGGCTATGGTGCAACATAATAAGAAATTGCTTTATAAATAAGGGGGTTTAATTGTACCAGTACGAGTATTTTCTAATACAACATTTTAGAATGAGGTTTGTGGCAGCACCAACCGTGTGTTAACAGCTATTTTCGCAAGTGCGTATTTAATTAATTTAGAATACTAAATTTCTGTTATAAAATTGTTTTTGTAATCTGCATCCTGGTAGAAAATTAAATAAAGAATTAGCCCAAAAATAATTACTTGAACTTAGCCTTTTTTTAAAGGCCATAATCCTATGAAGATTTATATCTCTGGGTAATTTTATCCGCCAGTGTAGCCTTGAAGGCGGCTCCCATAGGTAAGTCTTTGTCGCGCCAGTGTCCCTGTAGCAGTCTGGCCAATTGATGGAGGAGAGGACACCAGGGTGGCAGCCACCCTGATGCGGAGCAGGGTGTGGCAGGGCTCCCCCCTGCACAGCCACCCATGATGCTGGCGTCTCCCTGCCCTGCTCTGTGCCAGGGAGTTGGCAACTCCTCAGGCCTTCCCAGCAAGAGGGACTGCTGAAAGGGCTGTACCCCTGAGCAGCACGGGCACCTTGTGCCCCACGGTGGGAGTGGGAGAAGGAAAAGTAGCTGTGGCCCTCATTGCCCTGTGCAGGCAGGGGAACAGCCCTGCCTGGGTCAGCCTATAACAGGAAGCATTGCTCTGCTTAGCAATACCCTAAATTAAATGATAAGGACTGTCATTTGATTTCAGGTGCTCTTTCCACAAATATTTAAGCCTATAGCCCTTATATATATATATATATGCACATATCTCTGAATGGAATGATTTATATATACACACAGAGATCTCTCTGAAGGGAGGTTACAGCATAATATGAGAAGCCCCACTCTCCCAGGACTTACGAGGCACAACTCCCACTCACCTCAGTAGGGGCCGTGCCGTTGCAGGGCGTATTTATGACCGGTGGTGTGATTCCTCTTGCTGCCTGCAAATTTGCCTAAAAGGAATGCACACACTGTTGCAGGTAGATATATACAGTTATGCAGATGTTCTTCCTTGGGATCAATTCTGCTTGCTTTCTACTTTTAGGACTACATCTGATTTTGAGGAAAGTGTAAGGTTTCTTGATTTCTTCTCATAAGTCTTTCGTGAGTTTAGGTGGCTTCTAGTGTTCATCGGGTTTTCTTAAGAGAACTATAAACAATAATGCCTATATATCTGCACAGCTATACACATTGCAGCTGTAAGAATAAGGAACCAGCCTTTTTCTCTGTGTTTTTACATCACACTAGAAGTAATGTATACAACTGGATTTTTATGCTTTTTTTTTTTTTCCTTTTAAATAAATAGTGTCTTTACATGCACAAAAGGTTTTTTCTTCTCTTCCGTTTAAAAGATTACTGTTTTTCTGAAAAGCATCCCCCCAGGTATTACCCTTAGCTGTTGTGACACCTCAACATTCAATGTCGTAAAGGTAAATCATAAAAATCATTATTAATAATCGTAAATTTTTACCAGATTCAGCAGCTGCCTCCTGAAAGCTTAAATGGTAAAAACATCTCCAGGGCTAAAGCCCATGGCATGCTTTTTATTGCTATCATTTAGTAACCAAATTGTTCAAAAATCAAAGGTCTTGATTATCACATACCTGCAATGCACAGAGCTATTTATGGTCGGTTCAATAATGACAATGACTCAAAAGAAATTTAAACGACATCCCAAAAATAAGAAGTCTAAAAGTGAAAACCCAAGCTGGAATTCATAGAGGTGATGGGAAGGGCCTGACATTGAAGGACAGAAAAGATCCCAAGGAAGGAACAGAGAAGAGGCCTGGAGGTGATGGTAGAGGGTAGATGTGCCACAGCTTTGCAGAGCCAGAGGGCAGATTGGAGGAGAAGCATCAGGGATGGCAGGCGAGGAGGTATCGCAGTGTGGCGCTGGGAGAATGCGCCAGAAGTGTGGAAACCAGGGCTGGAACATCATATACATTTGGTAGTTTGCTTTCTGGAAAAACATTATCTAGTTAAAAGCAGCCAACAGAAAATTAGGTGAAATGTTCCAGAAACTAGAGGGGTTGATTGATGGATAAAATAAGAGCTCTGAGTATATAGCTGAAAGGAGTTTGTTGGGTTTTTTACGTATATATAATTATAAAAACCACATACCTAGCCAAGATTACATAATAATGCCCATATAGATAAATGAAATTAGTATCCTGCTTTTGAAATCCTTCTCCTACAGAAACCAGTGGGAATTTTCAATTGATTTCAGTGGGGCTAGAATTCTAACATCTGCACAAAAGCGATGTAGCCTGGTGTGTGCAAATAGATGTAGAAGCTATGTAGGGAGAAAGTGCAGTGTGGCTATCAGGAAATGTTTCCTTTCAGTGAACCCAATACTTCTCTAGCCAGCGGGGATGATATGAAGTAACAGAGCAATCTCCAGGCCTTTGCCTGGGAGATTAGCCTAGCCAAGACACTGCAGGCAGCAGTCACCCTACGAGGGCTGGAGAGCCACCTAGGGAGGTCTTCTTCCTCTGACTTCTGTGATAAACCTCTGTGGAGCTGATAATCCCCCAATACTATATACCACTAGATAGGAAAAGATAGGCCCACAGAGGCTACTTAAACTTTCCAAACTGCTCTCTCAGAGTATTTCAGATTCAGTCAAACTTTATCTTTTATCTGTTTCAAGGTCAGCTTTCATGACAGATTGTTCTGTGTCGGTTCATCTGAGTTGTATGCAATGTACACCCCTTTCACATTATTATATTAGGCAATAAATGTTGGAAAAATATAGCTGACTTTTCTCTACTATTAAGAATTGCTGATTCATAACCTTGTTTGGAATATTAGCAGTTCTCTTACTAAGTCAGGAAAATATCACAAAGTTTATTAAGGTTCATGGGTCAAAACTATCTTTTAAATCACTGAAAATCAATGACAAAGTGATCACCATGGGATTGGTCTGCTCTAATTGGAGAAAGAGGGACATTCTGAGCCAGAACGGTACAGACTGATTGTGCAGCCTGTTACAAAAAAAGAGAACCATCTTACTGCATCTTACAGAGGCATTTACGTAGATAATGTAGATTTCATATGACTTCTTTTAGACTATCTGATGGTAATAGCTTTGCAAGTATTCACATTCTCCTTGTTAGAAAATTCAAATAAAAAGGCATCACAGTAATTATAAAGGACTTATTTTATTTTTTAAAGTTTGATGGAAGCAGGGGGCTTGATGCACTAATGCTTCGCGCCATCTGGAAACTCATCCTTTAGTAGTCATTCTTCAGGAGGTAACTTACCTGCTTACTCCAAGAAAATGTAGAACACTATTTCCTTTTCATCAAATTGTCAAAATCATCCTTCCGAAATCCAAAATTATACAGTTCAATGTCTGTTGTTTCATTGAAGCAGCGGTTATTGCAGTCTTGATGCTCTGGTTGTTAAAAATGACCACTACAGGGAAAAATGACTTCTTGTTCCCCTACCTTTTTTCTTCCACTGCCTGGCTGTCCCCTTTCCTGTTCATGATATGTGCAAAAGATTTGAGGGGATGCAAAAGTTTTTCTTTCTCAGCATGTTTTATTTTAGAAATGTCAGGCTTATTGTCAGGATAATTTAANCCCCGAAATCTTTTGAACTATAGAGGAGAGCAGCAGAAACTTTCACAGACCTCAGTTTAAGAGGGGGTAAATTTTCCATTTAAGAAGGAGACCTTTTCCCTGTGTGTTTGCCAGGGGTCTGAGTTATGCAGAGAACAACAGCATAATTACTTTCAAGGTTTCAGAACAATCCTTTTCTTTTGGACCACATGTGTTGTATTGTCCTTTGTTGTGGTATGACATCATGTGGCTGTCATACATGTGATGACATAAAACCATTTGCCTTCAGCCACTTGCAGAGCCCTTTGGTGAAAACAGGATCTGCAAGTCCTGCCCTAGAAAACAAGAAACAATCCCACTCCTTTTGGCTTTCCTTGTTTAGGTGCTCTTCATTTCTGCGTACGTAAATTCTTACCAGCAAAGAACACAGGACCAGACCAGACCCTTGGTTAGAGATGAAAGTAGACATGTTTCTAATTTTCATTTGCTGGAGCTGCAGTGAGTCAGTGCTGCTTTCTCTGCTCCATCTTCCTCAGTACAGAGGGAGGAAAAACTCCAGCAAGCGAAATGAGGCTGAATGGGCATAATGTGACATCCAAGGAAAGCAAACCAAATAATTAAGTCCTGCCACAAAATACTTACCTTAGGTTTTATGTTCTCATTTTTACCAAATGCCACTCAATTTAAAGTACTCCATCTATCATGGATGCAAAACTTAAATACGTGCCCCATAGAGAGGATCAGAATAATAGCTCTGCTTTCTCTAATAAAATCTCTCTTCTGAGATTAACTCTGGAGCTAGCAGTAAGGTCAGTATTTCATTTCATAGAAGTCAGCTCATGCTGACAAGGGTTTGGCCTTCTTAGTGATGGGCCGTTTGCTGCTCAGAAGTGTGAGGAATGGCTTTCTGAAATATCGATAGCTTGCCTTCACTGGAGTTCATGATCAAATTTAGCTGGCAAGTAGCAACGCGCTACAGCACCCCGACTGAAGGGCTGAGAGGCTTGGGCCTTGGGCCAGTCGCTAAGGTTTACTTTTTAAATCAGAGGCTAAATCTTCTGTTAGTGTAAGTCAGTGGTTTATAATAATGTCAAATGAGATTTGTCAGAGTAGCCCAGACTGCAGCCTGGTCTTGGGATTTGAAAGGAAATAGAAAAATTAGGCTGAGACCATTAGTTTTCTGTTTTCATTTTAGTTTAATGCACGTGTGTGTAAATGTGCCTATAAACACATATGCACACAGGCAGAGCGGCATTTCATTCCCATGGCCTTTTCACATGGCCATGGGGCTGCTGTTTAACAAGGACCTATGAGCACAAAATCTTCATCCTGGTGTGGTTTCATTGACACGTGCAGACTTCTCACATAAAGGCTGTAGGATCCCACTTTTCATCCATAAAAGGGAAGCAGGCAAGCTTCATCCGCAGCTAAACCCTTTGCACAATATACATCAATAATGAGGCAGCATCTATTTATATATTGCTCGCTGGAAATGACTGAATTCAGACAGAAGTTGGTGAGGCAGCCTGAGCTCCACCAGCCTGCATGGAATCTATTGTTAGTACCCTGGATGACTCCTCAGGCAAACAGGGAAGAGAGGAATGATTTGGAGCCTACCACGCTATGGTGAGGAATATCAGCTTTGGCACTTGGCAGAGAATGCCTTCGATGGCTCTGCCAGGACCAGTCATGAAGGAGGAATGCAGGAGAAATGTTCTGAAGAACAGGGAGCAAAAGCATTCTCCATTGCTGCTCCTCAGGAAGTGAAACACTGACCTGGGCTCATCCACAGGGTGAGAGCTTCCTGCCTGTCTTGAGAAAAAGATATGTTCAAGAGGCAACAGGAAGAAGGCAGTACTAGGTTAACACACACCGTTGCCTTCTTGCCATGTTGTTGCAGAAGGTTTTCAACAATATTTCTTCTTTACCGGTGCAGTAAAAAAGCCCCATCCATGTTACAACGCTGATTAGGTAGGTCCGTATGGCTGATAGTCCAGTGACAAGGCTGAGGTGCAGCACTCGTGCCCATGGCATGCCCATGACAACGAATACTTGTTTGTCTATGAGATGTTTAGCACAAATAAGATGCTCAAAACCCCTTAGCAAAGCACAAACCAGACAGTGCTTTTGCTCCATGTCCTTTTTTACTCCTTCTCTCCTCTGTGGCTCTTGTGTACTTTGCCCATATGCTCTAAAGCAATTTTGTTTTCAGTTTTATGTATGTTTTATGTAAATTAGAAGAATCAAGCTTCTCTGCTTGCTAAATTATAAATTGAGTGGAAATTGGCTGACTCTTTTTAGACTATGACTATAAGTTATACAAAATGTAAGTAATCAAGCTGAGCAGGCTGGATTGGGGAGGGAAAACAGGTCAATAGTGTGGACCACATGAGATGCATCCACACGTCCCTGTATGCTGCTGCTTGCTTTTGCAGCCTTGAATACCTCTTTCCTCTAAAGTGCCCATCTAACTCCTTTTAGTCTGTTCTCTGAGATGCAGGTTTATTGCCTCCTTTGGTAGTTTGCTCAGCATATTCATTAAGCCTTGTATAAATGAACTGGCCTTAAATGCTTGTTTCCACTCTTGCTTTAGAACCAGGGTAGATCCAGACTCTCTCCTCTGGGAGCACTGATTCAGTTTGCTTCCCTTCTTCCCCTGTAAGTCAAAACGCCTCTTGGTTTTAGTGCCCGCCTCTTTGGCTTATTCCCTGCTTTGGCTCCACTTCCCCTATCTGACACTCGTTTTTGTACGCTTGAGTTTTGCATGGATTTTCTGTTCCTTAGTAGCCCACTGCAACTCCGCAGTGTAGGACTGTGGTGTAGGAGCAGGAGCCTGGCAGTGGCCGGTGGCCTGAGAAACACTGTTGGGAGAGCAGGGGAATCAGCTGGTGTCTTGCGACTCTCTGAGATGGTAGACAATCTGCTACAAAGCAGAAAAGACACCCTCACAGTGGCCCATTACTGCACAGTTAGACCAAGTTTTGAAATGTACCTAAAATCAGAGCTCTAGATCTATCCTTACATATTTGAAAGTAGGCTAAATTTTGGGAGGTGGGCAGAACCAGCATTAGCATAAGCAGATATGGGCATGGCCAACGTCAGGGTTCCTCTTAAAAATGTTAATTTTCAAATTGAGACAGACTAAGTTCCCCCTAACAGAGGAGAGTGACTGCAGCCATAGCACAGGCAGGGATGTCTGGCAGGCAACGGTCATGCTGCATCTGAGTTCCGCTGCGGTGACTGAGAGTAGCCTTGTGCTGCCTCCAGCCCACCCACCCCACCAGCACCGAGCCACGTTGGGGATAGAGCTTGGGACAGCTCTGCTCTCTGTCCTTTACTTCCATGCCAGCTGGAGAACAGGAAAAAAAACCCTGAGCTTCAGAGAGATGGTGTAGTGCAGTTCTCATGAAATCTTGACCAGCTTTTTAAGGCCAGCATCACAGAGATTGTGAAAGCCATTGTCATGGAAAATTCAGGTTAGAAATGAATTACTGTAATTGTGGGTGGCAGGTGGGCTCTGCAGACATGGTCCCAGGGACACAGACATCCATGAGGTAACATATTCCCGTGTAACGCACAGCCCCATGAGCTGCTGAATCCTGGGGTGTCCACATGGGTCCCCAAGCTCTTGCAGCCCATCCTGGCTGCTGAGATATGCCACAGTTGGGCAGGACACTCTACTGATTCTACTGGAGTTGAAGCACATAGTTATTGAAAGGGATCCTACCTGAGTTGGTTTTGCCTGGGTAGACAGATGGGCTTCACGAGTCTTGGGCTAGGATCTGCAGGGCACAAATGGGATTCTCTCTGCTCAGACTCTGCCCTGCAGTTGAGTTTAGGCTCTCTTTCCCAAACAATTCAAACAATACATGCCTTTTATTTTAACTCATTAAATACTTTGATTTAGTGATATACCATGAAGTTTATTCTGTACAGTCAAATGTGTATTGAGAAGTGATTAAAAATATCAAACTTGACTTTTTAGAGCTGCTTATTTTATTTCAAAGGAAAGGCATAACTTTTCATTTCCTGGTGTGATTATTATTAAACCTCTGCCTATTTTATTTGTCAGACCACATATAAATTTACCACCACTTGTGTTTCCAAATAAAAAACATATAAGTTGGTAAGCAGTCTATAAGTCAAGATGCTATTCTTTGAAACTCATAAAAGGATAATTTTAATCCATGGAATTGCTAATAAAAGCTGCTTCTCAATACACAAAAATTAAGTTAACAGTAATTAATGTAGCCTGCCTGGAACCTTAGGAAGCTACTGCCAGCAAGTGTCTTTTGGTGTACTCAAGAGGATGCAGTTTGATTGTTGGCACCAACAGACAGGTTGGGAATTGTAAACATGGTAATTAGCAGTAAGTTTCTGGATCTTAACTTGCCAGACTGGCAGTCTGATTCTTGGAGTAGTTGTCACATGGGAGGAGGGAAAAACAAAGTAAGGGAATTAGAGCAACCTTGCATTGCTCTGCCAACATATGCCACTGGACCAATGTTTTTCTTGGCAAAGATGTCTGACAAGGAGTTTAAAAGCAGTGTTGCAGCCCTACTGCAAATTGTAAACTTCACAGCAGGCATCAACCAAGCAACTGGCTCTGGCTCTTCTGCTCAAACAATGAGTGTTGCTCCATGGAAAGGAATTGTCGAGTCTGGGGTTCCCCTGCTTCACCTCTATGGTGGGGCACAGTGTTGATAAGGTTATCAACAATAATGGGATTAAAAGAGGTAAAATCCAGCTTTTGCAGTAATCCCATAGTATTCTATTGTTGAGCTATCAAAGATTAAGGTTATAGTAACCTTATTAACCCTTGGTGTAGTGTAAATAAAAAGGAAATGTCAACCTTAATTCCACCATGAAATTAAATCTTCACTTCTCTAAATGTTGATTGAAACACAGCTTACTCCAGCCAATGTGGTTTATGAAAATACAGAATCCACACGAATATAAGAAATCCCATCTGAGAAAGAGAGAGGGAGAAGGGGGAGATGAAACGTGGCATTTGTTTTGTTGAAAATTAAAAAAAAATAAAAATCTAGCTAGTATGTCTGCAGGAGCTATATCTGGAAGCAACAAAGCATGCAAAGAATAAGGTATGGACCAAATGTAAAGGACCTGGTATAAAACCCTGTGATACACTGGACGCAGCTCCCCCAGACTGTAGCAGCCCAGGTTCTGGCCCTGAGCAGCTGACTCTGTGCCAGGCAGCTGCCACAACACTGCTGGTGGTGTCCCCATCCCTGTCCTTGTCCCCTGCTTGCTGGGCACTCTGAGGCCTCATTAGTGCTGCCACAGCACCAGGGACAGGGTGCCTTGACACCGAGAACTTGAATTGAGCATTGTTCCACCAAACACTTTCAGTACCAGAGATGAGGTGATGGAAAACAAAAAAAAAATGTCAGGAATAAAATGGTTGTTGAACATTCTGGAAACAGAGAGGCAGGTGATGGTATGAAGAGCACAGGTTTTCCAAACTAAGCTGATTAGCAGGGAGTGGGATCTGCCTCTTTCACCAATGGATGTATCTCTTCTGTGCTGGAGCTCCTGCTCCTTCTACCCACAGAGGTTGAATCTATAAGTAGGTCTGAAACTGCTCCCTGGGACTAGCTCTCCTACCTGAAGAGAGGGAAGGACAGACAGACTGGGCTTTGCTTAGAAGTCAATAAGCTAGTGTTCCAGGTAAATATGTATTTCCTTATGGAGAGAAAAAGGGGAATTACAATAGACAGAAGTGGTCTGCCTGCTCTTTGTTATGCTTTTTTGACAGGAGAAAAAATAAAGTAGTGGTAAAAAGGGGTGATTCAGAACGATTCTGCATATTAAGTAACTCAAACACTTACTCTGAGTCTCTAGCAGAGAAGTTATTGAGTATCAAGGAGCTGCCTATAGCAGGAAGTGAGCTCTTGTGAGGGCAAGAGGCATAATCAGAGAAAAGAGGTGGGTATTGTGGGGTTATTCCCAGGGAAAGGAGCTTTTCCACTTCAGCAAACATCTATCTGCCCCATTGCATCTGCATCTCCTGGAAATTACTGGCTTTGTGGATTGATAGAGCTGGGGAGTGGTCATGATCTGCCTCTTCATGCTGTTTATCCCAGTCTTCATGAACTCTAGTGAAGCTGTGTTACAAAACTCAGACTTGTAAAACCACTCAGTTTAGGATTATTTTTTTTTCCCTCCACTCACTGAATCATATGCTTCTCTGGTGTATATTGTCATCGCTCCAGAGCATGCACCACTTCAGATGTGCCCGCTGGGTCCTGGGCTGCCTCCATACCCACTGCTGCTGCAATTGCTACCACAGACACAAATTGGCTTGTTCTGGCTTTTCTTGTCTTTCCGCAGTGTAGCAATAGACAGTGGGCCCATGGGGCTGTTCGGAAATATTACTGGTTTCCAGTGCTGGTATAATGCTCCCTTCTAGGTAGTATCCCTTTTCTGGACAATTTCCCAGTAAAATAGTAAATGGTAACTGCAGAGCAGTAAAGGCGATGGCGTTATTTGTTTGACTGACATTTCAGAGCCTGCAGAGCAAATGCAATTAGGATCCACAGTGTGCTGCAGCTTCCTTTCTTCATTTTCCTACCCTGGAAGTTCTGCTTAAGCCTGGTTCCTGTTCTGTGTCAGCCTTACAGTGGAGGAGAGGCTCTGTGGAGGGAGGGTGGTGTGTCCCTGAGCCCCTGCGGCCACCCTAAGCTTTGGGAGCAGGTGGCATCTTGCAGGGCTCAGGTGGGACAGGAGCGGCTGCTGCTGCGCTGCCGGCACTGCAACCCTGGGCAGGAAAGGAGTGATTTTGTTAGCAGGCGTGAGTTTCTCTGTGACAGAGTAGAGCTGGCACTAGGGTGGCCCGGCAGGGCTCAGATCTGCACTCTTCACTGGGGAGAAATCCCCATTGGTGCCTGCAGATCTGTGCCAGGCAAAGCAACCCAGGGTTTGCCACAGTCTTCACTGGGGGCAACTGATTCTTTCATTGAAGTTTTGCAGGATCAACAGGATGCACTGTGAACACTTGGCATCAGAAAGATGTGGGGAGAAAAATGGCAGTAATCATTCAGATTTGTCCAAAGGAGGTAACTGAAAACAAATTGCTACCAAAAACCAATGGCTGCAGTTGTGGTGGAACACTACTGGTCAATCACCTGTAGGGAAAGACTGCTAGAAAACAGGCAGGGGTCAAAATTCTTTCTCCCCTGGTGGGGAAAGAGGGTTTCAGCTGTATAATTTGGTTTGTAGAGTTATTCTGTAGCTCTTAGATCCTGACATGAAAATCTAGGCTCACAAACCAGTGCTTTAATCACTGGAAATAATGTAGTCAGTGAAGGCAGGGGCAGTCATGCTTTGCCCTGGTGGTAGGTGGGTGGCCAGGGGTGCAGCATCCCTCCAGCCACAGGCAGGTCCAGCCAGTGCACAGCAGGACAGGCACAGGCAGCTGCCAGTCTCCTCTCTGATGGGCCCTACTCAAGGGAGAGGGCATGTAAATTCTGGACTTGGCTGAAGAGAGAGTGATGTGGTGGAGACTGCAATGTGCATTGAACCACCACACTGACAACCTTCTCCAAGCGGGAGTTTTACCTTTCAGTTTGAACACTGCTGCCACTAATTATTTCTTAACACACTTAAACACTGCAATGTTTGCTGTTTCTGGTGCTTCTTAGATATTTGGATCCAGACAGACATTCATTCCCATGTAAGTTAGTGTGTTGTTTTAGAGCAGATTCTTTGGATGCAGAGGTCTGGGAAGTCAGGATGCAGGATGGCATGGACTCATTGTCCGGGGGTGGCAGGAGGGGGTCTGCTCTTGCTGAATGGTGGTTCTCCAGGATAAACCTTTTTCTGCTTCTCTGTGAAGCTCTTTCCAAGCCACTAAAGCAGGGATTCAGGAGATGGGAAAAAAAAAATAAAGCTGATCTAAATGTAATAAATTGTACTTCCTCTCCATACTTTGGTTCAGAACTGCAGGTAAAAGAAAAATTTCTTGCACTTCTTATAACTGGTGAAAAATTCAGTACCTTTTCCAGGGCAGGCCCTTGCTCCTGGCACTCCCACCTTTGATTAGTGCTCAGGTAACCAAATACAGGAGTTTGCTACAGACTGTGCTGCTCTGTGTCTGCTCCCTGCGATATTGCTGCGGGTGGGGGAAAGCCAGGACAGCATAAGAAGTGGCCAGCAAAGTTTTTTAAAGCAGCCTAAATTCATGGCAAGCCCGTCTAAATTTGTGGTGTTACATGAGTGTTGGCTGTGGAGCTCTGAGGGTTGGGCCAGCCCCAGTAGAGTTTGGATTCCAGTGCTTTGAGAAGGACTTAAAAATATACATGTGTAGCACAAGTATTAGAATATGAATACCCCCATCTAACCTGAGGTATGGGAAGAGTGATTGCCTGTCTCTCCTTAGAATTTACATCCTTTGATAGTTCAGCATACCTTTATATAGAAAATGGAATCACATGCTGATTTATTTGACTTATTATTAAGGACAGCTTTTGGGAAGATTGGTAGTAAAGCCATTTCTCTTCTTTTATAGTGAAAAATCCGAACACTGTCCCTGCAGCAAAGCCTGTCACCAAATAGCAAGCCCGGTGCAGCAGCATTAGTGACACACAATCCCACACCCCTCTGTGGGAGCCTTTCCTGCACAAGGGCTGCGGGCTGTCCCTACGGGGGTGGCAGCTCAGCTGTGCAGGGCACGTGAGCAATTGCACTTGTTTTTAACATGTCAGATCGTAACTTGCTCATCTGCTGAGTGTCAGGGTTGAAAAATACCGTTGAAATAAAAATGCAGGAGCTGACTGAGAAATCAGTGAGTATGCTACCTGGGTGATCCAATTTTAGACATTGTGATGGATAAAGGACATAAAATATGTGACTTTTTAAAGCAAAAAGACACTCCATTAATATTACACAATTTGAACAGCTCTGTTGTAAAGCAATTGTGTGTACCTGTGTGTGCAGGTGCATGTGTACATACTTATTGCTGTAGTCCAGCTGGAGTTAGCTGGAGTTAGCTGCATATTAGGTTAGAAGTATGAAATGTGTTTTCAACTGACCACGGGGTCAGGCATGGTACCTGTGCAACAGGGTGGGATGGGGTGGGAATATCTTCTTGGCTAAATTGTTGAAATTGTAGCTCCACAATCCTTTTAATTTTTTTTCTTTTTTCTTTTATTTCCTTTTATTTGTATAAACTGGTGGAAAAAGAGGGGAACAAAATCTCTGTCATAGAAGGAAAAGGTTTTGGCAGGACAACAGCTCCATGTATGCTGCTGAATACAAGGTACATGTGGTGAATTGAAGGATTTTTCAGAGGGCCAATGTGTCTTTTCTTCATTATAACCCCTGGGTGAGGTGGGGTCTCTTGGGGCCAGGATGTTTGGGAGCTCAAGGAGCTTCAGTGGCTAGCGGTGTGGTGGATCATTGCAATGAACAGATACAACCTAAGCCTCCCTGAAGAATAAGGTATAACCACATACTCAAAGGCTAGCACTTTGCTGAAGCCATGGCTGCCTGGGTTTCACCCACCCTGCCACTCCCCACCTGCGGGGCTGAAGGCTAGTGCTGCTTTGCCTTAGCGTGGCTTTCCGCATGGAGGCACACCGGTGTGACACAGTGTTTGGGGAGAGTCACCTCTCCAAACTCTCTTGCTCCTTGCTGGGGTGTGAGATTTCTGCCAGGATGCAGCATGGGTGGGCAGGGATGCTGCCCGGGAAGTGCGGTGGCAGCAGCTGGGCTTGCTGGGAGGTTGTGCAGAGCTCCCTGGGGGCAGCACAGCTCCTCCCTGCCCCACCAAAAGGATGCAGCTCGATAGCATCAGCAGGGCCCCTGCGCTTTTGACCTCAGATTATTCTCACATGTGCATAAAGCACAGTCTCGTCAAAGGGCTATAATAGAAGGGAGCTGAGAAAGCCAGTGAATTGCTTTCAGTGGTAAATATATATATACATTCATAATTCAAAAATGTGGTGGATTTTTTTCCAGAAATTTAATATTACCTTCAGAATACGGGAGCAGGAAGTCCCTGGAAATCATAGAAGAGGAGGATCTTTGTTAAAGAAACTGCAGTTGAGGACCTTTCTCTCTAGTAATGCTCAGTGTTTCTACTGACAGGTTTCTAAATGGCTACTCTAAAGCTCTGGAAATCTGAGTATTATTTCCAGAGACTATGTCCCTACAATGATTTAAGACTGATAATCACAAGACAAAAGCTGTTGGTTGCATGAAATAAATCCCTGCAGTTCAGTCCCTTCTCTGGGTTAATATGCTCAGTGAAAAGTTGGGGACAACAGATTGCCAAGTAGGTGGAGAAAGGTGGAGGGAATTGTTCTGAGCTAAGGAAGTCATCCTTTCTCTGTCCTGAGCCCCCAGTGCAACATATGCACCACTCTCCCTACCCAGTACTCAGCTTCCAGGCAGGATTCAAGCCTCCAACACCTCAGTATTCCTGCCCAATTACATGAAACAAGATAGAAAAAAACCTGTTTACTACAAAATGGTCTAATTTTCAGATCCAAACAGATTGCTGTACATTGGGTGTGAAACTCCCTAATGTTTTAGTAATGATGCTGGAAACTCTCTGACTGACAGCTCTGAGCAGAGCACTTTCTGAGGTTATGTAAATGCCTAAAAAGAAATTTAACCCCAACTCTTAATTGTGTAGCAGATTTGAGTACTGTGAAGTCTAGGCACTGCCAGATTTTACAGCCATGCTGCTACCTTACATAAATTCTCATAAATACTTACGGCAAGTGTCCTAAAAAGATCTTTGGCTCACTGAGTGAGCTAGCAGGCGGTGTTGCAGGGCTGCCCCATCTCCACTGGCTGTGAGCCGTGTATGGTGCTGCCCAAGCCTGCTCTGCTGAGAGCGGGGAACCTGGTTCCCTTCAACTCCAGCCAGAATTGCAGATATTGGGGATCACGTCCCAGGCAGAGGAGAGAAGCTACCTCCATTTCTGATGCCTGCTAATGGGGAGAAAAGACCTTGTGCTTCCACACTCTAGCCTGGCACAGAAACGATTACAAAACACGTTTATAAATTCCACCCAAGTGTTGCAGTGCTTGCTGCGAATCTCCAACTATATTTGAGATTTATTAGCATTGTGCTGCTTCTCACACAAAGGATGTGGGGGACAAAGAACAGCAGCTTCTGTGCTGTGAGGAAGCACGTAAAAATCCTTCACTACACTTGTAATTTCATGCTTCTAAATGTTGGTATCCAAATGTCATTGAACTCACAACTATTCTGTGTGCGTTAAAACTGAGGTGTAAAATACTCTGGCATTAAAAATGCGATAGTAGCGTGGATGGTTAGAATACATCTAATGTTTCTGTGAGAACACTTGTTAGCTCTTATTGCCTTGTCCTTGGTGAGACTTGAGGTGGAAAACTGAGAGTTTACTGCATTTAAGAAATGTTCACAAAGATGTGCTTGAGTAAATAGATGTCTTTATTTTCAGTGTTTGAATAAGTATGTAAAGAGAAGGGGACTGAATAAAAATGAAATCTATGTGATAGAGCTTACTAAATAATAGTTGTGAATAATTTTGCAGAATTGTCTGTGAATAATGCAAAAATATGTTTCCCGTATCCCACAGTTTCTAGAACTGGCTGACTCATTATTGTACTCAAGGAGTGGTACCTTTGAGTTGTATTCTGACGCATATTAAAAATAGCCATTATTTGGGGTTGGTTTTGAGGGATTCGAATTGGGGAACCTGTGATATTTTTCAATTAAAATGTTTATCATATCCACTTTTTTTTTTTTTTTTAATTGCTCATCCTAGGCTAGATTAGGAACTGGTGCTAAATCACAGCACTGCCCACTGCTCCTTTCCTGAAGGGAATGAAGGAGAGGGACAGGGCATCCAAATGAAGGGAAAAGGTAGAACAAGAAAAGCACAGAAGGTCATGACTGGAAATAGCAAAGGAAAGAAAAAGGAAAGAAAGCAATAGAAAAAAGCAGAAAGAATCAAATAGAGATAAGGGAAAGAAAAGGAAGAGTGGAAGAAAAGAGTTGAAAACCAAAAATGAATGGATAAACTGTAAATTCAACAATTAATTATCAATCTTAATCTTTCAGTTTACTCTTACTCAGCAGGAGCACTATGTGATTTGGAGTTTTGTGGGGTTTTTTGAACCAAACTTTACCTCCTCTGCCCCTGACACCTGCTGTCTCCACTAGCTTTTCTCCCTTTTAACTTGGTCGGAAACTGAGGGTTTGTACAGCTTCGTGGTGCCCAACGGCAGGTGGATGGGGCTGGTCCCACAAGCTGCTGCTGGTCATGGGCACTGTCTGATGTTCATCCACCTTTAGCTGACCTGAGGTCTACAAGGAACATGAGTAAGCACCAGCTCCTGGTTAAATCTCAGCAGGTTTATCATTTACAAAATCATGACAAAAGATGAGGTAATGTCCAATCTGGCCACATACTGTGATATAGGTCTTTTTTTTCTTCTTCTTTTTTTCTACAAGGAGAGCTATTTGGTGTGTGTTGTTACTGCCAAAAAGAAAAAAAAAAAAGTCAGCTATTGTGATTTAGAGGAGCTAAGTGTTTAAAATAAAAAATACATTCAGTGCTTTCATGTAAAGATTCATCAATAACCAGGTGACTAAAATCAATGTACTCTTATAAAAGCCCAGAGATTATTTTTTTAAGTTGTTTATAGACTATCTCTGCTCTCATTGTGCCCTCTTACAGTTACAGATGGAAAGGATGTAAACACATATCACCATGGGATTGCTTGCTGCTACATTATAAAAAGCCAAAACCTAACGAACTTCAGTACAGAGTAAACTAATAGCATCCTTCTGCAAGAGCAACCTGAAGAGTTTCGCCCCACTGCTGACAGTGGAAGCAGACCTCAGTTGATGAGAATAAGCATCTGTAAAAAGCCAGGTGTAGGATGAGATTTGCAGTTTGACTCGGCATTTCCAACCTGTTGAGAATGAATTCTGGACTTGGGCTGGACAAGAGTTAAGAGCACATCTTGTGTTTTGGAGGGACAAGTATGCTGGAAACATCAGCTGCCCTCGCACAAAGACTAGGACTCTGATAAAGGCACCGATCCCAATATGTGCATTACTTTCTAAGTCATCAAAGCAATTTTAAAATCAATATGTTGTGCTTAAGAGGGAGGTGATGCATTCCTCTCTGAGCAGGAATAATGAGTCTGCGCAGGGAGAGTTAACATCATAGATGCAGCATTTTGTACAAACTGGAGAATATACAGAATATTCCAGGAAAGCCGTAAAGGGAGATGACGCGGTAATGGTTTCTGGGATGTTAAAAATACAGTTATGCTTATGAGCTGCTGTGTGAACCCGACTGCAGTGGCTGACTGGGGGTGACACTGTATGGATGACAGAGAGCTCCACAATTGTCAGGAGTGCAGTGCTGAGCCCCAAGCAGCTCCTGCAATTTTAACATGTAACAAGACCAGAAGACAGCTTGGTGCAGTAATAATGATAATTTAATGCAACTAATGTATGTAAAGATGCGTCTGAGACCATGTTGGCAGGTCTGCCAACAGCACTGTCTTGGATACCAGAGCAACCAGTCTGGGGTGGGGGTTGTAGGCTTGAGCACAGGACTGCAGGATCAAGCCACCGGTTTTTAACCGGTTTGAGCCGTTCTTAAATAAACCTTCATTAGTTAGGGTGGCACCTCTAAGTCTGCTTCCTACTGAGCAGCAGGAAGACAGAAAGATCATCTACAACAGTAATAGTTTAACACAAATTGATTTAAAGACTGGAATAATAGGAATCTTTGAGAGCTCGGATGAAGGATGAAGGAGTTGGGCAGAAAGAGAAGAACAAAGCCCAGCCAGCAGCGGACAAAGGAGGAATAAGTCTCCTCCAATTTTACCTGTCGGCTGAAGCACACTATGTTGCAAACAGGAGATGTGAATGCTTGCAGGGCACTTACAAAGGCATTTTTGACTTTGTAACCCATTTATAGTCCCTGGGCAAACCAGGTGTGCTGCCTGTTACCCACAACTGGGAGCCTCTGCTGGGTAGTTCAGGCTCTGGTTTACTGAATGATCTGCTAAGGGGCCTGATTATGGTCTCCAGTTTCCAGGGTTTTTTTTTAGTCTGTCCAAAATGCCTGCAACATCTCAGACCTCTCCATGGCTTTTGTTTGTCTGCTGAGTACTAAGAAGCTTGGCTTTTATGATCTGTCTGTACACATGGCCTTAGTAGCTTGGATTACTTTTATATGTTTATAGTGAAAGTAACAACCCCTTAAAAAAAAACAATTATTGATCACAGGAAGACAGTAGATGTTTTTAATCTTCAGAAGCAAAATTACAAATAAATCATTGTGATATTTTATTTGAAGGCATTGTATTTTATTAAAACCACAACATCCACTATTTGAGGAAATGGAATACATTTTTTTTTCTTCAAATGAGCGTTCAGTGGAAACCATGGTGGGAGTTAGCCCTTCTCACTTGGTAACTGCACTGATGTCAATAAGTCAAAATTAGACTATTCTCAAATTGCATAAACCACTGATTGAAAAGTAAGGATTTGTAGGCCTGTAAAATTCCCATTTCAGCTGATAAACTATGTGCAGGAGTTGTGGTCTTTTTGCACAGACAGCCATGATGTGTCTTTCTTTACTGATAATTAAGACTACCATCATGTGTGCCTATACATAAGTATGATGTGAACCTGAGCATGTATGTAAATGTGTATATACATATATTTATAAAACTGTATAAATATTGCACTGCCTTATGAAGAGACAAAGGTTGCTTTTGCCCATACAATCTGTGCCATTTCTGAGTATGCCAAATCCTGCTAGTGCCTGTAGTAGCCTCTCTGACTGTTTCACAAAGCGTGCAGCTGTGGCAGAACCTGCAGCAGAAACTCCTTGCCTTTCTTGTTATGGCCAGGTGCCTGACTTTGGAGGCTAGTGTGCACATTCCGGAATAGTGGCTTTACTATATGTAACCACAGGGACATGGCTCCAATGGGCTGAGCCTCATGAAGCCAGGAGGAGCTGCCTTTAGCCTGAAATTTGCATCTTCCACCTTCTAAGGGGGCTAAGCAGGAAACTGGTTCCTCCCTGGGAGGAGTCAACCAAAGAGGTATTATTCATTCAAAGAGGCTGGTGGGACCGCACAAATACAAGTGGTCTTTGTCACTAACTAGCTCTCTTCAAGCTGGTTGAGGAGCTGAATTGTTCTGTTGATTATATGCTATCCCTTCAAAAGGCAGAGACAAAATCACCATTATGATATTTTGGAAAGCAAAATATTTTTCTTTGCTGGCAAGGTTTTAATTTGTGTTCAGCCATGTGTTCACCCCCTTAGGATGTCAAAGAAAGAGGCTTCACTAGTCAAAATGCTGTCTGCCTTACCAGTCTGCGTTACCCCAATGATAAAGTGCTCCAGTGACAGAAGTCACCTTCTGTGTTCAGCTGAGCTCAACTGGAATCGTGCTCTGTAGCTGTGCCGTTAAGTGACTTTGAAGATGTTGCAAATGCAGGGCTGTGCCACCATATTTCAAGTGATAATAAAACCTCACTGGATAAATTGAAGGAGTGCAGCTTTTCATTGCAGCAAGTTGGGACTCTATAAGCAACCTTATCATTGTGCTAAGGCAGCAGATGCACTCTGTGTTTGGAGGAAATGGTTCATGACCCGATGATGCTTCCCAGGAGATGCAGCTGGGAAACAAAGACACTGGGGGCCTCTCAGGTGGGATTAACACCAGCAGGGCCAGCAAGGGAAGCAGGAGAAATAGACAATGGGAGAAAGAGATGAGAAAGGTGCAGTGCAAGCAGAAATCCTCTTTGCCGTGCCTAAGGATCACTCTTGCACTCAAAGCTGTGAAACAAAAAGTGATAGCTGGGAGAAGAGCCCCTTACTGAAGACAAGCAGAGCACACCAGGAGGGTGCTGCAGAAAGTCTCTGCAAAGGTGGGGTGTAAAGCGCATGAGCACAGACTGCAGGTATCAGATTCGAGATCTGCATCACCCTGAGAGCTGGATCCAACGGGTCCCTGGAGCTGGGAAAGACCCTTGCTCCACACAGGGAGTGACAGGATGCTGTCAGGTGCTGGGCAAGATGCTCACTGCACAAGCACATTAAAGTTGATCCATGGCCAAGTGAATGCTGATGGTTTTTTTCTGGATTATTTCAGTAAAAAAGTGGTCCCTCAGCAACCAGTCCTGAGAATATGTGAGCGCTGGTGCCCCAAGTGTGAAGCACAAACCTGGGTGGGGGGGCCAGGGCAGAAGATCAGGATGCTTCCCAGGGGCTACACCCTGAGGAACGACAACCATGAGGCTAAGGGGAGAAGCTGAACTGGTCTTGCCAAAATTCTCTGGTATTTCAGGCCAGCCAAGCTAAGCGGCTCCCTTCTCTCAGTTGGCACCTGGGTCAGAAGCAGAGTGAGCTGGCTCCTGGCTGGCTCTCAGCCCTTCAGGATGTGTCCCCAGCACACAGTGATGGGCATCAGCATGGTTCCTCTGCTCAGGGCACTGGCTGCCCTTCTCCAGACTGTACCCACATGCACAGCACTGCAGGATAGCAAGGTGTTCCCCACCTTAGGAGCTCTGCAGGGGCACACTTACTCCAGCTGAGGGTTTGCCCCCGCCTTGTCTTTGCACTGGATGAATCCAGCTCAGGTGCACTGGTGCAAAGGAATTAATACATTTTAAGAATGTAGGTGTAACAAATAAAGGTAAAAATGTTGCTAATGAATATCATTGACAATGGCATTATTTACAGCTATCACCTGGAGATTTAAAAAAAAAAGTCAAGTAAAGCTGGTTTTGTCTGAAGATGTCAAAGGTACAGCAGTAACACTCCACCCTCTTCGTGGTTCTCCCCTGCTGTGTTTCTTGTTTGCTCATTGTCTGCTGACCTGCTCCACATGAGGGGCTGTGCTGGGGAGTCAAGCTGTAGCTACTTTGAAGCCTGCTGGGGCTGGAGCTGCTCTCTAGAAGGAGGAGAGAAATCAGAGGAGTCAGCACCAAATGGAGGGCAAGAGCATGGCTCGGGGGAAGGCAGCAGGTGATAAACAGCTCCTTGAAGCAGGGGCTGAGACTGGTGTGCTGCTGCAACGAGCTGTGGTGCCCACCAGGACTTGTCCTATGCTAAGGGTAGGTCACTTTCCCTTTGTCCTGAGTGGGTGTTGGACCGTGTTTGTGTGTTGAGTCCAGAAGCCAGTCACTGCCACTCTGCATCTTTTCACACAGTCATGGTATTCTTTGCTGCTCTATGATTTGCAATATCTATTTTATTATTTACATAAGCTCACACTCTTGCTGCCTTCAGGGAATTTCACACAAGTAAGCATTGAGCTAGTTCATCTTCCTTTAAATCCACAAGCATAAATACCTTTGACATAGTTTTTTCTGCTGCTGGAATTTCTGTATTACCCTCTTTGCCTAACTCCTTTTTAAGAAGTTAATAAACTTGTCACAGCAAGTCCATTGACTCTCAGTAGAACACTTTCATTCCCAAGGTCCCTTTCATAACCAGTTTGTATATTAGCACTGTTTGTTAGCATCTGGCCAGCTTTTCTCCTTAGTATTACTGTGCAACACACTTTCTTTTGTAGTACTTGAAGCTCATAAGACGACTATCAGTTTGCCTCCTGATGGGAAAAAAAGTGTCTGTGAACTGTCTTTGTCTTTTGAGTCTCTTAAAAGAACCAGAAATCCCAAATGCGGTAACTTGTGGGTTTTCTGTCTTAGAGAATTAGGATGTCTTTGCATTACTGATCAGGCAAACATTGAGCAGTGCTTGATCAATAAGAAGCATTGCCAGAGGTCTGGTATAGTCTACCACAGCTAATGGTAAGTGTTGCTATAGGCTATGGAACCAGGAATATAAAATGTTGAATGACAGTAATAATTCATGCATCCTGGGACATATAAAACCAATAGCATGTCAATAGCTGTGGCATGCTCTGCAGAAAATATGCAGGATTTAGATGTTGCAGGAGCCTGCATTTTATTTTAAACCATACTTTCCTCGGTAAAATATAAACTTTCCCCATTTGTTTATTTTAATTTTCATGTTACTACTTTTCTATTAAGATTCTAAAAGCCATGCAGCTCAAAAGGGACCCCGAGATTCAAAAAAGCAAAATATATGTATTTATTGAAGGAAAACACATAAAAGATTTATAAAACAGGGGGTGCATAGTATTTGAGATTCATGGACCATTTTAGCATTCATAAAAGCGTATATGGTTCTCATATTGGCTTCACCAGGAATAGGGCTTTGCTAGATGAGTTACCCAGGAGGTATCTGGCATTTCCTTAAAATGAAACTCATTACAACCACTTTGCATTTTACATGGAAAGCGGAATAACTTGTGAAATATGTAAGAACTTCTCCAGTAGTCATCCTCTTAAAAAAATACTTCAAGATAATTAATATTTCTTGTCTAAAAGATAAAAGACACTGAAGAGGGTGAAATACTGCATCTGGGAGGGCAGAGCAGGCATAAGAAGAAAGACTCTGTCTGATATATGTTCTCCCCTGTGTCACTATTGCACTGCAGCTTGGGAACCTAGAAGTGACGAGTGCTGTTTTACTGGCTAAGGCTCCCACAAAAATTCTTCAGATGAAACTTTAATGAGAGAAGGAAAAAAAGATATTCAAGCAGCTCCATTCTTATGCTTTCAGCCGTGTGCTCCTGTGCACCTCAGGTGTGTGTTGCCAGGCCTCAATTTCTCTAAATCTGCCAGGAACTAGAAAGGCAAGACAGAGAAGTTGCATGTCACTCATGATTATATGAATATAGCCCTTAACGTACCGGTAATACTTCTAAAAGAATGTAAAATATTAGGAAAAGAAAAAAAAAAAAAGAAAAGCATCACAAAGAAACCCACCATGCATTATTTAAATCTTCCCCTGTGAGAGGCTGAGGACTCAAATGCATACGAACTGTCTGTGTTTCCATGTGACACCAATACCTCCACTTCAGAGTTACAGGGTCCTGGCTCCCAGTCATCTACCTGGGAATTTTTCTGAAGTGGCATATTGAAATAAGGCATCTTAAATATAATTTCTGGTTTTTGAACACCATAAGGTGAATTTTGGTGCAGCGGACTGAACCTACACAAACAGGCAGCAATAGATATTTCAGCACACCTTGTTGAAGCTAGGGTGAGACAAAGATGGTGACAATAATAAAAAAAAATAAATTAAGCCTGCTGACTTTCTGAGATCTATGAAAAGAGGGGTCTTTGTTCTGAGGAGAACATCTTGACTTGTTCTGCTCCTTCGGCTTGGTTCGTGGAGGATGTATTTTACAGTCCTCCCATGATACTTGGCAAATTTAAAGCTGTCACTGTTGATCCTGCTTCTCTTTGTATAAAAAGAATTTATATGGTGTTTATATTATGAGGAAAAACCTGCTATTTCTACTTATTGTATTTTCATTGTTTCTTTTCCCATGTCTGTACTGTTTGCCAGCAGCCAAGGAGCCACTTTGATGCTTGTTTTGATGCCATGGTTTATTGTGTCACACAGTTGAGCCTATAGTTTCCCTTTCTAATCAGAGCTGGCATACTGGGTGAAAAAAATAAATAAAGCTTTTCTATAATTATGGTTATCTAATGGAGTCTGCATTTGTTATAGCTGCTGGGGTGCTAGATACTGGTGTTTGTAAATACCTATATATATTCTGATTTGTTTTTAATATCAGAGGTGGTTTTGCCTGCTTCTGTTCCTCACCCCTGGCCCCTTGTGCAAGCAGGTTTGTGTACCTGCATGCCAAGTAGCTATTGCCTTGGGAAGATATCGGCCTGCGTGTGTTACCTGGATTGTGTGCATGGTACAACCTACCCTTTGTTCACTCTTCTTGCTCTAAGGGATTAGTATCCAATCAAGATAAACAAATTAATTCTTTTTTTTGTCAGTTCACTGAGGGAAGTGAGTAGCCCAGCTGGGTTCGAGTGTACTGAGTGATGCCCACCATCTTGTTGCTCTCAGAGGTATATGGTGTCAGCAGGGGTCCTAGGATGTGTAGTATGACTGCTGTGTCTGCAGAAAGACTCACTTGCTGGTTTCCTTATTTGTCCTCTGTTCCATGTGGTAACACCAGGCGGGACTTGCATCTTCCCCTCTCAAATGTAGCTATTCCTTTTCTCCCTACATCTCACAGCCATTTGTGGACTGAAGAGGAACCATTCTCTTTCCATTTTACAGATGGAAAAGAAGAGACTTTGAGAGGCTGAGTGATTTGTCCCAGATAATGCAGCAAATCAATGGAAGAAAAAGGGATCCGGCCACTCCACACAGTTTTGGAGTGCCTTTAACTGCCCCGTGGGTTTTCCAGGGAAAGGCATGCAGGTCCCCAAAGGGGCAGTTTCCATTGTAGGAATGTTCCTCCATTATTTCTGTGAGATTATTGCTGTTAATAGAGTAGAAATGTGAAATGTATTATTCATCTCTCCTACTCATAAAATCAATACCTATCAAAATACAAATACAATTTAAATCAAAGGGCACTTGTTGAGTGCAGATCCTACTAATTAGGTATGATTTCCCAACAATTTCTTAAATTATTTATCCAAGGGATGGGTAGCAGGCACTTTATGTGCCCCAGAATGAATATTATAAACCTCTAGCTATGATACAGCAAATGCAAAATGTAGTGCAATGCAATGTGATTTATAAACCTGATGAACTAATGTAATATCAATAGACATCAATCTGTGCAAAAAGAAAACCAACCCTGTCTCATGATAACATCTAACAAGACATGTCAAAAGCCAGTAACCTTGCAAAATGGACAGGTATCAGTAAAAGATACTCTTAGGAAATAATGGAAAATTTAATACTCGCCTGCAACGAAAGTTACTAAACCACCATCACCAAAAAAGAGGTTTACATCATGCATGGACATTTGTCATGAGAGCAGCTCCCTCCAGGCTGGCTGTTAGCTCTGTGAGAATCCCACTGTAATATATGGCCTTTTTTGATTCTGCCAGTATCATGGCTTAGTCTATGGGCTTAGTCTGGCCCCACAGTCAACATCTAAACAACATCCAGCTAACTGCACTTTGAAAACCTGTAAAGAAAAGAGCACAAGATTTTTGTGGACAAATTAGGGAGCAGTTCTCCTGTAATATGAAACGTTTACAATTGTCAGTCAATAATGCGGATCAATGCTCTTCAGTTTCTAATCATGAGGATTTTTGTCTCGGACCTTAATTTTCAGATGTATACTCCCATCCATACAGCAGCTTTTAAGATTCTGTCACACCAGCCATGCATCAACTGAAAACCCTTGGGCTCATCATACAAATACCATACCTACGCACCAAAAAATTTCATAACAGTAATTCAAAAAACCAGTCTGAAGTACTAGGTATGTTTTCTCTCCAATTTCAAAAACAGGTGGCTTGAAAAGTGAACATTTTATAACTTTACTTTTTCCTTCATCGTCTGACAATTTAAGGGCAAGTGAAATTTTGAGACCTGAACTAAACAGTTGAACGTAGAACTGCTATGATTTCAATGAAGGCAGCAGCACATGAAAGGCTGAAGTAAAACCATTGGAGTAATTCAGAGCTTAAACTTCTTACTTGGTGCCTTTCTCTCTAGCCTTAAAGGTGACCAGGCTCCTAAGAAAGCCATCAGGAGCCTAAGGAAAAAGCTGTTGCAGTCCTAAGTGTCTGCACGTTTCAGCTGCTGCAGGCAGTCTGTGATCTTACTACACTGTCGGCAGTACTTAGGTGCAATTGTGCAACCGGGAATGCAAGGCAGAGCCTTAACTCTGAATTTCATGGCATTTTAAAGTATAAGCCAGAATTCTAATGGTATTTAAACCTTCCTTATTAGTTGCACAATACGTGTCTTTCAGCTAGTGTTCTGTAAAATCCTTCCTGGTGGTCTGTAAAAGACACGGTTTGAAAGTCAGAGAGCTGGAGGCTGAATGCTGTGTGTGTGGGAATGGATCACTCTGCCTGAACTGATGGGAGGAATAAGGGAGTCTGAAGAAGCACTGCGCTAAGATAGCATGGGCTAATAAGGGTAGTAGCACAAAGTACAAAAAAGCATGGCATGAATACGCTGGCTGTACAGGGTAAGTTCACCTTCAATTATTCAGCTCTCCTGCTTGTATTTTTGTTGGTTTTAATTAATGGAGGTTTGTCTGGTGGGTATCAAACCAAAGTTCAGTCCCAGAGTGTTTAAGTTCTAGCTAAATCAAGTGAAAATAGACAATCTTGTGTTTAATATTTTACATTTTCTCATTCCATTTAAATGAGAATGATGCTTCTTTCAGATAGCTCAAACATTGCAGCTACTGTTTAGTGTGGTATTTTCATTTTCTTCTTCTGACTAATTCCTTTCATACATGTTTAAAAACTGTGTGATTGTGTATTAGTGATTGCAAAGGTTACCTAAATTAACATCGTGGATTAGCTTTGTTTTAAATGGAGGGTAGAAGCACATCTGTTTCAAACAGCTTTGTAACATGCCTTTTGTGAGTTCAAATCACATACAGTAATGACCGCTTAAGTGAGAGCCTAAATGCACAACTACTTATTTGCAATAGCACTAACCAATGCATCTATAAAATGGTACTAGCATTTTGGTGCACTGAATTAGGTTCCTCCTCTTCCCTCCACTTGAAAATGCCGTCCTATGTTAGCATTTAGTGGATACCAAAGAAACCGTGTGTTCTTTCCCATGGTGGATGTGTTATTTGCTGTATAACTGTACTGGCTAGATATTTAGTATTTTGCTTGCGTCTCCCTTTGAGTGAGGCATGACACCTTTTGTGCTTGCAACTAACACTGTTTTTCAGCCACAAACTGTTATAATTATATAACATTTTAACTATAACTGAGGTAATAAAAGCAAAGTAAACAGTCTAGATTATATCTCTGGATTGTGTTCAGAGCTTAAATGTGTGTGGTTTTGCTGTACATCATACTGGTTTAGGAAGGATATAGTTTGGAAATGATCACACATGGAAGACACCAACCGAGGAGCATATACCTTAAATATGAGACTACGTCAAACAGCTTACTTAAATAGGGAAATATGCCTTTTCCCACAGATGTCCTTTCTACAGATAAAGCTTATGTACAGCCTGCAGTTATCTACAGTGAGCAAACTGAAAGTAAACAAATAGAAATGTGTCCAATTGACAAATTTCTAATGTAAATGGTTTTGCCTTGAACTGTGGAAGGATCAAAGAAAAGCTTTGCAGAATATACCCTTCATCACGAAGACAGGGCAGCAGAGAACTGCAATGGTGCTGCCTGGCCTCTGTTGTGGTACAATCTGTAATACATCTGTCCTGTGAAGCAGGAAAGTACTATTATATTTATTTTCCAAGGGAGAGCTGAGACGTGGACAGAAGTCACAGGACCTGTCTGCATATAAGGGAGCTCTGTAAAAGTTGAGGGTTTGAAGAAAGCTGCAAAGAAGCCTTGGCTAACACCCTAAACCATTAGACCATCCTTGCAAAATTTATGTTGCCAAGTATGTTGCCACTGAAATCTGAAAGCAAACATTAGCAGCCAAGAACATCATTCTAATTAATTGCCTCAGGAGAACACAATTTCCAAGGTCTAATGAAAGATGAAATCGAACTCCCATATGTCCCATTTGATAGCCCAAGAAAACATGCCCACATTTCTCACAGAAACAGTGCGAAATGTCCAACTACCTGTCTCTCAGCTGGATAAAACTAATCACCAGGCCCAGAGATGGAAATGGCTGCTGATCAGCACCCAGCCTGAAAAGCAGGCCCAGGATCTGCGGCTGAGATTCACCGTATTGAAGACGTGGCAACTGAGCACCAGAACACCAATCTGTGCTGCTGTGTCAGCCAACAGGACAGGAATCACCCATAACTTGTATGCAGCTACCCTGTCACTTTTGCCAGTTAATTTAAAAAAGTATAATAATAGAAACAAAAGATGTCAGCGTGTCGTGTTCTTAACAAAACACTGGAAAGAAGACAGAGGCATCAATACAAATCCAGTCAAAAGTTTGTGCCAGCACTGCCTTGCTGAGCTCTTGGTTTGGTTTTGCTTGAACTTGAAATTCCTGTAGATGGGATATTCATGCCAGAAAGCCACTGGTGCATATCCCCAAGGGAACAGTGAGGGCTGGAGAGCCACAGCACTCATCTGGAGAGAGAGGTCTGTCTGTGGGAGTACAGTTTGGTTTTGAGTGGAGATGTCCTGTCTCTGTGTGGGTCTAAGGCATATGGCATTCTTCAGCTGGCTTAAAGACAAAATGTTTCTATATAATATTTATTATTTGAAGGATGTGTCTGTTGCTAAGCTGTTTCTCCCTTGCATGCATCTTCAGGGAGAGGCAGGTGTTGTCTCCACATGTGGGAAGAGGGTCCTGCTTTGCTGGTCCAAGGTGTTTGATGCCATTCCCAGGTTTGTTGAATAAAGTTGACTAATCAGGATTCAAGAGGTGACAACTTGATGTGTGCTCTACCTTCTTGTATCAGACTTGACCCTCAGATGTGAATGTCTTTCCTGTGTCAAAGCAACAGCCCCAGCCCAGCTTCGCTTGCTCAGAGGACTGTAGGGAACATCTTGATTGCCACTGAGCACACTGGGAGTCTTAGTGCAGACAAGAAAGCAACTGGTTTGTGGAGCAGAACTGTGGCAGACCTCATTCTATAATCCAGATCTTCTGAGCATCCCCTTATCCACCCAAACATCATTAGTATTTGCTAAATTATCAATTTTTGAAAACACTTCAAATTTTCACCTGCTTTCTTCTTTTATATATGATATATGTGAAACTGCTAATCTAAAAAGATTATTCTGACACCTTGATTAGTGAAAATGGGCACAAGGAAAGCAGGTACAAATTGCACAGCAAATTTCTACCCTAGATATTGAAGGAAATATATTTTATACTGTGTACCCTGAGATTAAAGAGGAAAAAAAAAAAAAAAGGTCAAGGTAAGTAATTGTAATAAACCAGCTATTGTGTACTGTGTATTTCCTCGAGATCCCTCAGGTTTGTACAGAATGACATTTCTGAACTTCAATAACTTCCATGCAGAAAGGCACATCATCTTGACAGGCCTCAGTAAATTGTAAATAATTTAAAATCATAAGGGCTGCCATTATGCAGCCTTTGGGATAAAGTTAGACACAGAGTATTTTTCTGCAATTGGGCTTCAATTTCACTCTAGATTTTAGGTGACATAAAGCTCAAAAGGAGCGCCTGGTACTACTCTGCCAGAGATGAGATCAACACTTATGAGTACATGTTTTGATGACACAGATCAGAAAATTGAAGCCATTATTATTATGGAAAGACCAAGGTGATAAGTACCATGTTATATATGAACAACTGTCAGTCAGACAAGCCAAGAAAGGTCATATCCATTATATTAATGTCATAAATGTTATCATAAACTGACATCAGGATGGTAAACTGGGATTCTTGCACTTTTTTTTTTTCCTAAGTGCTGCTTTCCTTAAAATTCACTGTGTCCTGGAAAGACAAGTTTAGTTTTAACTTTTTCTCAAAATAAAAGACTTTAAAAATTTTCAGCATAACAGAAGTAGTTTTTCAAGCATTCACATAATTTTTCTTTTTTTAATTTATTTTAAAGTGACTGGCTGAAGTGTCACAGCAGAATCCAAGATACGGAGAACAGACGAGGGAGGAGAAATTAGAAACAGAATAATTCCTGACTATATAGGTACTGTCCCCATTGCTTTATTTGAACTGTGGCTGTCACACCTGCATCACTTGGGCAGCTCCAAACCTCTTGCCCTGGAGGCTGCTCCAGCTGAGGGCAGGGGAGCAGATCAGCAGAGGTGGGAGCTTCAGCCCAGACTGCTGACTGTGCCAAGCCAGGACTGAGCCCTTTTACAAATCACTCCTTTGACATTCTTCTTTTTTTCTTTTCTATATCAAATATGAACCAGGGTGACACGCAGGAATTTATGATAGTGGAATGAGAGAGTGTAAATCATATTTTATGTCTTTTGTGTTGCTGAGCATTTTCACACTCACAGAGAGCAGGCAGCTCAATGGATGTCACCAGTGCATGGCTCCTTTGAATTCACCCTGGGGTCTCAGAGGAGTATCACCAGGGATAGGGAACACAGAGTGCTCTCTAATAGGTGTTTCTTTGCCAGCGCCATGGGCTGCTGTATCTGTTGCTGACCAGTTATTAGCCAGGAGTAAATTTTTGTCACCTCATGTAAATTTGTTCCCAACACAGGCTTCCAAGCGAAGGTAAGGGAGGTGATCTTTGAACCCAGGCAAAACCAAAGCCTTGTGTCCACACTTGCTAACTTTACATATTCTGCTAAGGAATGGCATCACCCTCAACTGTGAATGTATCAGAGGTGAAATAACTACCCCATTAGCACTGGACAACTTGGTTTCCAGCATTTGGGGGAATGGTATGATAAAGTCCAGAAATGCAAGAGGAATTTAAGGTAAGTTTTCACATCCCATTAAGAGTCTGAAGAGAAAAGCAGGGTAAGTACTTCTGGAAAGTGCCATGCTGTCACCACATCAGATGACTGACCACATCAGATCAGAGCTATGGTTTTATGTCAGGCTTAAAATTCAGCATTTCTAGCAGACTCATGCTGATGTATGGGTGTGATAACATTGACGCAGGCAGGAGACAGCCACCAGTGAGTCACTGCATAGCTTCCTCTAGAAGCCAGTTTTCTATGGTAGGCATCCCATTGCACTGCTAATCTAGTCTGGTGTGTAAAAATCACTGATCTAGTCTAGCTTGTGCAATCTACAAATAAGCCATATTTATAGCATGCAGGTAAACGTTCAAAGTGAAACCAATATGGGCTAACTTGAATTGTATAAGATAACTGCAAATCATTACTTCAAATGAGAGCATAATACCTGGAACCACAAGCAGGAAAATACATTTACAGGCTATCAAATTATCTTGGGATAATAGTGTAATGCTTTTTGCTGGTGTACTGTGTGTTCTGATCACTGAGCAAATAAGAGTACAACTGGAAAAGGCTCAGAATTTCAGAGAGGAGATTTCACAAGCAGAGTGCTTCCACAGGAGAAGCTGAATTTTCTGTATTATTTTGAGGGAATATATATAAAAAAAATGTAGTTACTTTTTATGACTCAGAACTACATAAACTTCCTATGGTAAACAAAACCTTTAGACGATTTGTCTATTTTATAAGATAACGTGCAAAGTGCTTCCTTGTTCATATGAGATTACTTCTCTCTGTGATTGCAACAATATTCTTTTGATCAAATGTGTTTTCTGAACTGGCACGAGTGAACCAAGTAGCTAAGCAACTGTAGCAGTTTGCAAGTGCTGCTTGAATATATGACATTTTTCAAGTGCATTTTTAGAGAAAACAGAGCACCCTTTGAAATTTTGGAGCTAAAGCTATATACCATAGTGCAGTTTGTGATATCTGTAGAAGTGTTTGACACCTAAAATGCTTTTAGGGTGCTCCAAGGTGTATCAAAGAGCATTAACTTCAGCACAGCTGGAAATGTCCCCAGATTCACTTAAAAATACATATTTCTTATATCCTGTATGTTAACTACAGTTACCATAGCCTTGGTCATTGAAAATAATCCACAGAGTAAGCCTATTAGGTGAGCTTTAGCATCTACATTTTTCTGCTCACATCTGCTTGCCTGACATATGTAATCTGGCTGGATGTCACAGCTTACATCCTATTTTCATTGGAGAATAATGAAACTTGATCGGTGTCTTCATCTCCTTCTAAGAAACATTTCTGCTTGTCAGCTTCTCCTTACCAGCGCTCTTTGGTGTGATCCTTAGCCAGCCCCTTTATTAAAGGGGAGTACACACAGGGCTTGCAGGGAACCGTATAATTTATCATTTTTTTGTGCAAAATGGGTGCAGAAAGTGTTATGTTACTTCAAAGACAGTAAGAAAATAAAAGTGATGTAGTAATTTCCTAACCTTAATTTTCTGTACTTCCGTCTCTCACAAAGCTCTGGCACATTGCTATTATAGCAGCAATCAGTCAGTAGTTGCTTTCTGAAGACTTATGTTTCCTTTTAATTCTTACAAAACTGAACTGTATGCACTTCAGTAATTTTAGAGCAGCTTAGTCCGAGAGGTAAATTAAAATTAGGGAAAATTAGGCCATTTCTAATGAGATGGTTATTACACTGAATAATGATGATTATTGGTTCTGCTTAATAAAACTGTCAGCCAATGCAAAATATATATTAAGTGAAATTACATTACATTATATTTCTATCAACTCAGAAATTCAGTGCATTGCTTTCCCACAAACCATGGGCATAAAGAAATGTTAGACAGCACTTCCTTTTCCAAATAGGATGAAACGTGGAGCTTTCAGAAACAGTCTTTTAAAGCCCTGATTTAAAGCCCATTATGTCTAATGTGGTGAAGATTCATGCTGATTTTCGTGCCATGTAGATCAGGACTTCCCTAAAACGAGCAGTGTTCTCTCCTATTGTCTGTGCTAAATATCTAGATAATACTACTATGGTGAATATTTTACAGTGTTATTAGCCTGCTAAAGAAAAATCTCATAGGCCCACATTCCCAGCCCCCTCACCTCACCAAGTACATTGCTTGATGCTTCACCTGCTCTTCTGTTCTGATTTACTTGGCAAATTAGGAGATGGGCTTCATAGGGTGAACTACACTTCTTATTTTCAAGGTGAAAACAATGAGGAAAATTATCTATTAGATAAAAATGAGACCCTGCTGTACAAAACAACACTGGAGCCCTCAACACTTAGAGGTGAAGTGACTCCCCAGAAGCCTGTTGGCTGACCACAACTGGTTGGGAAATCTGAATGCTCAGCAGTTTTTTGTTTAAAAGCAGGACCTAATATCAATCCTTGCCTTCAGAAAGGATTGCTTGTGCTGAGGAATGTGAGCCATCCCTCTGGGAGGGTGACTCTTTGCCTCTGCACTAGGAGCCTATATGGCAGTAAACTACCAAAGGGGTAGGAAGAAAGGAGGGGGAAGCCAAGAGCACGTTTCTGCTACCACAACTTCTCTGTGTAGAATTTCATCTAGCACGATGAAGTTTTGTGGAATATTTTGATATAAACTAAGCCATATTTGTCTTACAGGAAAGGTGTTTACTGCAGCTACAGTAGCAGTATATTTTATAGATTCTGAGAGAATTAAAACAAGTGGTAAAACCTGCATGACTAGATATACACTTATGCCAATTGACCTGGTGAACTGGGGCAGGGAGGCGAGTGATCCTTTCTGTGGTGCACACTGAAATCTGGAAAAACACAAACTTTCCTATATAATTTTATTTCTTTGAGAGCACTATTGCTCTTACAAACAGCAATGTATTGTCTTAAATGAGGATGATAACATGGTTAATATATCACAGCACATGTGGTTGTAAGGTTTTTATCATGCTTTGAAACATTTGCTAATCAAGATTTCTCCTTTTATGAAGCCTATTTTGTAAGTTCCATAAACAAGGTTCAACAGTCACAATTTCATTAGCATTATATTGTTGCCATGGTAATGTGGTACCAATTCAATTGATGGGCTTTTCATCCAGGGCTTATTATAGAATTGTTCTTCCCGTCAAAGATAGACCTATACAGAAACAGCAAACAGAGCTTATCATCTGAATATTAGCACAAAATTTCATCATGTGCTAATTTGGATAGGGATGTATCATGTTATTGGCATCAGACCCAGAAATCATCAGAGACACGACAGAAGTTACTAAAAAACATACATGGCAAAGTCACACTCCAGAATTAGGAAAATTACTTGCCTTGTTTACTGCAGTATCTGAATTTGTTATCGCAAAAGCACTTGGCTCTGCTGTGATCATTCTCTGTAATGCTGTTGGGAGTGCACAGTGCTGCAGGTGGTAATGTCAAAGGAAAAAAAAATCAGTAACAAATGCTAAAGAATAAAATGTGAGCTGAAGGGATGTTGGTCCTTCTCCTGTTTGCACATTCTGCAGCATGTTTTGGGGCAATCACTGCCAAATGAGTGGAGAGGGACTCTTTGTCAGGAAGTGTAGTGACAGAACAAGGGGTAACAGCTTTAAATAAGAAAAGGCGAGATTTACATTAGATACTAGAAAGAAGTTCTTTACTATGAGGGTGGTGAGGTGCTGGAACAGGTTGCCCAGCGAAGTTGTGGATGCTCCATCCCTGGAAGTGTTTGAGGCCAGGCTGGATGGGGCTTTGAGCAACCTGCTCTAGTGGGAGGTGTCCCTGCCCATGGCAGGGGGGTTGGAACTTGATGATCTTTAAGGTCCCTTCCAACTCTAACCATTCTGTGATTCTATGAAATGCGACGTCTTGGTTGCCCAGCCTGTAAAATGGGGATAATGATCTCTCTGCCCTGTGTGGAGCACCTGGCATCTACCCAATAACAAGTGATTGCCGTTACTGCTAAACATTGTTATTAAGTAAAGTAGCAATGTTTTTAACAGCTCCAGAAAAATACACTGCCCAAATCTACAATTTGAGAAATGTCACTTGCAGAATCTGGACTCACCCAGAGAAACACAGAAGAGTTGGCAGAACGAGCAAGCAACAGAATACATTTACTTATGGAGGAAAGATACTCACATAGTTAAAAAAATCATGACAGTTTGTAGTTTTTTAAAAATAAAGAATATTGCAGGCTACAGGAGAAGTATCTGATACAATCCAAGCAAGGAGAGCAACAACACAATATAAGGCCACAGTGGGGTGGCTTGTTTATTGTATGTTGAAACATTTTCGTGTATATTTTCACTGTTTTTTGATGATTGTTTCCTATTTAGGTGGGAAATATCTTTTTCCATTCCAACACATAATGTTCAGTCTATCATTTCTTAGCTTAATCATGTTGCATCCTTTGCAGCAGCAAGGGTAAATTACAGACAGGATAGTATTCAGTATAATCAAAGATGTGTTCCATTTTACATGATAAGTTTTGTCTGATTTACAAAGGCAGTATCTTCTCCAGCTGAGAAAGGAAAGAGAGACCTTTACTTGCAGATAAAAAACACCTCAGTGGAGAGGCTTCTCCTCCATTAGGATCCTATTGTTCATACAAAAAAATAACCATTGTTATGACCATTATCTATTTATTTCCTTTTACTATGATATAGCCACAGGACCCAGCTGAGACTGGGACCTACTTGTGCTAAGCACAGCAAAACCACACAGAGAACCACCATCCCTTTTACAGACAATTTATAAGCTTAAGAGCCGCAAGAAGGACCAGAGAGGAGAGAAAAATAGAGAGGGAGAGGGAGAAATGGCTTAAGAAACTGACTGAAGGTCAGACAAGCAGGTGGCAAAGGCAGAGCAGGTCTCCAGCCCCGACTTCCCTCCATTGGGATGCCTGCCCCAGTGGGGGAAGGAGATATTTTGAGATATCCTCCCCCAGATCCTGAAGATTCAGACTCTAACTCATATACAGAGCCATGCTTTACCCCCTAATTTCAATGGCTGCATCCATGTTGCTGAGCAGGGGGAGCCTGAGGCAAAGCTTGAAGTCAGCTGTGCAGCCCACCCGTATTACCTATTAAAACACCTTCAGGCTGGCTCCAGGGCAACCCTGTTAATCCACCCAGGGACAAAGGCTCAGGAATACCCTATGTTTTTGAGCATGTTCAAGGGCACCAGGGTCAGGGTACCTGCCAGAGGAATATTAATGGGTTTCAACACAACAACTAAAGCAATAGGGATCAAGCTTTCTTTCTCTGTGGTAGGGACCTCCAAATCCAAGCCTGAACAGAGGGAGGGAGGGAGGGGAAAAAGAGGTTTTGGTCACAAGAGCAAAAAGTGAGTTTGCACCAGAATTTGAAGGCTTTGATCAGGAAGAAATTGGGTTGGAGTTTTTCTTGCACACGGTCTCTCTCCCTCTCTCACAAATCCATATAATGTAAAATGGTTAAACTCTGGGGGAGGAAGCGTTCATGTTCTGATCAGTAAATGGTTCGTTTTTCTGCGTGGTGCTTCCTGACCTTGCTGCTGTTGCAACCTTTTAAAATGTTTTCAGGAAATCTCTTTAGATTTTAACTTTTTATTATTATTATTATAATCAAGGAGTTTGAAGAGAGTTCATAATAATCCCAATTTAACTTTTTAATAAAAACTGCAAATAATATGCCAGCATGGATTTGATCTCATATACATATCTGACAAAAATTCTGATTTGTAGGAAAATTTGCTAGCTGGGTGTCTGTTGTCATCATATTAATGAATATAAAATCTACCAGCTTAAAAATGGCAATATTACAGTAAGCCTATATTTTTATAATGTTTTTGCATTGTGCATTCAGTGTTGGTGAAGCTTAAGATTTAGCATGCAGAAGTAGTATCCATTATGATGGGATTGTCCACAGCAAATGGAGTAGGACATTTGCTTAATTAAAAGTATTTATCTTAGATGATTTAAGAAGTATGTCCTACTGAATTGACGACGTAAATTAGTTTCCTATAATCAGTTCGCTGCTGATGACTCCCCTTATACAAAACAGAAGAAGAAAAAGGTAAGAGAAGAGTGAGAGGAAAGTAGCAGGTCTCGCTGTCTGAGAATTTGAAGGAACTTTAGAAATAGCAGTTAATTAACACAATGTCATTGAGCAGGAAATATACATGATCCCACCCATAATGCAGACAGCTAAACATAGCCCTAGAAGGGTGCAGCTCTAGCAGAAAGTTAGGAAATAAAAACATGAATAAAAGCCCAGATTCCCACTCCTACTCACTCGATCTGTGCTACTTAATCTTCCCCCAGTGAGGCCTAAGAGGAACTGATATCTGGGTAGCTGGCCTCGAGAGTTAGTGGTGGCATGGGGCTTTGCCACCATGAGGAGACAGAGCCTGGGGCAGAATCATGCACTGTGGCTGGGGAATTTGGGAAGAGAGTGGAGAGTAGATCCAGAGCTACAGAGGGTAGAAACTGGTCTGACCAGCTCCTCTGTGTGGTTTTAGGCATTTGTTTTTAAAACTGGTGGAGCTTTTCAACCTAGCTCAATGTTACAGCCGTAGAGCTGAAGTCTCCTAAGCTAGCCCATCTTCCTTCCTCACCATGTCAAATGACCCATGGAAAGCTGTAGATCTTCAGCCTGTGGGCACAACATAACACTGTAATTTCTAGGTGTGCTGCCCCAAAGATGGGCCATATCCAGTTCCTAAAGAAGGCCTACAGGAGAGATGGGGAAGGACTCTTTATCAGGGAGGGTAGCAATACAATGAGGGGTAATGGTTTTAAGCTGAAGGAGGGAAGATTTAGATTAGATATCAGGAAGAAATTCTTTCCAGTGAGGATGGTGAGGCACTGGAACGGGTTGCTGAGAGAAGTTGTGGATGCCTCATCCCTGAAAATGTTCAAGACCAGGCTGGGTGGGGTCTTGAGCAACTTGGTCTGCTGGGAGGTGTCCCTGCCCATGGCAGGGGGGTTGGAACTTGATGATCTTTAAGGTCTCTTCCAACCCAAGCCATCCTATGATTCTATGATCTAACGCCTTCAAACCGTCCCATCAGCTCAGGTATGCTCCTCATGTGAGAAGCTCATGACTCCCACTACTGAGACCTACTTGTCTGCTTCTTGGAAAATGCTCCTGCCTGCAAGGCAGCCCCCTGAGACAACTGGACCTTCCACCAGCCAGACACACAAATCACCCACTAACTAGTTTTGGCTGAGATTATTGGATGAAATCTTCATAGACAGAGCCAAGAAGTCAGGCAAGAAACATTTATCTTCTTTGTGCCACAACTTGTTTTCTAATTATTTCTGCTGGTCTCCTTTTTCCACTCCAGACATTTTTTCTTTCTTCGTAAGGTAATAGGGAGAAATACTTTGCCCTACTCTAGTCATTTAATTCAAGTGATTTGGTTTAATTTTTATTATGAGCATTGAAGTAGCAGGTGACATTTATTGATATATGGTACCCTGCTGAAACACCAGAAGAAGTATCTGCCTCATTCTCTGCAAATGTTGGCTTAGATGATGTTTTAGGAACGAGAACCACACTGTGAAGGGCTGGTCATGTACACAGGACTGGAGCTGTCAGTGAAGCATGTGGCCCGGAATCTGGTTTTGAACTGTCCTTGTGATTTTCCAGGTGATCCTCGCACCCTGCCTATGGTCTGTGCTCCCAGACGTCGGCCCCGCGTTGGCAGATGGAGTGACATCCAGACTCCCATTTCCCCCAGCCGCTGCACTGGGCATTTGGTGCTCCCAGAGCTGCCCAGGCACCGAGGGATGCAAGATGCCTAACCTGGCTCCACCGCTGGCAGAGACACTGCTGGGGCCAGCTTCACCCTGATTGTTGCTGCCTCCTCGTTTTACTCTTCTGAGTTATGCCCCAGCCCACTGTTCCGCTGTGCCTCTGCCTCCAGGCTGTGCTGAGTTTTCAATTATCACAATATACAATGCAGATGCTATGTAAAACAGCTAGGATGACTCAGTAGTAGGCTGAGCCCAGTAGAAATAGTTAAATAAAAAGGACTGCTATAATACCAGGAGGCTGATTGGAACCACAAGATACCAGTGTCATATCCTGTGGCTTTTATGTTGGTAGATGTAGAGTTTAGCCATTAGAGTCTAGCTATCCAACAGATAACAACCAGAGGAAATGGATCTGGGTATCTTCAATTGTGAATAACTGATACACTTGCACCGATAAATGGAGGACCTGGTAAACTGCCAGAAGAGAACAAACTTTTGAGATATCTACAAATATAATAAGGCATGTAATATGTGGTAGCTTCTAACTATGTGTAACTTAAAGAAACTCTCTGATTACTAACAATATATTTAAAATGGTACATGGAGAGGGTTGTCTTACTTCAGAGAACCAATGTGCGGCTACATTCTCAACTCCAAATTCAGGTAAGGAAATAAATAGTAAGAGCAGGTCTCAACTAATGGGTTTGTACAAACAGTAACAAACCCCCAGATCAGGTATCATGATATCTAGTTGGGGCTAAATTGCTTTGACAAAGAGAGAGAGAAAAAAAATACAGTAATGTTAAATATGCCTGTTATTATATTTCTAGAAAAGCTCAACAGCTAGAAATTTAGAATGTGCTAGGCAGACAAATGTAAAAAGAGCAACACATTATTTTTTTCTTCTCCAGAGCAAAATGAAATAGGCACACAGAGTAAATTATAATATTTAGCACTTTCAGGGCAAATTCTAGTTGAGGATCATGAAGTAAATTGAAGATATTAATGAATTAGCCTCATAGCTAGCTTTCAGGTAGATAATAATGATAATTATTACTATAAATAAATGTTATTATTATCATTCTTGCTCCATGGAAATGAAAATTGAGACATAGAGAATTTATGTATTTTCTCAAAGTTTGTGTTTTACTACTGTAACTATTCTTCTCTAGAACTATTATATATCAATTTTATCATTTTCCAAATACTGTATGTGATATACTATTCAGTTTATGAGCCCTGAAAAACCAACCAACTGAGCTTCCTTATGAAACAGTGCCTATGAACATCTCCATTTGCACTTGAATTCCCAAGCAGTGACAATCCTGCTTAAAAAGAATATAAGGAAAAAAGGAATCATGAAAATCAGTACTAAATCTGTCAAGGCCCCATCTGTGACTGGGTATCAGAATATCGCTAAGAAGCTCTGAGGAACAAAGTTCATTCCAAGTCTAACGCATAGTGCTTTTTGGTGGATGGAATTAATTGAAGCAGAGTGAAATGAGGGCACATAACATGAAAAACTCTGTTCCTTCGCTGAGGAGTGAAAGAAAGCAGCATCTCTGCTGTGTGTGTGATCTTGGGTTTGGTACATGTAGTCATGCTTAAATACTCAAGGTTTAACACAGCAAAATATTCAGTGTTCTCACATCTCCTTTTGGTAGCTATGTATACCTGCTGCTTTTCTAGGAGTGTCATGGGATGAATGATCTCTGGTCCTGATAAGATGAGGACTTAGATTATGTGTGCTTGTTACATACAGCAAGCTTTCATAGCCAGCTACCTGAAGTAGTATGGAAACAAATGATTCCACCCTGGCCTTGAAAATACCCCTGCAAACATGTTTACTTCCTTCTGAATGGGAACATATAAAGGCTAGGGATACTTATTTGTATGTTTATATATTTGTATATATGTTTGTGTATTTATATATCTCCTCCTTAGGATCTGAATGCCTAAGAGTCTTGGCCTTAGCTTTCTGCTCTCACACGTGCAATATTTGGAATTAACTACGGGAAATAGGAGACCCACTGCATTAACACCATTATAAGACACCATATTATTTTTCTTTCCCTTTTTTTAACCATTAGAGTATGCAAATGTTCAGTTAACCGGTCCTCATGTTTTCTTTTTATTGAATTGCTTTCACTACGGCAAATAAATATTCATAAAGAAATGTGGACAATAAATCATTTCAAATAGTTCAACACCATTTTCCTTGTAGACTGCATATATATTCAGCTGTGACCTGCTTTTAATATTTCATTCAAAAGAGAGACTTGTAGAAGGACAATAGAGATAATGTGTCAAGTAGTAATTAAAACAGGGGTAATGATTAAAATCATTTTGATTTACATTGTGCTTTGTCAAATCCATAATCTCCTGTGTTTGTTAAGATGACTTTCTACTTGCTTTATACTGAAACTCAAAATAAATTTCTGTTTGAAGACGCTGCACAGAACAAAAGATTTCAGCTGTGAGCTTGAGGGGTGCAGAGCCTTTCCCAGCCCTGGAGTTTAGATATATCTTCTTTACCATCCTACCAAGATAAAACTCAGGCAGGCATTGTCCCTCCTGCTAGTACTGTGACTGCTCTAGGAAGTAGATCCACATGCAGGACAGAAGACAGTCAAAGGACACCCTAGTGTGTACAGGCAAATGCAACCTATCTCACTCACCATTTAGATTTAAGCTAAGTACGCCAAAAGAAATCAAAGTCTGGTTAGCTTATACATTTGGGGATCTTGGTTCAAATCCCAGTAACAGTGATGTTCCCTGTCTCATTATATACATTTTGGTTACTAATACACAATATTGGCCCAAACTCATTATCTTTCCTGATTTTGTTACTGACTTTAGGCCTTGCTTCAACACAGCATTTACATACAGACTTAAATAAATTGATTTAGGAAAGCCTTCCTCTTTGTGTTTAATCTTCAGCAGACGTTCAACTTTGAAATCAATGGGACTTATGAACAGGCCTGACCTTGGGGTCTAAATGGTTGCTGAATCAGTGCATTGACAGAAACATACTGGAAAAGATAATATCCATGTCTAATCAGAATTATAGCCTCTTCTTTCATGGGAAATTACCCATAGATAACACGTTATTCTGCTCAAGAAATCTGTTTTATAGCATTTATTAGAAAGCTTTAATTCACATTGTCTGTTTATGCCAAAGGTACAGGATGAACAGGGTCATTCCTTGATAGTGTATCTGTAATATTCTTTAAATGAAAAAATAAAATACAGGAAAAGTGCTGTCACAAAGGGACATTCCTAATTATTTACTGAGACTTTCTCAGTTGCCTGTCACACGGCAATACTTGGGAGGACAGGCAGGCAGAAAGCAAGGCAGAGCGGTTCTGAAATCCCATGGACAATTGCATATTAAATACCATGTTATGCAGTATCTAAAACTGAAATTCACCCCTAAGAATAACATTTGTAAGAGCTGTCTGCCAGACTACCAATGGAATTTTGAATGGTCACAAATCATTCACAAAAAACCCGATATTTTTTACTACACAAGAGCAGCAAGAGTACAAAGGCTGTATGTTTCTGGTATCATGGTATACAGGTTATACAAGTGCAACTATGGCCAAATCTATGAGATTACAAGAGGTGGTTGGTAAAATGACGCTGTGTTGATGAAATAAAATAGTCTTCTTGTTATTCTTAAAAATGTTTCACACTTAAATCTTATTTATTGTATTACAAAGCAAACAGGGAAACTTAAAACTCTTAAGTGCTGTTTATACAGTTGAAACACATAGAAGGGGAAGTAAATTATGATGGGTCTCATCATGCATTCCAATTCAACAAATGATGAGTATGAAGATCATAAGAAGATGCAGGAAGAATCAATTGGTGCTACTTTTCTGTACAACCATAGAGTGATACCGTGATCCACATTATTCCACTGGTCTGGGGGCAAAGTTTGGGAATAACACACAAAGAAAAGCGTTCACCTGGCTCACGGCGGTGGAAACTCTAGGAAACTCTACCCTAACGCTGTCTACATTTGCTTTAAAGGTGGTGAGTCAGGAATATGCAGCTGCTGTATTGCCCACTCATTGCATGCAAGTTCTGTATTGCCTGCAAACCTCTGAATCAAAGAGCAGGCTGTAAAGAGAAAGCACAGAGAGTCAGAATTTATCCTCCTGTATGATTCTCAAACCACAAAAACAAAAAAAAAAAGCTGAAGCTCCCCGTTCTGTCATATCAACCGCTCTGCCCCAGGAGAGGGTGAGGTTAGAGCAAATCTGCATTCTGAAACAGCCACTGTTTCTCATAGGCATTTCCATATATGGTCATGAATTGGAGCTAAATTTGCTTAATTTAAGATCACCTGCTTTCAATGAAATC
>VZTM01024749.1:0-10547 GCA_013400555.1 Jacana jacana | reverse complement strand
AACGAAGCTGGTGAGAGGCCTGGAGAACAAGGCTTATGAGGATCGATTGTGGGAGTTGGGATTGTTTAGTTTGAGGAAGAGGAGGCTGAGGGGAGACCTCATCACTCTCTACAACTGCTTGAAAGGGCATTGTAGGGAGGTTAGTGCTGGTCTCTTCTCACGGGCAATTAGCGTTCTCACGGGAATGGCTGCAAGCTGCAGCAGGGTAGGTTTAGGCTTGACATTAGGAAAAAGTTTTTCACAGAAAGAGTAGTCAGTCAGTGTAATCGGCTGCCCAGGGAGGTGGTGGAGTCCCCACCCCTGACTGTGTTTAAGAGTAGATTGGATGTGGTGTTGAGGGATCTGGTGTAGGGGAGAACTTGTAGAGTAGGGCTGATGGTTGGACTTGATGATCCCAAGGGTCTCTTCCAACCTAAATGATTCTATGATTCTATGATTCTGTAGTCCATGCAGTAGCAGGAACAAGTCTGAGCAGGACAATATGTGAAAAATGTGCTTCTATACTGCAGCGAGGAAGAATGGCCCTACCTTGATCCTCTGGCAGAAAGCACCAGGGAAAACTTGAGGTTGACCCCTAGGGTTTAGGAGCTGGGGATACAGAAAATCCAAGGCATATTACCCTGAAACAGAAAAAGAGATATTGGCAGCATATGAAGGGGTTTGAGCTGCTTCGGAAGTGTTTAGTGCAGAAGCATGCCAACTGCTGGTGCTGAGCTGGATGTTCAAAGGAAGAGTCCACTCTCTGCATCATGCAACTGACACTATGTGGAATATGTGGGTTGCACTGATCACACAACTATCTACAATGGGAAATCCTATTCATTCAAGATTCTGGAATTTATCATGTACTGGACAGGAGGCAAAGAATTGAGTGCACATGACATTCCCTGTTATGCATCAGCCTCTGGGAAAATCAAGCAATGAACTGAACTGCTAAAAACTAAACTGAGTACAATGGGTAGTTTGGACCTTCAAACATAGGTGTACAGAGTTAGCAAAATCCACCTGATTAGTCAACACTAGGGGATCTGCCAATCAAACTTTCCCTGCTGAATCAAAACTTTTACAGACTGTAAAAGGGGATAAAATCCCTGTAGTGCTCATAAAAAATATCCTGGGGAAGACAGTATGGATTAGGCCTGCCTCCCTGGGCAGCCGATTCCAGTGCCTGACCACTCTTTCTGTGAAGAATTTTTTCCTAATGTCAAGCCTAAATCTACCCTGTTGCAGCTTGAAGCCACTCTCTCTCATTCTTTCGCTAATTACTCGTGAGAAGGGACAACCACCAACCCCCCTACAATGTCCTTTCAAGCAGTTGTAGAATGTGCTGAGGTCTCCCCTCAGCCTCCTCTTCCTTAAACTAAACAATCCCAGCTCCCTCAATTCTTCCTCATAAGATTTATGCTTCAGGCCTTTCACCAGTGTCATTGCCCTCGTCTGCACTCACTCCAGCACCTCGACACCTCCATTCNAATATCCTGGGGAAGACAGTATGGATTAGGCCTGCCTCCCTGGGCAGCCGATTCCAGTGCCTGACCACTCTTTCTGTGAAGAATTTTTTCCTAATGTCAAGCCTAAATCTACCCTGTTGCAGCTTGAAGCCACTCTCTCTCATTCTTTCGCTAATTACTCGTGAGAAGGGACAACCACCAACCCCCCTACAATGTCCTTTCAAGCAGTTGTAGAATGTGCTGAGGTCTCCCCTCAGCCTCCTCTTCCTTAAACTAAACAATCCCAGCTCCCTCAATTCTTCCTCATAAGATTTATGCTTCAGGCCTTTCACCAGTGTCATTGCCCTCGTCTGCACTCACTCCAGCACCTCGACATCTCCATTCTGCTGAAGTGCCCAGAACTGGACACAATACTCAAGGAATGGCCTTACCAGCGCTGAGTACAGGGGGACAATCACCTCCCTACTTCTGCTGGTCTTACTATTTTTTATGCAAGCCAGGATGTCATTGAACTTCTTGGCCACCCGGGCACACTGCTGGCTCATACTCAGTCGCTTGGCAACCAGCACCTCCAAGCTCTTTTCAGCCAGGCAGCTCTCCAGCCACACTTCCCAAGCCTGTAGCGATGCATGGGATTGTTGTGGTCCAATTGCAGAACCTGGCACTTGCCTTGCTGAAGGCCATGTCATTAACATCGGCGCATCGATCCAGTCTATCCAAGTCCCTCTGCAGAACTTCCCTGCCCTCATGCGGGTCAACATTTCCACAACTTAGTGTCAACTGCAAACTTATTGATGGTACTCTCTATATCCTTGTTGAGATCTCAAATAAAGATATTAAACAGAAATGGCCCCAATACTGAGGAACACCACTTGTGACCGGCTAATAGCTGGATTTAACTCCTAGGTGTGCCATCCTCCTCTCCAACAGCCAGTTCCTCCTGCAGGACTCCATACCTGTTCTGCAAGGGTAACTGGGAAGCAAGGATGGGCTGGAAGGGGATTCACCTGTTTCCCCAAGTAGGGACCTGTTTCCACTCNATCCAGTCTATCCAAGTCCCTCTGCAGAACTTCCCTGCCCTCATGCGGGTCAACATTTCCACAACTTAGTGTCAACTGCAAACTTATTGATGGTACTCTCTATATCCTTGTTGAGATCTCAAATAAAGATATTAAACAGAAATGGCCCCAATACTGAGGAACACCACTTGTGACCGGCTAATAGCTGGATTTAACTCCTAGGTGTGCCATCCTCCTCTCCAACAGCCAGTTCCTCCTGCAGGACTCCATACCTGTTCTGCAAGGGTAACTGGGAAGCAAGGATGGGCTGGAAGGGGATTCACCTGTTTCCCCAAGTAGGGACCTGTTTCCACTCCTCCCCTTCCCCAAGATCCCCTCCCGCTGTCTGATGACAAGAGAAGGGAGGATCCTCTGATTTATGTGGGGCCTGGACCTGTTCCCTTTCTCTCAGGTAACGGGTCAACCAGTCAATTTGTCTCTCACACTCCCTGATACTCCTCAACCTCTCCACTTCATCCTTCAGCTCAGCCACCTGGCTCAGCAGGTCATTCACCTGGTCACATCTGACACAGCTGCTGTTTCTGCCATCCTCCATTACAAGTGCCAGGCTCTGACACATCCAGAGGCTTGGACACCCACNGGATTCACCTGTTTCCCCAAGTAGGGACCTGTTTCCACTCCTCCCCTTCCCCAAGATCCCCTCCCGCTGTCTGATGACAAGAGAAGGGAGGATCCTCTGATTTATGTGGGGCCTGGACCTGTTCCCTTTCTCTCAGGTAACGGGTCAACCAGTCAATTTGTCTCTCACACTCCCTGATACTCCTCAACCTCTCCACTTCATCCTTCAGCTCAGCCACCTGGCTCAGCAGGTCATTCACCTGGTCACATCTGACACAGCTGCTGTTTCTGCCATCCTCCATTACAAGTGCCAGGCTCTGACACTCTCTGCATCCAGAGGCTTGGACACCCACACGTTTGCATGGGGCCTCTGTCTGAGTTCCCACAGCTTTTCGAACAACCGCCTTTGACTGAGCATCAACCATGGCTGGATGACTGCTAGCTGCTGACACCTTGCAACTCAGGGGTCAGCTGGAATGGGCAACCTAGTACCCGCACCATTTAGAGGAGCTGAACTTACCTTATACAGTAGCACACATCCATGCTGGTTCCTTGCTTACGATTGCGTGGGCAGAAACTATCCCCTGCCCTCCGGGAGGCTTCTTGTTTACCGCAGGAGGCGCTGGCTCCTCCCTAGCTCCTTCAGCAGCCCTCCCAGGAGTTGACAGCCCCCTGCACAAGCACAGGGCTTTTTCCAGCTTCAAAAAGCCTCCAAAAGGGCTTTTCCTCAGCCTTTTTTTGTGCCAGATCCCTTCCCCAGTGCAGTCTTACCTGCCCTAAAGCTGCTCCCTGTGGCAGTGATGAGATGAGGCATGTTTTTTCACCTGAAGGATGATGTATCTGTAAGAACACATTCGGTCAGAAAATGAGAATAAGGCTCTCCAAACAGATGTGTGAGTTCCTGGAGCAGCTGTCTAGTGGGTACCACAGATGCAAAAGGCTAATTACTTATATTCCACTTATGTCAGATATCTAATAGATTTTTTTGTCTCCCAGAGTTTTGTCTGTGTTTTACATGAAACAATTATGGGATAAACCAGAAATAGCCAGTAAAGAATTGGGCTAACCTCCTATTTCCTTTTACATGTCTTACCCACTGTTAAACAGCTTCTTCATTCATTCAGTAATGCCTCCAAAACTTCATCTTCTACAGTGAAGTGCTTTATCATTAAAAAGATGAGTCCTTAAGTACTTCTATCCAGCATATTTTGGGCCTGATGTTTAATATCCCAGCTAGAGAGGTAGAACAAAGCTTTGAACCTAGTAAAACCAAAATTAATGTTCATCATACCCGTGTCTTGTGCAAACAACATTCCATTAAGCTGCTGTATGTAGTCTGGGAGCACCAATAATATTAAATGTTTCAAAAGACTTTAGCAGAGGGATACCTCTTTAAGATTGCCATCTTCAGTACACAACTTCTAATGTAATTTCCAAAGGAGAGCCAAAACAGTTGGATTAATCTCAATTTACCCATCTTAAACTATATATTTTGGCTGAAAAATATTTGCAATTTGAAAACAAACAAACAAATACATAAGCATGAACGATCCATTTCAGGGAGCAGCAGAGACCAACCCTTCACCTCATGACTGATGCCTGCCTGGCCAATGAAGACTCTTTGCTTACTTTATCAGGATGGTTTCCATATTAGTGTTTAGCCTTATAGTTCCTAGAAACCTAGCTAGCTTTTGTGTGACAGCTAATACCATGCTTGTAGAGTAATTGTATGCAACAAAAAGTACTGAAACACGGTGACTCAGTGTGGAAGGAAGGGCTATATCTAGAAAATCCTTTCATAATTGAAGAAAAACAATACATTCCAGAATGTGATTACACCCTGCCTTAGGAGTGGATAAATTTCTCTGTGGAAGTACCTGTTTTTCTCACTTAACTACAGATGGAGTCACAAATATGTTTTGGGCTGTTTTGGTTGGTTGGTTGTTTTTTTGTTTTTGTTTTGTTTTGTTTGTTTGTTTGTGGATTTTTTTCCCTTAAATCAGATTAAATTTATTCTGTTTCTTACTTTGAGATCCCTGTTTGCTGCAAACGTGAGCTAGGTACTGAATGGTGGGTTTTGTTGAATCATTTGATGATGGGACAACTCTCATAAATTCTCAGGTTAAAAAGGGAAATGTACAAACTCCATACAAAAAGTTTATAGAATTTATTATGTAAAAAAAAAAAAAAAATAAAAAAAATCACAATATTGGATTTAAATGCTTTGTTCCATTTCAAATACTCAGTTTTTCTTTGGATCTGGTCCTTATGTCCTGACTGTTAGCATCCATCTTAACTTTGAAAGAACTTTTTTCACTCTTAACATCCTATATTTTCTTTAATAGTTAACTCTGCTTAATTTTAATAAAGTTTAGGATGCTAATGAAAAATGGTCACTTTTCCACTTGCAGAACCTTTTGTCCAAGTGATTCTCCAAGCTAGATGCTGTTTGGCTGACTATATCTTGTATTATTTTAATAGTTTCAGGTTGCTGTGAATGATTGAAGAGAGAGGTACGCGCCTCTTCCGAAAAGATTATTAGGAATAATTCAAGAAATATCAGAAGATTTAAACTTATTTTTACAGTGTCCTGCAGGAATAATGTATTTGATGAGTATACCATGGGAGATTAATAAAAGTAATGGGGAGTCTAAAAGGCATAATATCAGTTTTTTTTTTTCTATGTGCATTAGAAAACCAGTAGAAAGCAGGCAAAGGATCTGCACTCTAAACTTCAAAAGTTTATGAATATTTTTCTAAACTGAAATACATTTACTATTAAGGATTCTCTTTTAATTTTCTCTGTTAGGTTTCAATCTATAGTAATTTTAGAACAGCTTTGTTATGACCTTGTTAATATATTATATATATATTTAAATATATATATTATATATAATATATATATTTAATATATTTAAAGGAAACACCAATACATTCTTAATGTTAGTGATGTCACTGGTGTCACTATAATTCAAAGCATGTTAGATAATAATGATGCTGGTAAAATAATTGTAAGCTTTACGTCTGCTGACAAATAACCTTCATTATGTTGTACTTACATACTGTGTACAAACCTATTGTGTTTCACTGAACTGAGTGCACCCTGGTCACTTACCATAAAAGTCATCAGTTATAGGATGTTTTTATTTCTTTATGCTACATCACTGTCTGTTAGAGCCATAAATATTGTTTTACAAAGAATAACTATTTGCCACAATCTATATAAAAATTTTTTTTCTAACACAGTAAGTATGACCACCCAATAATTAGAAAAATGTTGTTTCAGTTAAATCAACTGAAAAAAAATAATGCCAGAGAGGTCAAAAAAAGCTCAGACATAACCTGATGAGTCTCAGGCCCCGAGGCCTTACAAGCTAAATACTAAGCCTGTGGATGGCAATGAGTAATGGCAACGCTTTATTATTGCATTCCTGGACTAAAGAAATGAATTAAGTCATGAACAACTGGAGGAGACAAAAGAGAGCTAAGCCACTGAATGGTCACAACATTGATATTCTGTATTTGCTGAACCATTTGCTGTTCAGCTAACACAATCCTCTCTCCACTTCAATATTTATTCTTTTTGCACCAACTTTTCCATTATCATGCTAAGTTTTTTTGGCACTTTGGTAAGCTGAACATGTCTGCAAAGCCTGAAAAAAAGTACTTGAGCAAGTGCAAGTCTGGAAACAACAATATGCATCTAAATTAGGGGGAAACTGGGACTTCAATGCCAGAGGTTAGATATTAATAAATTGCTATGGAATTGCCTAAATTGTAAAGTGTTATGCCATACCTCAGCTAATAAAGGCTTTTAGAATTCTCTTCCACATGTCATTTCCATGCTACATTCATCCCAAATGCGATGCAAAAACATCTTAAGGGACATAAAGGGACTTGTGTTCTTATGTCACTTAGACACTCTTTTAAAGTCCCCAAACTTCACAAATTACAAATAAAAACAACAAACAAAAAACCCCAAAACAAACTGAAAAACAACAATGAAGCAAACACAAATGACGGGAATTTCTTAATGTCAGCACAGACCTGTATTTATCCATCATTTGCAGATGATATGAAGTTGGGTGCGAGTGTTGATCTGCTTGAGGGCAGGGATGCTCTACAGAAGGACTTGGATAGATTGGATTGATGGGCCAATGTTAATGGCATGGCCTTCAATGAGGCCAAGTGCCAGGTCCTGCACTTGGGCCACAACAACCCCACACATCGCTACAGCCTTGGGGAANGAAGAGGAGGCTGAGGGGAGACCTCATCTCTCTCTACAACTGCTTGAAGGCATTGTAGAGAGGTTGGTGCTGGTCTCTTCTAGAGGGCAACTAGTGATAGAACGAGAGGGAATGGCTGCAAGCTGCAGCAGGGTAGGTTTAGGCTGGACATTAGGAAAAAAAATTACACAGAAAGAGTGGTCAGGCACTGGAATGGGCTGCCCAGGGAGGTGATGGAGTCACCATCCCTGACTGTGTTTAAGAGTAGATTGGATGTGGTGTTGAGGGATATGGTGTAGGGGAGAACTTGTAGAGTAGGACAGATGGTTGGACTCGATGATCCCAAGCGCCTCTTCCAACCTGAATGATTCTATGATTCTATGATTCTATATTTCTACAAAAATCTGAGTTTTAAATTCATACTCTGTCCTGCATTTAATATAAGGAAAAAAAAAAGAAAATTAAAAGGCTGGTTGGATGGGGCTTTGAGTAACCTCATCAGGGGTTTTGCAAGTAGATGATCTTTAAGGCCACTTTGAACCCAAAACACATTATGATTCTGTGGAAAAAAAAAAATAATAGAAAAAACTGGTAAGACAGCTTGAAAAGGAGTGAGCAATGTTCTCTGTCAAACAGTCAGAAAAGCTTTACAAAAGTAAGGGAATTAGCACCATTTCAAATGTTCTAAATGCATAGTTTCTGTTCATTTATATAGAGTTTTGATGCCCTTAACTTCAGACAGCAGCATATGATTTACATCCATAATTTTGCTAAAACCCCCTAAATGGCATATAATACAAAAGGAGTATTTGATGCACTCAGTCTGCAAAATACAGATACTGCATTACTCTGGTATATTCTGCAAATGATCCCTTGTTAATGAGCCCACTAAGAGGAACTAATTTCTGGGCATATATATGCCCATATGGATACCAGTATACTTTTGTCTTTTTCTTCACTTTCAAGTTTTTGTGGTTCTGACCTGTTGCTTTATATTTGAAATGAATAGATTTTTCAAAAGACTAGATTCTTAGAATAGTTTAAACATTCTGACTAAGGGCTTAGTTCCACAAATCTTCAAGGATCTGCTTTGCTATGTGTCCCATCTGTGTCAGCTGGGAATGTCCAAGGTATGTTAAGAAAACACTTTTCTGCATCAGGATTTTGGCTTTTCATGGGTCAGCTATGACTGTGACTTCACTAAACAGTGTAGTTAACTGAAACAGTAATCATACGCAATGCAAAAAGAGAATGTAATATAGCCTGCTATTTCAGAAGAAATTTCACACTGATTATGCACTATTATATTTTGAAACTTACTAATAAATTGTAGTCTATTAAGATGATATAGAGAAAAAAGAGCCTCAGATCTGACAGAAGAGAATGTCTATACCAAATAGCAGAGAGTAATATGGAAGTGTCTGAATTAGCTTTAGACACAACTAGTATTTCTGATTTATGTAAAAGGGTCCTCTCAAAGGCATTGTATTAACTCTGAAAGCAGAGTCTTTTTCTCAGGCTGACAATAGTCTTGTGAATCAGAGCTTACTTTCTTGCACACCTTGTTGCCTTCATTTAATGATGTATCTTCCTGATACTAACTTGTCAGTGGTGTCCAGTGACAGGACCAGAGGCAATGGCCACAAAGAGAAAGGGAGGTTCCCTCTGAACATCAGGAAACACTATTTTACTGTTAGGGTGACTGAGCACTGGCACAGTTTTCCCAGGGAGGTTGTGGAGTCTACCTACTTAGAGATATTCAAAATCCACATGGGCATTGTCCTGGGAGGTCTGCTCTAGGTGGTCCTGCTTGAGTAGAGTGGTTGGAGTAGAGGACCTCCAGAGGCCCTTTCCAATTTCATCCATTTTGTGACTTCAGTCAATAGCAATTTCAGTGCTTTCTTCATCATCATCCACTGCAGAAAATAGTCATGGCCCAAAGAACACTTGTTTTAGTAAAACTGGGAAAACAAAGGTAGAGAGAAAATGACTGCTGTCTATAAATAAAGTTGCAGAATTAACACCAGGGAAGAAAGACTAACATAACCCATTGAACATTGTTGGTATGAGAATGAAAAAGTATATAATGCCAAGAATAGATTTTCATTCCAAATTAGAAGATGATTCCAAACAAAATGGATTTATAGTTCTATTAACTTTATTAAGTAGTAATAATCTAGAAATAGTTAGTAGTGCTGTTTGCTGGCAAAACAGTGAAATAGTCTCTAGCTGCTTTTAAAGTGGTGGTCACATTTAAAAAATGAGAGTCTTAAAGTCTAATCTCAGTCTCAGTCTTTAGGAGACTGAGTAGGTTAAACTCACTGAATATATCTGTACTATTAAATAAAGGATTGTGAAAAAATGAGCTTAGAAGCTACAGCTTTGTTATGCACATTCAAAATGTTATACTGCAATCATTCAATTTTAAGATTACACAAAGGAAACAGGATGATTCATAAGACTATTTCATGCAAAGATACTCAGGCTTTAGTATAGTGTTTTATAAAAATAGCAGACAATTCAGAGGTCAGTGTAATTATTGACAATTTATAGATTTTTTTTCTTAGTGTCTTGTGAATAACAAACTGGGTAATTTGAAACTGTCAACTTTGCCTAAACAAATCTAGATATAGTGTGAGGTGGAAGAAGAAGTTGCAACATCCTACACATACTGAGATTTTTTCTGAAAGCAAAAAAATTATTAAATCATTAGTATATTACAAGCTGAAGTCATTACCAAGTAACAGTGTTTGCTAAGGCTTAACTATTATCACTCTTAGATTGTCATAAATCTCATAACAATTTAAAGCTGGCCATACTTCCATGTCTTTCATTTCTGCAGGTTGCTTAGGCAGCAAAGGATTATAACAGCAGGGATTTTAAAAGTCCCATTTGGTTTAATCAGTCTTCAGCTGATCAGTGCTTATATATTTCTACCATGTTTCTGCATGTAAGTAAAAATAGCTAAAATCAGGATAAACAGCAGCAGAACTAAAAACAACCCAAAAACAAACCTAAAACTTGATTTTGCTAGACAAGGAGCATTTGTATAGAAGAGCGTCATATGGATGCTGGATAACAAATAAATAAAATCAGTGGGATGCCTGAAATTTTAGTAAGAGCTTAGCAGTGTTAAGATTATCTAATTTAAATATCTAAGGCTAAAATTGTGATACTGAAAAATTTACAGCTGTTAAGTACAGTACAGCTGTACTCTTAAACACAGTCAGGGA
>VZTM01024748.1:9633-20616 GCA_013400555.1 Jacana jacana | reverse complement strand
GCTGTCTGCCCATCCTTCCACTGTGTGAACAGGGCGGGTTTGAGACTTGCATTTTTCAGGGGGTAGACTTGTATCAGGACTTAACAAATTAAAAAAAAATGTGTTTAGAAACTTCAGTAAAGGGAGTGATTTTAGGGGGAGACTTTCAGAAACACATTTTGGTTATGGATTACTGTCCATGGAAATGGCAGAAAATAAATAAATCTTTTTGTTTAAAGTACGGATATGATTGCAAACCTGGCTTTAGCTACTAATGCTCAGATTCATAAGATGAAGTTTAGAGTTCAGCTTCAAAAGATTGGCAGTTAAATTCAGGCATATGGTTTAGTGCTGTGAATCTCTCATGAATCAGGTTTCTGCCATGTAATGTACTTCATTAGATAAAGTGCCTGTTGCCATTCTTTTTGGAAAGAGAGATATGCTGCTTGAGTAGAAAAGTGGTATTTATTTCCCCAAATTCTCAATAAAATGGAAAATAATTTTATTGTTATTGTGCTATTTGATGATAATCGAGTTTTTTTGGGGGAGATGTGTTTGTTACTCAGTATGATTGCATCTTTTCATTACTTAGCTGGGAACATTTTTTAAATGTTTTAAAATATGTGTCTACAATGGCAGTTATATATTAAGGTAGAAGGTAACTTCAAAGATGCTTTGAGAAAGAAATACAGGTTGAAATTTTCTTTATCTTTGTCACAAAGCTTATTTGTTGATTCTGAAGGAATTAAATTGATAAATGCAGTGCTCAGGTAGCACCCAGTGACATTTTAACCTGGGTTCAAAGCTTCTCTTGTAGTTCAGCTCCCTGAGAGAACCTTTGATGTTCTTACATTCATTCACCTCTCATTTGCTATTGTCTTAAGTATTTACTTTCTGGAGTTTATTTAGGAAAGGTATTCTAGGATGTAGCAGAATATCTTAAAACAGAAGCAAGGTAGGCTAGAGATGCTTACAGAGATGACAATCACCTGTGGTCTGTCATGCACTTAGATAGAAATTACAAGGTCAATACTAAACATATGGGATTCTGGATTATGAAAAAGTGAGGGGGGATCTACATGCTTCCTTGAAAGATATCTTTCTCATTTTCTTTTTGTGGTGATTTTCAAAACTGAGTATCGATTTTAGGTTTTTAACATCAACATTTTAGGTGGGTTACAAAAAATCCTGTGAAACTCACTTGAAAAATATGATTTTCAACATACAGTTGCTTTTTGTATCCCTTATAATTTTCAATATTAGTTTTTCACAGCTTAGTGTGAGCAATTAGTAATACAAGTATGCAGCACGTTTGTTCGCTGGAAATATTAAATAGCTCATTAAACCTTTGATATGTAAAATTGCATGCTTCCTGGGAATAAGTTTTATTTATTGAATTTTGTTTTAGATATGCCTTTTCAATTCCATGCAAAAAAGATTAAGGTTAGCTCAATAAATTCACTGTTTTGTTTTAGGGATTTACAGAAGGGGATTATTAAATATTATCAAGGGCTGAGTGTTACACAGGACAAGGTTAGTCTTCTATGTAGTTTCTGAACATCAAGTCCTAAATTGACAAAGCCATTCTATGAAATTGAAATGGGAAAACATAGATTTAAGAATAGAACAAATCAAAATCAGCAGGTTAGTTTTAAAGTTGGGTCTAAATATTGGTATAATTTTTCATTAGAGTTTAGAAAACTAAGGATAGAAGGAACTTCAGGGGCCGACTGCTCTGCCCCCTCATTGCCCAGAGAATTTGCAGAGTCTCTGGCCATGGAGATATTCAAAAGCCATTTGGATAATGATTCCATCAACTGGCTCTAGGAGCAGGAGGGGTGCACTAGATGCCCTCCAGAGGTTTCCTCCAGCCTCAACCATTCTGATTTTGTGACTTGGTGCAAGATCAGCTGTAGCTGTGTCATTCCTAACAGCTGTTTATTGGCCTGTTTATAAAACATATTTGTTCTCTACTTATAAAAACTGTAGGGTTTTATATTCTCCATAGGCAACATATTCCAATACTTTCCTATTTTTTGCCTTCTTTCCTGTAGACTGTTTTTCTTATCGTTAAAGCTAAATTTTCCTTAATGCAGTTCAAGTATGCCATGACTTTCTGTCCTGCCCTCTGTGGATATTAATCTATACTGCATCAACGGTCTAAAAACGTGAAGATTGTTATTTTGTCACTTATTCCCTGAAGAGAAAGGAAAGGTTGTTTCACAGGTTGCAGAGGACATACATATCTACATAGCGCAGTGTGGTGGCTTTTTTTCTCTTCTTGTCCTCTCAGCAGCATGACATTGTTGACTGGTGTTTAAACTCTTATCTGTAATTACCCTCCCCGAATCTTTTTCTTCAGTTCTGCTTCTTGCTTTTAAGTTCCTCACCTTTAACATAGATTATGCCTATCTCACCAAAATACCTTGCGTTTGTCCCTGTTGAATTTTATTCTGTTATGTTTAGGCCAGTAATTTTCAAGATAATTTTAATTACAGTCTTGTCTTGGAACTCCTTGATGCTCCTCCTCACTTGCTGGAAGTGTGACTTAAATAAATATATGCCCCCTTCTATCAGTCAGCTTGCTTAAAAGTTTATATTTACTGCTGGTTGATGCATATAAAACTCCAGTCTATTTGTCCTTCCATTTTAATAGTGAACCATTGATAAACAATCCCTGATTTTAATTTTACAAAGAGAATCCTTATGAAAAAATTGCTGTGGACGTTCTTCTCTGTGTGAGTTTTACTAGAAGAAAAAAAGCAGTATCTGTGACACCTAGTGCAAGCAACACGTGTATCTCTTACAACTATACATATTTATAGAGGATTGTATCCTGAAGGATTCAGAATTTCTGTGTGAATTATATACAAAGAAATCCTTTTGACAAAAATACAGTTGCTTGGAGAGCATATAGCTGTACTTTAATAATTCACGAGTGGCACTACTCAGAGTTTACAAATGCAAAATTACAAATGCAAAATGAAAAAAAAATACAGCATTTTGGGGGGGGGGGCAATTCTTCCTACTTATCTTTAATAAACTATCTCAAACCCCTAAGCTAAGAGTCTGAAATTAGGCACCATGAAATCACCGTGTAAAGAAGACTATAGGGTCCAAAATGGGAATTTGACTTATACTTAGTCAGCAGTATCAATGCCTTTACTTTTATAAAAAGGTAAACATGTTTCTTATCAAATGGTCAAGATTTTTTGTATTATCCAAATTTGAGTGTTTAGATGTATATGTTAATTTTTCGATACTTTTTACTTTGTTTTTCCTAACAGTTTCATATCTTGTACATTCTGGCACCAAATAGAATTTGTATAAGGAATAACTGTGTCTGATTCATACACTCATTTTTTAATAGAGTAACAATAAAAGATGCTTGACTATTCATTATTTACTAGAGTTCTTTTCTTGTAGTCAGCAATGCTGGTATTTATTTAAAATCAAATTTAGCTTGCCATTGCAGGTTTTATAGTGAAAATAATGGAAAAAAAAATGAGGTACAGTAGCATGGGTTATGTGGTCATGTGTAGTATAAAACAAATTCTGATTTATACACAAATATAACAATTTTTCTTCTATCTGTATGGTTTGCCACCTTACACTTTCTAGGATCAATATGTAAAAAGGTAGTTAAGCTTGGAAGAAAGGAGAGTTAAGCTGCAGTTCCAGAATAGCTCACAGAATGCACAGCAGAAGTGAAGGTTTGGATTTGGCTTGGGTTCCTCAGTACTAGTGTCCTTTTGGACTGATTTACCCTTTTCCCAGCTGATTGTAATCAGCCTGTTATTGATAACCCCTGACTAGTCATCCTACCAAAGGCAAAATCTGCCAAAGAATTCTAATGATGCTCTGATTCCTGAAGAGTTTTAGCAGGAATGTGGCAGAAAGGCAGTGTGAGACCAGTATCTTTATGTTCAGTGTGGAACTGCAGTTAAAACTGGAGAGGGGAAAGGAAGAGGCACACGATTCAGTCTTTCTCTAGAGTGCTCCCACTTTAGGCAGGTTGATTAGAACATCTGTTTGGCCTGTTTTCCCAAAGGTCCAGAACAGTGTTAGTAATATTAACATAACTTTATAAAGCATTTATAGCATGAAAAATAGCATATTAAATGCCCTCTGTAGTGAGATGGTATGTAAAAACTGGGTTTGGAAAAAGTATGAATTATTCTTTTCAGGATGTCCCTGGTCACAAGGTAAGAGCAGTGGGTAGCAGCCTGATAAGCATGTCTTTTAGTCAATCATCCAGAGTTGCAGTCACATAGGAACTCTCAAGGAGTGCTATATCCCCTTACTCTCTTACTTTTGTTTCTGATACAGAATGGCTCCTCAAAATAATGTCCAGTTTAGCTGGTGACAAAAGGGTGAAGCTGCAGTTACTTCTGTGATCTTTACTGACTGTCTCAGTTTTCATCTCTGCTGGAATCTTCTGAAATGGTACTTATCTTCCTTCCTGGACCACTCTTCCATATAGACAGGCAGTTATTCCATGGAACTTGGGTCTGGTCAGAGCTCCTTCTCTTAAATGTAGCCCCCCCCCAAAAAAAAAGTGGTTAAAGACTTTGGATTCCAAACTTTGGTTTTTAATACTTTGTTGATTTTTGTTTACTTTCTGAGTAATTCTCTTAATACTATTTCCCTTGCATCCAACCCTTTTTCTAAGATTCAAGCTGGTTAGCCATTTAAAAAATATTTTTAACAGAGCAGTAGATAATAATTGGTTCTTGAAAGAAAACCTTCCCTGGTGAATGTATCATGCTGCAAAGTAACTAGGATAGATTTATTGATTCTGGCAAGAAATTTAAAACACAACCTTGAACACTTTGTGATCTTCCCACTGATACATCCAGATTACTTTTTGGTGCCAAGTATTGTATTTCATTCAGATTTTTCTTTAGCTTTTGGTTTTGGGTTGGTTTTTTGGGTTTTTTTTTCTGTGAAAACATATTTAACTGAGTTATTTACTAAGATATATCACTGAAATTTACAACGCTGAAAAAGTAATTCATTCACAATATTTACTATCAAATTCTGTCCTACAGATATGTCTTTCTACTCACCTCTTATTCCACTATTGCAAGATAGATTTTGACATGCACGTGTATAAATAGTGACCTTAACATATGGTTGTGGATGAAATCACATTAAATGTATGTGAATCTATAAACTCTTCTTATGTGTGTAACGGTGAGTAATAACCTGTGCTTTGTAAAAGCAGCCGATAATCAGCACTTGTGTCCATAGTCTTCACAATAATGAAGGTTAATCCTGATTAAGTACACTTTTTAGGAAACTATGTACTTTGGTATTGCATGTTATTTAAAGTTTTTGTAAGCAGTGCCATTGCAGCTGTCATCAGCCATTGCTGCAACTCTATCAGTTTTTAATTCTAGTACTCTAGGAAGAAGTAAGGGTCATATACCTCTTCTCATCACTAGGGTTTTAATCCAATAAACTCAACATGTGCAAGCACACACGTAGCAAGCTGGGAGAGTATTTCTGCAAGGGCTAAGGGCTGTGCATGCAATCTGCTTCAGTTTGGAATAGCATCTGAACACATATCGCAATCTACTATTTTTCAAATACAGATCTTTATTTAAATTTGTATTTTATTGAAAATATCTAGCAAAGGAAAAATAGTGTAACTTTTTTTTTTTTGAATAAGAAGTTGATAATGCTTCTGATTTACTACCCACTTGCAGGTAACTATAAGCAGCACTTAAACTTTTGTTTAAGAAAACTGTGAAATATGAAGTTTGAAATTTCAGGCTGAGTGACCTAAATGGCTGCGGTTTATAAACACAAGTGTAAAATCAAGAAGCATACAGTCAAATGTTCTGCAACTTAACTGGTTAGTGGAAAAAATGCCTATTAAATATGTCACTATTTTGTGTGCTTAACAGTAAGAGCTCTCTTGAGACATGAGCATAAACCCTGCATGCATCTGTCAAAGGGATTCCCCAGATTCCATACTCATGCCTGTATATAATTTAGTAACTGAATAACTTTATCTTATCTTCTTATTTCAATTTCAGATTAATTTGGCACTCCAGTGAAGTTCCTACAGGCTAGTGTGTAGCCAGTGCTGTGTTAAGATTCAGTATCTATTTAGGGAAGGTCCACGTTGATATGGAGTCCCTAATTGATATAGCCCTTCCAAAGCCAGGTGACATATCCAACTGTAGTCCTGTAATCACATATTTAAATCAAAGTGAGTGCACTGTATTTCAGAATGTTTCTGAAGCTACAGGCTCTAAACAAAATCCTAAGAATTAGTTTGGAATCACCATATCAACTTATGTACAACTGTTACTTACCCAGATCAAATCTTTGGTGCTTGCATTTTATTATTTAGTCTGACAAGTGGCAAGAAACGTGTGGCTGCACCATTGGAAACCTGAAAGAGAGATTTAAAAATCCCCACCCAACTGGAAAACTGATTACATCAATAGATTTGGGGTTTATGGAAAGGAGATAATAAGTGCAGCCTAATTTTTGCATATCAGTAGTTTGGGTCTGTGCTGTGGCATCTACTGTAATTCAGTAATTAAGAAGCAAGCATATGAAGAACAAAGAAGACACTAAAAGCAAAAGTAGCAATTTAATAATATTTCTCTATGTTGAAGGAGGAGAAGGACTGATGCCAGGAGGTATGCAACTGTAGCTAATCTTTTAGCACCAGAAACACACACTTGCTGATATAACTATGTCTTCACTGCAAGGTTTTCCTATTTAGATAGGCAGCAACATAGTTTTACTGCTAAATGAATCCGGTGTTTAGCTGGACTAAGATTAAAACAAAACAAAACATAAAACCCAAAACAACAACAACAACAAAAAAACCCCAACTTCTGCAGCTTTGTCAGGTCCTGAAAGCTGCCAAGAAACCTCGACATCATGCCCTGCTCCAAACACTGAGTGTGCGCACACAGTCTGGCCCTGGAAGGACCTGCAGATCCTTCCTGAACAGGACGTGTTCCGGTGTCAGCTATGAGCTCAGGCTTTTCTGTGCCTAGTTACAATTCAAGATGGATTACTAAAGTTTTCTTGCTGGAATTTAAAGAATATATGAGAATTACTGATATATTAGAAGGCTGGTTCTTCCCCTCCAGGAAAGATAAACTGAGAAGTGTCTCATTTCAAAAAGGTTTTATTTTTCTATTGAAAAAGTAATACTTTTTTTGCAAGAACCTAGCTTAAAGTGTTCAATGGTAACACATCACAAATATAGCCCAACAAACAGAAATGAGAAGGCCACCTAGGACAATATAAAATGTTTACATCTGTCAGGGACATGCTGCAGATATATGACTGGTTTCCTTCAGAAATGTTCCATTTGCAATGCAGGTGTCCCATCTTCTTCACTGAAGTACCTGCAGAAAGTATAAATCAAACAGCTACAGAAACCTTTGCAGCTCTGTATTTTCTTGTTCTCAGTAGCCTGTGTGACTCCCTTTGCTGACAGCTGCTCCTCCCAGCAGCTGTAGAGGTTTTGGAGGGGTAGTCCTGTGGCCCCAGCAGGTACCAGTTTGGCTGGACTACAGATGATGGCTTTTGGGGAAAATGGGCTCCCTCTGGTGAGTGGTTGAGCAGTTGTCAACTGAACTGCCTCGGTGTTTTGGCTTGTCTTGGTTCAGATTTCATTTTTAAATGGACTGTTGCAGTACTTGAGCATCCACATGCACTGGCATAGAAAGCACTGATGGCAACTGTCAGCACTCCTCTTTATTTCCTGAAAGTGGCATAGGTCTTGCAACAGAAAATCTTGCCATTTTTTCAGTGACTGGGCAGGAAGGCTTGGAGACTGACTGCTGGAAACAGATGCCTATGGAAAGTCAGTATTACAGTTATGTAGGATCATTTTGATGTACTTTGGTTCTAACTGTAGTAAATCACCAGTGTAGTTGGTTAGTATTTCTTAGGCATTTTTTGCTTCATCCTGTGCTGAGAAACTGATTACCTTTACTTTTTGTAGGATACAGGTCTGAACCAAGAGAGCACAGCTGTGCTTTCTTCTGTAGCAAGTTTGTTTATACACAAGTAAACCCAGAAACTAAAGCTCTGTAGTCATCCACCTTGTTTCATCGGTTCAGACGTCTCCAGGCTTTAATGGTAGAGGGCTCTCAATGCAGTACATCCAGGTACTACATAAACTGCCTCCTACAGAAGACTTGACTAAGTTTTTAAGAGCTGTAATGAAAAATATCGTTGAAGCAAGGTTTCTAAATTAAATGCTCTCACAACACTTATATCTAGAGCTCAGTTAAACAGGTATCCTATCTTAATGGAACTGGTAAACTGGAGATAGCTGGGTAGAAATTGTCTTAGATCTTGCAGGTTGTTTGCAGTAGGAGCGAGGATCTCTACTTCTTGCCCTAGCTACAGAGTAGCTTTATTGAAATTCCTGGGTCTTTTTCTTTTTTCTTTTTTTTTTTTTTTAACTTTTCAGTTCTGTGTGATAACTGCTCTCTCATCCTTTCAGTAAATACCCTTCAAAGGGTGTTGTGAAGATAAAAAGGTGATGTTAAGAGGACAAAGGAGGAAGAAAGGGGACGACTTTCGGTTCTAAGGTTTTATTCAAACAGAAATAGGCCGCCCAAGTAAAATAGGTGTGACTGCAGGATCACAGACTAGATAATTTTAAACACATCTCAAACCCAAGTAATAACGACTGGATCAAAAAACCCACCCTGTGTTGCTCAATTTAGCTTGGAGTTTTCTGCAGCTTAGTTGCCTTTTTATTTAGTTGCTAGCCGTGTCAGGCACGATCCCATGAGGTCCCTTCTCTCTCAATGTTCAGTGGGAGTTAAAGGTGTTCAGAACATTGAATACTGACAGATTCTAGGTGGAGAAATTGTAGACTTCGTTGTGCCCTGCAAAGCAAGCAGATGTCTGCCACTGGAAGTGCTGCAAGTTTGGTAAATAGTGGTAGAAACGTGATCAGGTGATTGGCTGCTTTGGATTTGGAAGATATGCAGGTGTCTCTTATAATCTACAATATTATGTGATATTTCAATGGAATATCATTGGAATGTTAATCTTAATAAATTAATGTTTAATATTAAAAGGATTGTCAAAATTAAAAATTCTATTATATATTAAGAGCACTCAAAGAACATAAATATCAGAAAACTAAACACTTGCAGGTATCAAGGAATGAAACCAAAGTAATTTCCTGAACCTTCCAACTACTTGGGTTTTTTTTTCTTTTTGTAGATTATTGATGTAGATAAATAAATAAATAAATAAACAGTAGTGCACTTAATCACGGAATGTAATAGCAAAGATGCAATTAAAACCCAGAGCATTTCCACTGGGAAAAATTTAAAATTACAACCTTAAACAATTTGATATTTTGATTTGCAAAAACAGCATCAAAATTCGTATTCATATGTCTTGGTTTAAAGAATGCCCTTTTCTCTTTGGTCCTGTGAGAACAGATATTTTTAAACATTACTACTGCATCTGACACCAGGGAGGGAAAGGACAGCAGGGACTTTTTTCTGAAAAATAGATGTATCATATTGTTCATCTTGGAAAAAGCTTTTATTCAGCTTTAGTGTTGTTTAAATCCATTCTTGGTTTCTTTCTGGTCTTACTTGTTCATCACTGCTGATTGATCAGAACTGCAGATTTCAAGCCATTGACATCTGCCTTCAGTCATTAGGAGTTAATACTTTTATTAGTCTCACCAACATAGTTCTGCTGAACTGCTGGCAGAGGATAATTTCCATATGCTAAAATCCCAGATCATGTCTTCTGTGGCTGTGATGAATTGGCATGATGGAACAGGAGCTGCCCAGATACTTTCTCATTTGTGTAATGTGACAATTTTATTCTGGGTACAGACAAAGAACTTTGTACTTTGAAATTACTGTGAAATATCGCTGCCTACTAAAAAAAGCAATATGTAAATATACACTCCAAGACTACGGTAGCATTATCTATAGTAGCATAGCCCACCTTTGAGAGAATCTCTTATGACATTCGTTCTTCTGGCCTTGTTAGGGATACCCTGGAAGCTGGGTGATGCCAACGAGCACAACTGTTTTGCTCCAGTATAACTGGGATCAGCTTTTTAATTGTGCACTTCCATGACTCGTCCTTCACAAAGCCATTACTTTAGCATCTACTACAAGTTCACAGTAGCTCCACTGCCATAAACCCAGCATAAATACAAACAGAGGCTAGGCCAAATTGTTTAGTTCAGCTCAGAGCCCTGATCTTTTGGAGTGGCTCCAGCATTGTACAAAGCATTCCTTTTTGTACTTAAGTACAAAACTAACAGGATTTCTGTTCTTGGAAATTCAAGTGTAGGGGGGTTCTACCTGGCTCCAGCTATTCTACTGCTTCGTGGTCCTGTGCAACCCATTCTCAAACTGAATGACATCAAAACCATGATGAATATGGGAATTCCTTATGTAGCCAAACTGTTGGCAGCCTGAGAAAAACGCAACAGATCTGTGATCTTAGTCTCATACATTAATCTTTATATTAAAGGAGTAGATAAATTTATGACTATAATGGGTGGTGAGCCTTGGAAATAGGTTACATTGTTAGCAATTTAAGGAAGGTGCCATTTCTATGCTGCTTTTTAATGTCATTAAAACTGTGGAGCATTTGCCATTGACTTTATCGGAATTAGTTTGGTTCTACATATTATCTATCTGGAATAGATGCTACGGAAGTACCCAGCACTCGTGTCAGTTAAACATGTCATTTCCCGTTGATTCCCACACATTTGATTTATGTCTTCAGACGGAGGTAGGGAAAAGGCGTTACAGCCGCGTTAAAGCCAAGCCCAAGCAGTCCCGGCGGCGGCAGTTAACTCCTTCCTGGGAGAAGGCACGGTGGAGGCTATCCCTGCACCTCAGGTCTTCCAGAGAGGGCTGCGGGAAAGCGGGGTGGCAGCGGGAGCGGCGGGGAAGGCGCCGAGCGAGTAGCCTGAGGGGCAGGACGCGGGAATCGGCGGGAGGCGGGAGCCGCTCTGTCTCC
>VZTM01024746.1:32673-68441 GCA_013400555.1 Jacana jacana | reverse complement strand
GGGGGGGGCGGGGTGAGGAGGGAGGGAGGCAGTCAGGCACGTAGGATATTTCTGCAGCTCTGCTGTGTGCATCAGATGGAAGAATTATGGCCTTCCACCCCAGACTGCTGTGCTGCAGTGCCTATCCCAAGAAAAGGAGGCATGAAAGTGGGGCTAAAGTATAATAAAAAGCAAGTGTTGAGGTTTGTGTGGGAGCAGGGGGAAAGAAGGATGAAAGAGTGCACCTTTTCCTTCTGTGGGGTCTGTTTTTCCTACTGATGTTAGTGGTGTCAGGGCTTTGTCCTTCCTCTTTGTAACAGAGGTGTAAGTGTGAAAGCAGACTTCCTCGGAGAGTTGGAAAATCATATCCTTTCCTCACAACTTGTCTTGGTGGGGTAATTGCCCCTCCTCACATGGGGTGGCAGTCATCCCATGACTGGATGGGTTTCCTTCCCCCTCAGTCACACAGAGCTCTGCAGAACCCAGTAGAGGCCCATTGGTGCTAAGCTTCATCTGCCTGTGGATACTCTTCCTGAAGTCACTATCCTGCTGGAGCTGCTGACAGCAGCTGGGAATGCGCCCTGGCCTCCCTGGGCTAAAAAAAACATCCAAAAGCTGTGACAAGATGAGCTGAATCTCTTTGCTCCCTTTATGAGCTGAGTCTCCCTACTTCCTGGCGTGGAATCTATATGTTCCACAAAGGAAGAAGTCAGAAGAAGATATAGCAGTAAGAAAAATGCAGCATCACCCTGACTAAGTTGTAAGAAAGCAGCCCTTTATCAGCTTCTGAGTTGCTACCACTTTACATGGTAGATATTTGGCTAGAGATGTTTCTAGTCTCTGGAAGAAGTGATACCTGGCTCTGTTCTCAGGCTCCCTCACCTTCGCATCTCTAATTACACCACCTTAATTTGTGATAGGTAATGATGCTCACTGAAGTTCAGTTGCCCTTTGCCTGTTGCAGCTCAGAGTGAAAGCTGGGCTGTTGACACCTCCTCTTTTGGCCAACATTTTGAAAGGTATTATTTCAAGGAGACAGTGGTCTACAGCACTTATGAAAAGAGCCTTTGACATAAAATAAAAGTCTTCACTGCCCATTCTCACTCCCTCTGCCCTTATTTCATTCTTCTGTCCAGTCCTACTACCTTATCAAACTGGAATTCTTGCCCAGTTATGGCAGCTGCCATCAAGTCAGTTGAAAGGGTTACTCATAAAAACATTTAAGGCAAAAACAAAGCTTCTTTCCCAGTTTAAGGCAAACAAAGCTTCTTTCCCTTTCACTGATCAAGGCTTTCCATCTGGGACCTTTGCATGTTAGATTATGCAGCTGGGTATTTCTGTTTAGCCTCCCACTTCTTTTGTGTGCCTCCCACTATACCTCTTGCTTAGCTTTTTGAGTGCAGAAGCCAGAAAACCTGTCCTTGAGACTCAGCTGTGGGACTTGCACTACAATGGAAAGTGATTTAGGTGTCTGTTTTGGCTAAGCTCCAGTATGCACTCCACGATGTTCAAATGTCACATCTGTACTCCCTGCTATGGGGGGTCTCTGCATTCACAAAGGTTTTTTTGGTTTTGTTTTGTTGGGGTTTTGTTTTGTTTTGGTTTGGGTTGGGTTTTTTGTTTGTTTTTGTTTGTTTGTTTGTTTTTTTGTTTGTTGGTTTGCTTTGGTTTTATTTGTTTTTCTGGACCATGGAATGATAAAAAAGAAACACAAATATGTGGAGATATACCTCCCCTAGAAAATCTGAAAATCCAGCCTTTCCTTCCCAAATGCAACAATCTCCCTGCCTGCCTGCTACAGAGCAATAATCCTGACTTTCAACCATTCCCAATAGGGACTCCAATCAGAGAGAATCAACACCTATCTTACAGGGCCAGGAAGTACTGAGGTGACATGACATCTTTGTACTGGGCTTCTGAGGAGGAAAACATTTGCCTACAGAGGAGATAACAACACCATAACTGAGGTTCAAAAAGATTGCATGGACACTTTAATTTCCTGTTGTGTGCTTGAGTTGCTCATGGGAAAAAAACCCAACCCACAAACTCATCCAGAACTTCCAAATAGGAGGATTACAAATCACCAGTGAGCTGTGCAGCAGAAACTTTTTTATGCGTGATACAATTAAATACTTAGTTACAGATTTATTATGTTTTTTACCATCATTGTTTTGGACTCCTTCCTACCTATCTAATGTATTATTATTTCATTATATAGTTTGTTAAGCATTGACAGCCTTTGAATTTTATTGCCCTTCTGTGTCTTTGCCTCTCCTGCATACCCTCAATGCATTAGGTTTCTTGAACAACCCTGTTCTTGGTCCATAGCAGAGGAGTGATATCTCTGGATACTTGTAAAGTCTCTTTGTATAAATGATTTGGAAGCAGCACATGGCTTTAGAAATTATATCTCAGATTTGCTTTTCAGGACTACATGTCAAATGCAGGTGTATTGGGTTTGCATGGCAAAGTTTTGGTAGCAGAGCGGCTACAGCAGTGGCTTCTGTGAGAAGCTGCTAGAAGCTACCCCTACATCTGATAGAGCCAATGCCAGCTGGCTCCAAGTTAGACCCAACACTGGCCAAGGTTGAGCCCATCATTGATGGTGGTAACACCTCTGGGATAACATAGTTAAGAAAGGGGGAAAGGTACTGTGCAACAGCAACTGCAGTTAGAGAGAGTGAGAACAGGTGAGAGCAACAGTTCTGTAGACACCTCTGTGAGTGAAGAAGGAGGGGGAGAAGGTGCTCCAGGTGCCAAAGCAGAGATTCCCCTGCAGGCCATGGTGAAGACTATGGTGAAGCAGGTTGTCCCCCCGCTGCCCATAAACATTGATGGTGTAGCCGATACCCACCTCTGGAGCCCACACCAGAGCAGGTAGTTGCGCCTGAAAGGAAACTGTGACCCCCTGGAAAGCCAGCACTAGAGGAGCCTCCAGGTAGGAACAGTGGACCTTTGGGGAGAGAGAGAGAAGCCTATGTTGGAGCAGATTTGCCATTCCTGAAGGACTACCCCCCATGAAATGGATCCGCACTGGAGCAGTTTGTGAAGAGCCAAAGCCTGTGGGAAGGACTCATGTTGGACAAGTTTGTGGAGTACTGTTTCCCGTGGGAAGGACTCCATGCTGGAGCAGGGAAAGAGTGTGAGGAGTTTTACCCCTAAGTTGGAATGAGCAGAAGAAACAACAGATGATGAACTAGATGCAACCCCCATCCCCCTGTGCTGCTGGTGGGGAGGAGGTAGAGAAATTGGGAGTGAAGTTGAGCCTGAGAAGAAGGGAAGGATGGGGGAGGGTGGTGTTTTCTTCAAGATTTGGTTTTATTTCTCATTATCCTACTCTGTTTTGATTGGTAATAAATTAAATTAATTTTGCTAAGCTGAGTCTGTTTTGCCTGTGACAATAACTGCTGAGTGATCTCTCTGTGCTTATCTCAACCCACCAGCCTTTTGTTATATTTTTTCTCTCCTGTTCAACTGAGGAGGGCAGTGACAGAGCAGCTTTGGTGGGCACCTGGCATCCAGACATGGTCCATCCAACACAGTGGGTAAATAATTACTGCATGTAAGATAAAGCAATATAAGAAAGGGAAAGAGTTCTCTGTTTGCCATTTAGTGCAACCTTTTGGGTTTTACAAAGTGCCTCTACCAGGAACAATCTGAAACAATTTTACAGGTCTTTTCAGCCCAGTCTCCCATCTCCCCTCCCTGTCTCACCATCACATTTTCATCTATGATGAACGAAATTCTTTTTTTTTTTGGTTTCTGTGTTTGTCTCTCTCTCTCTGGAAGTCTCACAGTGTGTCTTACGGTAATCAGAATGACAACAATGTTGTATGTATATATTTTGGACTTCCTTCAGTATAACTGGGGTCAGCCACTGGAAGTCAGGAGCAAACAGACTTGCTTATGCATCAATTTGGTTTTATGTTCTGTTAAATTGCTTGTTTTGAATGGCACTGGATTTGTGCAGGTGAATGAAGAAAGATGTTCACTAGAATCATGGGCCAAAGGCTAATGTAAGTTGAGTAGGAACTCTGGATGTAGTCCAGCCCCCATTTCAGAGCAGGACCAACTTCAAAATTAGATCAGATTTCTTTTATTTTATTATTATTGTTTTATTTTATTATTATTACTTATTATTATTACTCTTTATCAGCACTTTGTCAATATCAAAAGACAGAAACAGGGAGCCATCCAGAATGTAAGGGAACTTTTCAGATGATCTAGTCCCACCTCCCACTCAGACAATGCCAATTAGGATAGGTTGCTCAGGGCCTTGTCCCGTGAAGTTTTGAATTTTTTCTTTATGCCAATATCTTGTACTGGAGAACTCAAATTCAACACAACACTCCACATGCAGTCTCGGAAGTGCCAGGCAGAGGGGAATAATGCCTTCTCTCAACTTGCTGCCTACCCTCTTACTAATAAAGCCCGGTATGAGGTTTGCCTTCTTTGTTACAAGGACACTGAGTCACAGAATCACAGAATGATATGGGATTGGAAGGGACCTCTGGAGATCATCTAGTCCAACACACCTGCCAAAGCAGGTCCTCCTACAGCAGGTTGCACAGGAACTTGTCCAGACGGCTTTCAAACGTCTCCAGGGATGGAAACTTAACCACCTCTCTGGGCAGCCTGTTCCAGTGCTCTGCCACCCTCCTCATGTTTAGATGGAATTTATTATGTACAAGTTTGTCACCATTTTGTCTTTCCTCTCACTGGGCACCATTGAAGGAAGATGGGTCCCTTCCTCTTGACAACCATCCTTTAAGTATTTATAGGTGATCAGATCCACCCTGTCTTCTCTTCTCTGGACTAAAAAGATGCTAGTCATAATCACTCATAAGAGAGATGCTCCAAACCACTAATCATCTTTGTAGTCCTCTGCTGTACCCTCTCCAGCAGTTCCCTGTCCTTGAACTGAGAAGCCCAGAGCTGGACACAGTACTCCAGATGGAACCTCACCAGGAGGAGAGGAGCAGGATAATGTCACTCAACCTGAGTCAAGTTCAGTTCTTGTTGACCAGAATCTCTTGGTCTTTTTGTGCAAAACTGCTTTCCAGTCAGTCTGTCCCTGTCCTGCAACAAATCCTGTTGCATAAGGTTATTCCATCCCTATGGTGGGGGGCTTGGCATTTGCCTTTCTAGAATTTCATGGCCCTGTCAGCCCATTTTTATAGGCTGTGTGTGTCCCTCTTAATAGCAGATGTACCCTCCAGCATGGCGACTGTTCCTTCTGGTTTGATATTGTCTGCAACACTGCCATGAATGAGCTCTATCTCATCACCCTGGTTGCTAACAGTCATGATAAACGACACTGGCCCAGTACTACTCCCTGAGGGGTGTCACTAGTAAGGGTGTGCCAGCTGGGCTTGTTACTGCTGATTGCCACTCTCCGAGCCCAAGCAATTTTCCACACTCTCACCAACCAATTACCCAGTCCATGGTTACATAATTTGGTTATGGAGAGTCCATAGCTTCCCTGGGTCTCTGTCTTACTGTTTAACTACACCCACAGTGAAGATTTTATTCCTTATATCCAATCAGATTTACTTTTGCTGAGACTTTTGGTCATTAATTCTTCTATTTTTGTGGTGGACATTAGAGATGATGTCCATCTTCCCCATAAATTCACTTTCAGTCATAGCAGACAAAAGTTAAATCCTTTTCCATCATCTCTTCTCCAGGTTGAAGAGACTCAGTTATATCTGTGTCTCCTCATACAGCACATTCTCCAGCCATTTAGCCATCTTCATAATACTCTGCCAAGCTTGCTCTAGTTTTCACTCTGTCTCTTTTAATGGGAGGCCCAGAACTGGAAACAGTGTTGTAGATGCAAACTCAGGACTGACAAGTAAAAGGGGAGTAACTGTCAACCTCCTGGCTATGCCCAAGGTAGTCTCTACCTTCAAAGCAGAAGTGGCAATGAGAAAAATCTGTGGGAGACAGTGACTGTGATATGTCCTGGGATCCCAGTGTCCCCATTATCCAGTTTGGAGAGCTGGCTGATGTGTACCACAGCTTTCATTTGGACAATGTGGATAGATTTCGTTTCTACAGCACCAGGACACACTGTAAGGAGGTGCATATGCCCCCAGTTTTGCTCCTATGTGGGGTTTGGATGTATCTGGGGCTAGATACTCAAAAAGAGCTATATAGGATCCTGCAGGCTATGCTATAGTCTGGAAGACTGCTCAAAATGGAAGCTGGCAATCCTTACCCTGTGTAAATTGTACAGATGTATGGCTGAGGAGACAGAGAGCTGGGGAATCTTGTTTTGACATGCAGAGGAGCTATACAGTAGCTGTAAAATTGAATCAGCTGTGTATGACAAATCTTAGCTGTATATTGTGCTTTTTCTTGTGCAACAGAACAGCCCCAGTAAAGCCCAGATTAGATTTTTATGGGAAGCAGAGTGAAAATTGGGCATTTTCCTTTGGGAAAATGTGTATGTTTTGAGCAGACGTCTGTGGGAAAGATAAGTAAGTAGCATTGTGATCCACTGGGTGCAAAGGTAAGAGCTAACTAATTGTACTGGTTTGGGCTGGGATAGAGTTAATTTCCTAGCACCTTGTGTGGTGTGATGTTCTGGAGTTGTGACAAAAACATTCTTGATACTGCACCAGTGTTTTAGCTATTGCTGAACAGTGCTAACATAATGTCAAGACTTCTGCCTCTCACACTGCCCTGCCAGTGAGTAGGCTGGGAGGGCACAAAAAGCTGTGAGGGGACACAGCTGGCACAGCTGACCCCAACTGACCAAAGGGATATTCCATGCTATATGACATCGTGCTCAGCCATAAAAGCCAGGGGAAGAAAAAGGAAGGGGAGACATTGGGAGTGATGGCATTTGTCTTCCCAAGTAACCGTTTTGCACGTAAAGCCCCGCTTTCCTGGCCATAGCTAAACATCTGCCGGCCAATGGGAAGCAGTGAACAAATCCCTTATTTCGCTTGCATGCACAGCTTTTGCTTTACCTATTACACTGCCTTTATGTGAACCCAAGGGTTTTCACAGTCTTACCCTTCCAATTCTCTTCCCCATTCCACTGGGGGGAGTGGATGCTGGGCTTAGCTGCCCTGCTGGGGTTAAAGCACATCACTAATATTTGTGATCAGTTCTATGGACAGCATGTTAAAGACCAGTGCAAGCTACCTAATCTGTTTTCATGCTTGAATTAAGCAGTTCGGACTTTACTGAGACTTTCAGTCTTTGGGAGAACTGTAGGAACACTTTCCTTTTAAAAGGGCTAAATCAATAGCTGTAAAAGAAGGGCTGCCACTGAGCTCGCATATTGCTGGACTGAGGCAAAAAACCCAAAAGCCAGGAATAGTAATATTTATTCAGAAAATTATTGGGTAGTTATTCCAATGTACTTGTCATGGCCAGTTCATCACTTTTAGATTGATATTTGTGCATGTTTTAAAAAATGAAATGAAACTGAATATGTTTCTGTTTGTTTCTTTTTTTTGTTTTGTTTTGTTCTGTTTTTCAGCTTGCTTACATATTTTTTCTTATGTATTCTATGTAATCCCACACTGACATCCTAATAAAATATTCTTTCCTCCTGTATAGAAGATTTATTGTTGTTTTTAATTACAAAATCGTCAGCCAGTATTTGACAGGTCATTTTCAGCCTCATTACAAATGTGTTCTTGATTAAATTTCAGGTATATTCAATATCCTGTAAATCAGAGAAGGCTGTTTTCTCTTTTCTACTATTCTATAGTGAACATGACAGATTCGATGTCTGTCAATAGAATGTCCTTACCATAAAGTACAATAACTTTAATGGGGAGTTGAAAACCGTATAAACCTGCCTCCTCAGAATGGAGCTGAATTTGGTAGCTTTCCCATATGGAGAATAGTTAGGAAAGCGTTAACTGGAACAGCAAGATTTTTTTCCTACACACCAACGAAATAAAGAAGATTGGAGGTCCTTAGTCTGTGGCCTTCTCAGGAGTGGGGCTTCAGAGAAAGAAGAAGGAAGAAGAAAAAGTAGTAGAAATTGAATAGAGGAAGTCATCATTGCATGCTATGTGATGGCAGTGTCAGTTTAGAAGCAAAATTACTATATTATATTATATTATATTATATTATATTATATTACATTACATTACATTATATAAAAGGTGTTATGTGTATGTGTTTGTTAGAGAGACAAAGGGAGTGTCTGGAGAGAGTAATAAGCACTCAGAGCTCTGCATGTCAACAAAAGTGAAATTTTGAATCTAGAAAGTAAAAAGGAAAATCAAGACCTGGTGGCAGGAAAGATAAAATTCAATAATGAACCTCAAAGCAACTGCTTAACCCCCTGCCAAACAGGACTTAAAAGGAAAAAAACCTCTCCGCTTCCTTCTGTTTTGGAACAGAAGGAAGAGATGATAGTCATNGTTTTTAATTACAAAATCGTCAGCCAGTATTTGACAGGTCATTTTCAGCCTCATTACAAATGTGTTCTTGATTAAATTTCAGGTATATTCAATATCCTGTAAATCAGAGAAGGCTGTTTTCTCTTTTCTACTATTCTATAGTGAACATGACAGATTCGATGTCTGTCAATAGAATGTCCTTACCATAAAGTACAATAACTTTAATGGGGAGTTGAAAACCGTATAAACCTGCCTCCTCAGAATGGAGCTGAATTTGGTAGCTTTCCCATATGGAGAATAGTTAGGAAAGCGTTAACTGGAACAGCAAGATTTTTTTCCTACACACCAACGAAATAAAGAAGATTGGAGGTCCTTAGTCTGTGGCCTTCTCAGGAGTGGGGCTTCAGAGAAAGAAGAAGGAAGAAGAAAAAGTAGTAGAAATTGAATAGAGGAAGTCATCATTGCATGCTATGTGATGGCAGTGTCAGTTTAGAAGCAAAATTACNTTTTGAATCTAGAAAGAAAAAAGGAAAATCAAGACCTGGTGGCAGGAAAGATAAAATTCAATAATGAACCTCAAAGCAACTGCTTAACCCCCTGCCAAACAGGACTTAAAAGGAAAAAAACCTCTCCGCTTCCTTCTGTTTTGGAACAGAAGGAAGAGATGATAGTCATCTCTTTGGTAGTCTGGGTGTACCTGGAGAGCCTGACATTCTCATCCATAATGTCTATGGCTAGTTACATCTCACAGAACGTTTCCATGCTGGCATATACTCTTTCTCCTTTCTTAATAAATCACATTTCAGTTAGGCTGGCTGCATGACATGAGGTTTGTCTTAAGGCTGTTGAAAGATCCTGTGAACCCTGATTGCACTCATTGCTGGGGTCTTCTTCCATGCCATTAAGTGCCTAAAAGCCAAGGACAAGTATGGAGTAGAGGGCTTGCAGGTGATAGTAATTACCATAAATGTCTATTCTTCACATTGTATTTTAATCTGTTTTAGGTCCCATAGCACAATTTGAGGGACTTTGGAACCTGTTTGGTGCTCACTGCAGTATTTCGCCCGGTCTGCTCTGGTCTGAAGTGACTGCTGATGTATTACTAGTCCTATTTAACTGCCCTCAGATAATGGTCAAATGTTTTTACTACCTCTAGGCTAACATTCTCCACTCTTTTACAGACCTTTGCACAATTCCTAAGTGGTGCATATTTTTAAAAAAAGTTGACCCACACTGGCATTGATGCTAGTTTTGCTGATGCCCAACAAAAAGGAACGTACCAGCTGAAAAACACAGAATTGATTTCACATTTGTTCACAGCAGCATAACATAAAATTGCAGTGGATTGGAAACAAAAGGAAGTTCTGTGTCTAGGAGAAAGAGGCTGAAAGGATGTTTGGGAGTGACGATAATGGAAAAGTTAACCGATGTCAAAAGTGATTACACAGGAGGTTTCCGAGCAGTGTAGCTGCCCTTCTAGAACTTTATTCAGCAAAATTCAGCACTAGCCATTGCCTGATACCCCCGGCTGCCCCAACTATCTTTCACACTTCTGCAAACACTGGTTAATGTAATATTTTCCTGCTCTGCTGCTTAAAGACATATATTAAAAAGATGGCTTGATTTCCAAAAGGCTGTGATGTGTAATATGGAAATAGTGCCACATAGTAAGCTCACAACTAATACTTTGTCCAGCACATTTTGCTTTAACATGCTTTAATCTGTCAGGTTTTATTCCTGATTTGTGCTACAGTTACTTTTTTCCTTGGATCAAAATGAAAATAAAGAAAAAGGAAAAGCAAAGACTGGATAGATAAATTCATTCATATATTTCTTGAGATGCATGGTCTTAAAATACATGCTATTCTGTATGGAACCGGAATTTTAAACCCCACTGCAAATAGGGTTAAATTGGTAGGAATATATTTAATTATTTCCGCTCCTCCTTCTCTTGCCTGTCTTTACCCCCAACAAGAAAAATCTGAATAGCAGAGGTGAGTAAACATCTTCATTTTCAAATGACGAAACCGAACTTTGTGCATGAAAGTCTAATCAATAGAGTTGAGCAGGAATTTTGCAATCTGAAGTTTTCTCATTAGAAAATGAAGATTCAAACATCGTCTAATGGGACACAGGGAAAAACAGGCGGAAAAAAAGACATTATAAGGTGAAAAAAAACTATTTAAAAAGACTTGCGCAGTAGCATTCCAATGTTTCATTATGAAACACCTTTTAATTTGCTTATTATTTTTGTTAGAAATTGAAGCTGTGATAATGATAGAATAGGTCTACACCATTAAATTATTACATTTTGAAAATAAATTGTAAGCTTCCTGTATTCAAATTTAAAAATATTTAACATCAAAAGTGAAACCTTCTGATGATATCAAGAAAATCTTTGACTAAACAAAAATAAAAGCCCTGAATTTCTTTTATGCAGCACTTAAAATGTGGCTTGGTTTCCTTAACTTTAAGCAAACACACAAATGCACACCACAAAATCTTGTGAAATATCTTGTGGCAGGAATAATTTTATTCTTGCCCACCATTTGTTATCAGTGAAATTTATCAACAGAGCTTGTTGAAACAGAATAATCTCACTGGAATTATTGGTGGGTTAGACAGGATTTACTTTTCCTTACTTACACAATTACCATATGATCTCGATGAAAGCTTTCATCTTAAGACTTCAAACTTTGATGCTTGAAAGAATCTGAATTGTGTAGACTGGGGTTACTTTATAAAAAAAATGTATTTCTACTAGAAAACTATCTGCATATGGAAATTAAATAAAACAGCAGGCAATAGAACCTGGGTGGGTGCATTCAGAAACATGAACTCTTTCAGAAGGGGTAGTGGGTCATTTTTATCTCAGTCTTTTGTTTTCTGTTAGGTCTGGTATAATTTTTTGGATGCTGTGCAGACACTGTAGCACAGAATGTATGTCACTGCTAGCCTGGGCGCTGAGGACATGGCTTGCAACCACCAGCTGCTGCACAACTGGCTAGGCTCCTCCTCCCCCAGCACCTTCCTTAGCTTAGGGGGCATCTGAGTGCATAAAGGGTGATGGTAAGAAAGAAGACAAGGAGAATGCGATTTCGTGTCTGCAGCTGTCCTAGATTAGTACTGTGGGAGGTGTCCCTGCTCATGGCAGGGGGGTTGGAACTCAATGATCCTTAAGGTCCCTTCCAACTCTAACCATTCTATAATTTGATGATTCTACGTAAGCCTGAGGCTGATTTAGACTAATAGGAAGCTAACCTGATATGTATCCTGGATGTGCAAAGGTGGTGGTAAGCAGAACCCACACTGTAAACCCTAGTCTGTAGTATTGTAATGGATAAAATAAATCATCACATTAGGCTCTCACACGAGGCAGTCTGTTTTAGACCAGGTTGATTGAATTGAATTAAACTCAGCTGAACTTTTTTGAAAACAATTCATGCTTTCATGCACTGTGATTTGCCTCTTAAAGGAAAAAGATATTAATCTATATTTTGAGAACACGGTGTAGGCTTTCCTGAGCTAATTCTGTGCACAGGCTACACTCTGCATTTTCACAAAACATTAATGGGAATTCAGGGGTCTCGGTGCTTTCTGTTTTGAATCTCTGTCTGGTATTAGCACTTGGACAAGAGCTGTTGAACTCTCCCAGCAGATTTGGTCTTAAGGAGACATGCACAGATAGAATCTGTAATAGTAATATCTTTAACCTTTGGGTACTAGAGATGGATCTAATAGCGCTGGTGCTCATGCTAGGCTCAGACTTTAAATCATCTTTTTCAGTTGATATATAATGCCAGATTCTTTAGTGTCCTCTGGCTGTTTTGAGCTGTTCCTGTAAGGCAACAAGCCCTAAGCTGAAGGTGACTGGCTGGTTAAGCCAAATTTATAGTTGTTTTTCACTACCAGAAAGACACAATTAATCTGAAACATGATTTACAAATACTGGGAGAAGAGTGTCACAACATTATCAACCTTTAATGATGATGGAATTGGTAAGCTCTCATAATCACAGTCCTAAGGGACACATAGAAACAAAAAAGTTCAGGTCAGGTTACCCCTCCATGGACCGGGCATCTTGGGTACCTAAAATCATGGAATTATGGAACAGTTTGGGTTGGAAGAGACCATTATCAGTCATCTAGTCTAATCCCCTACAATGAGCAGAGACATCTTCAACTAGATCAGGTTGCTCAGAGCCTCATCTAACCTGACCTGGAATGTTTCCAGGTCTGGGGCATCTACCACCTCTGTCGGCAACATGTTCTAGCAGTTCACCACTCCCATTGTAAAAAAATGTCTTCCTTATACCTAGGCTAAATCATCCCTAGTAGTTTAAGGGATCGCTTGTCCTGTCTCAACAGGGCCTGCTAAGAAGTTTGTCCCCATCTTTCATGCAGGTCCCCTTCAAGAACTGAAAGGCCACAATAAGGTCTCCCCAGAACCTTCTCCAGGCTAAGCAACCCCAACTCTCTCAGCCTGTCATCTGACAAGCATATGGTGCCCTGCTATTCTGTTTCATTTCACTGCTTAGTGGCTAAAACGTGGAGTAGATAGGTGTTGGCAGAACATCTTCATATTCATGGTATATTTTAAGGAAAGCAGCTCTGCATTTTCAGAGCTATCCTGCACATTAAAACATTTATAACTAAGATCCCAAAACAATAGGTGTTCTCAAAGATATTTCTCCTGCGTGAGTGACAGAATCTTGTCCATAGAGCCAGGTTATACCTGTCAACATCCTTTTCCTCTGATACAGAATGCACTTATCTTGTCCTTCTCTTTACTTCTTTCTTTGAGAAAGAACATATTCTCGGTGTTACTTTATATTCTATTTTGAACTGTAGATGAGGTCATAATGTTCAGCTATAATTCTTAGTATTGCTTTTTAGCCGGACAATTCCATCTCTCACAAGTGACAGACTCTCTCTTGCAGGACTGCTGGGCTTTTGCCTGCTATGACATACTTTGAATCCTGGAGGAAATCTGCAGGATAAGAACACATTTGAGAGACTGGCACTTTAATCAGCTAACTGAGCCAGACTCTGTTGTACCTGGCATGTTCTAAGGCAATCAAAGGGCTGGTTGCACCTTTCTCCCCTTATCCCTGGGAAAAAAAAATACTTTACCATCCTATGCTTTAACAGCCTTGGGGAGCTTTGGTAATGAAATGAAAGAACAGCCCCACAGGTTAAAAGTATCTAGAATTGCAACACACATTGCCTCCATCACATGGCTTCAAAGGTGGCAAAAGATGATGACGAAGGCTGATCCCTACTAGGTGGCTCCTCCCATGCAAAAGGACTCTCTTGTCACGGAGACCCATCAGCCTTTGAGATCTGGAATGCTGCAAATTACAAAGTACTCCAGAGGTGTTGTTGCTGTTAGCGTTGCCCGCTAAAACCCTACAAACACCATGTGTTCCTGTATCCATTCTCCAGGTGTGCAGCTTTAAGCATACACTCCATACCTTTGATTTCAAGGCAATGAAAATGGCCAAGTGGCACAGTGGAGTTTCCTGCTCCTCTGAGCGCAAAGGCAAATGAATAAATGCATCCCAAGACAGATGCATCTTCTCAGCATGTCAAAAGTAAGTCTTCTGCTTCATTTGTAAGGTCTGCCTGTGAGTTCATAGAATCATAAAATCATATAGGTTGGAAGAGACCCTTGGGATCATCAAGTACAACCATCAGAGTTTTGAGATGCACTCTCTGGTATTACAGTTCTCCCTCTTCCAAATAAGCCTTTAATTTGTCCATTTAGCAATAGGACTCTGGGATAATGGGAATAACATTACAGTGAAAGCAAGCATCATAAAATACCTATACTTGCAACCTATGTCGACAGCACAAATGACCTTGTAGATACTTTTTTTTTTTTTTTTTCATCTGTTTCATGCAGCTGATGATGCAAGGCCTTTTTACCAGCATGGCATGTAATGCTCTCACAGGTGTTGCTGGTTTCTCTTTGCAAGGCAGGGCCAGCAGGCATCCCTAATTGTATCTTATGTACAGAAAGGGGCCCCAGGAGATGAGGGCCAATTACCAAACCCAGTATAGCCATGCTTATTTTGGAGAAACAGAGAAGGGGAAAAAAAAGGACACGTAAAGGAGAAAGAAGCTAGCAAGCTCTCCCAGCTGAAAACTTTGATGAATTTTGCATGTTGCTGTGCAAAGGAGAAGGCGATATGGCTTGTATTTGGAAAGGAGAATTCAATACCATGTGTTTAATGCAGCATCTCCCTTTTATCACAGAACTACCTGGATGTTCACTCTGACTTGGAGTTACTTTTGCCTTCAAGTTTCCATCATTTCACATCATCAGTAATCCTGCAAAATACTGGGTTTTTTTTCTCAAAGAACCCACAGTCACAAAAGACAACAACTCTGAGAGTTCAGTGTGGAATGAGCTGAAGGAGTGTGATAACTGAACAGTATGAATCTTAGTCATGAAAACATATAGATGTGAGAGAGGATAGACGTTATTTTGTCAGTGGCCGGAGAACACAAATGCAAAACGACTGTCCAGCTTGCAAGAATAACCACACATGAATATCCATGAGTGGATACTCATTATAAAATTATTGCTATGCTTATAGTTCCTGGTCCTGGTAGGAAAGTTTCAGAAAATATATTTTGAAGTAATTAAAATGTAATTTGAGGCTGTTTGCTCTTCTGCAACCCACTCCACTAACAAAAATAGCTAGATCTTTTGGAGGGTGCTGTGCATGTAGGAGGTGAAGGTGCTGTCTGGTGGTCCTGTCTGTTAAAAAGGTCTTGGGATTCGTGCTACCTGTTGATGGTGCTTGAGAATGAACTCTGACTTTCATGGGGACATACGTGCAGATGTCACCCTGCTCACAAGAAAAATTTCAAGGAGGACCAATGGTAAACATTCTACCAGAATATATTTCTTTTGGAAACACTGATGGATCAAAAGCTAAAAGTTTCAGAAAGTGGATCAATTTAGAGGAGCGTTTATTTTTTAAACGTGTGTGAAATGTTCCCCTGGCCCTTTCCTGACTGAAAATTTACATTTTCTATTTGATATTAGTTTTTCTTTTACATTTTTGTGCCTTATTACAAAAGTCAGGACTTAGAGCGCAATGATTTAATTTTCACTGGTCCTTTGCTTGCTGTGAAATAAAAACAGTGCCTTTTGTTTTACACAAAATTTTCAAGGTTAAATCATTCAGGTTCAGTTTTATTCCCAGGAATTAAAACACTGTTTGTGATTGAGTAGAGTCTCTCCTCTTCTCTCTGATAAAAGTCTCCTTAAGCAAGAGGAGTGATCTCATTCAAGCTTCCATTATGCATTGTGGGATCCTCTACAGTTTTGTCTTCTATTCCCAACCCTGCCAAGGATGAATCAAAATGTGTGGTCAGCAGAGCTCTGCCTCCTGCTAAATCTGCTATATCCTTTCTGTCCCTTTCCTAGACTCCTTCCCACTTCACATTCTGCTCATACCAGACGTACCATTATTCTGTGAATGCTATTTTGTTTGGTTGTTGTTAACTACTGGTCATATAATGTGTACAAGAGAAAAAAGATACATCATGGGTAGGGGAGGATGTGTCACTATCTCTTTGCCTGCATTAGTAAAAGCACATCTATGAAAAGAGAATAATTAATTTTTTTAAAATAAGGATGGGATATAACAGTCTAGAACAGTTAATCTCTTTGAAACGGTCATGGCATGTAGATCATGTGGGATCCTCTTCCCTGGAGGTTTTCGAGACCTGCCTGAACGCAGTCCTGAGTAATGTGCTCTAGGCAATCCTGCTTTAGTAGGGGAGTTGGACCAGATGATGTCTAGAGGTCCCTTCCAACTCTAACAATTCTGTGATTCTGTGATCATGCTGGGCACCAGTCCTCAGGCATTGGCTATTGAGAAGGTATCATTTTGTCATGCAGCTGTCCTTCAGGAGTGGTGCTTGGAAGGACAGTGGTTCTGAAATAAGTGGTTCCAGAGCTACCTGTGCAGCACACTGACCACCTATCTCACAGGTAAAACAAAAAGACACCATGGGAATAAGAACACAGATTGTGTGATGGGAACATATGCACTTGTGGCGACTCTTGTTATCCTAGCTCTCAATTAGAATGCAAAAAGCTTCAGGATTCAGGACCTCTTCTGCCTAAGTGTTAGTTGGTGACCTTGTATAACACGGCTGGGACCTTTGTATATCAGAGTACAAATTCATTGCATTTACTCTTTGAGGAGGTCTTACTGGTGGTGGGTAGAGATCAGGGATGACCTTAGGGCAAGAAGTCTCACTAGCAGTCTGCTGTGCCTGCCAGAAAGAGAGATGCATTGTGGGTTTGCACAGCCTGCATGCTGCTTGATCCAGTCATTTTTCAGCAGATGCCCCTTGTTGGGAAGTTGAAGTTAGAAAATGAAGGACAAGCAATGGCACTTCATGTCTGGAAAAAGCAACTTTTTTATATTTGCAGGAAGAGCCCAGGGAGAGGTGAAGAGAGCAAGACAAATCTGACAAGCAGAGGAACTGTGAGAGCAGGCAAGAAGGAGAGATAGCAGAAAGACAGTTTGAGAAGGAGACAAGGTGTAGATAAGGAGCTGTATCTATCTAATAGATATTCTTTCCTTAATTCTAATGGAAATTCTATCTCCCAGAGCCTGTCAGTGGAAACCTAATCCACCTCCGAGGGATATGCAACATTGCTCAAAGCAGAATCCAGATGACGACAAGGTCATTTTCATCTCATCAGCTACAACACAGCCTGACACTTCCCTCCCCCCCTCACTTCCCCTTCCTTCCACAAGCTGGGAAGAAGAGGACAAGTTGAAGGACAGGTAACATTTCTATAACACACAGCAGAATCCAGGGATGGTTCTTCTGCTACTAAGGAGAGCTTAACTTTTTTTTTTTCTGAAAAATAACTACTCTTGTTGCTTGTTTTAAGGTCTACAGGTGACCAGGGAGTTGCACTGAACAAACAGTTGCTGGAAATGCAAAGTTTAAAGAGTTGAAAGGTGAACTATCTTTGCCTGCCTTCTGACAACTCTACCAATGGAAAGCAGAGATCATATTAGAACCTGGTCTCAACTCAGTGTTAGTTCCACTTTGAGGGTGGACTGGATGACCTTCTGAAGACCCTTCAACTGAATGAGCTCCTTGAGGAGGATACATATACATATATGTATACGGTTACATATATGTCTGAAGTTCTTTGGCTACAAAGATAGACCACACAAGCATATGAACAAACAATTTCTCTATGCTTCAGCTTTCCTGCCAGTGATCATATCCTAAGAAACAGTGGTCCTATGTCCAGGCATGACTGATCACTTCTCAGAATCAGAACGAAATGTCTGTCTTCATTTATTTCATTGGTTTCATGCGATTGCAGTGTTCCCCAGGTTTGTTACAAGTTTATTTCTTCTAGTCTTCATCCACAAGGCTAGTCTTTCCAAAAAAGTGGCCAAATGCTCAGCTGTGCTTCTACAGCAAAGTGCTCTATGCTAAGGAAAGACATACTTAATGAGGAAAAGAGTGTTCAAACTCCAGCTCATTCTTATGAGAAGTAGATATAATCACCTCCAGTTGCATTCAGTGTGCAAACACAGTTATCTTCTCAAGGGACTTGGAGGTGATACCAGCTGTTGTGAAACATACCCAAGATGTCTATCATAACAACCTGCAAACTTTCCTTGAACTGGTTTACAGTACATTCTAGGAAAACTAGTTTTCTCCCTCATGGTGTCACAAGCAAAATTTATTTCTGTTTACCACTCATATCACTGAAACTCTTCTCACTCAGTAGGTTTCACTTCTTTCCTTTCTGTCTGAGGGGCTACACTCAGCTCTGTCAGACAAGTGGTTCTTGATGATTTGTGTAATGTTTCTGCAGCAGGACAAAAACTGTATCACTGATGAAGACTGGCATTTCAAAAGCAGAGAGAGCACCAGAGAGAGCTGGGATGACTAGCAAAGACTCTGCCATTTTCCTCTGCTTCCAGACCTGTATTTATGTATTTATTGTTGCACTTGGTCCTTGCCTTATTTATACTCTAAGTACACTTATGTGGTTCTTTGTATTGTGCTGGTCCTGACCTTGCCTTGTTGATCTGACTTCTCGATTTGACTTTGGACCTGCCCTGTCACTATGGTCTTTTCTGATGATTGCTGAACTGGTGGCTGAACCTGGTTACCCTCAGTAGACTTGCTCTGCGTGCCTTGCTTTAGTAATGGAGGATCATGATCTTGCTAGTAAGGCCACTGTCCTTCCCGCCATGCTACCCCCCGACTGCTGTCTCCCCTTCTTTTCAGGACCAGCCTGCTCATGCTTGACGTGGACTACAATGAAAGTGCAAAGTGACCTTATGTAAAAGATGGGCAAATATTAAAAACCTGTGTGGTCTGAATTAAGCACATTTGGTCAAGCAGTTCTCAGTGAGCAGGACATTCATTGTACTGCAGCTCTGCAGCCACATAGTCCTGCTGCACCCAGTCAGAGACTCAGACTGTCAGCCACTAAACTCTCTCTCCCCTTGGAAATCTTTGAATTCCTTACTTTTCCAGTGCATGCTTGGAACCCTACACAACCCTGGAACCTACAACCATATATTGGTCACATATGGCCATAAACCATTAATGCATAACTTGATTACATCAGCTGCTTCCCTTTGGTAAAGACCTCTAGGATCAAGTTCAGCCTGACACATGTTGAAGTACTAAACACAGTGAAGAAAGCGTTTGGTCTTGGTAACCTAAGTGTGGGGGAGAACGATAGGATACTACCCATTTAATTTCAATTGTTAATTAGAAGCCACCGATCTGTAACTATTGTATTAATGGACACATCTGTCTGTCTTGTTTAGGGAATCTGCTACTGAGACAGTTCGTGCTAACAGCTCAGTACACCGAGGTATGAATACTTTCCAGTTTTCTGAGTTATCTTCTAAAACCCAGCCTGGGTGTGGCTGCAAGGGGGAACCAAGCCCATGTTGTATCCTGAAGAGTTGACCTACCCACTAAGGCACAACAGCCCAGGTGAGTAATAGATGCTTAACATGGACACAGGTGTGCCTATATTTTTGGATATAGTCTGGTAGGAGTCTGAATAGCTCCTAAGTAAGTGTCTGAAAAATCCCTACATAACTGCAGGCCCCCAGAAGATGATCTCACCCCTCCAGGTGCTGCCCATGTTAGGACTGGATCGATTTTTGGCTGCATTTAATCCACAGAGGCACTGCATGGCTAGCACTTGGAATCAATGGTGGGATTCATTAATTCTATGACCCTATGGCAGAGCAGTGCACCCGGACTGAGAGCAGGGCTGCCAGAAAGAGAACAAGACTGATCCTGAGGGCAGTTCTACCCCATTTTCCCTCTTTGCTAAACAGCTGGAATGGCAGCTTCCTGGGAAACCTGCAGGTGTCAAGAGGAACAATGAAAATTGCTGAAGTGGGGACTGAGGGGCTGGCAGCAGTGGATACCTTGCTTACCTCTGCCAAAGCCTTACTGGCTTATTGAGTAGGAGCAGAATAGGAATAATGGAGACCAATCCTTTGCAACTCGATAATCACAGAATACTCCAGCTGGGTTTTTGCAGGGACTCTGAATCTCTCTGATAAGCACGCAGAGAGCTGATAGCCTTTGGTGCCTTATAATCTGTACTATCCAGACCACAGTTCTCTCTAAAGAAGTACATGTGAATACTGTGGCATCAACCTGACCTAGTCACTCAGAAGAGTGATTGCAGTAATTTACACTTAGGACTCTGTGTCATTGTCGAAAGACTGTAAATGAAAGTATCAGTACTTCTATCTTTTACTATTCCTCTCCTCAATGATTATTTTCATCCTCATACAAATAGTTAGCATGAATGACAGAGATCGTTTCCATACCTCCTTTTTCATATAGGTTTGGCCCTATATAAGAACTCAAGACACACCAGTTCACACAAGATTCTCCATAAAATATATTGATATTGACCATAAACCAGAAATCCCTGTTTTCCTCTCATAGAAACTGTCCACACAGTAATAATGAAAGATACAGTTATCACAGTGTCTTACTGTCTTCCTTGCTTCCCCTTGTGCTACCCTTCTCTGAGTTATTTTCTAGGTCTGGTCTGCAGTTGATCCCCGAGGAATCCACCTGTCAAATAAGCTAACTTCAGACCTTCAGGACTGGTCCCACTCCTGGATCCTTCCTTGATGCCCTAGCATGGATCGAGTACATAGAGGAGTCATGGGAGTCTGCTACTTTTGGTCTCTGGAAAACATGAGCTCCTCTGAGCTTGTGGAAAGCAAACAAACACCTATGTGGTTTTTCCCCCTTACCTATTCCTTGTAGAAAGTTCATGTGTTTTGTTGGGTAGATGTTTATAAAGCATTGCTAACCCCTCTGAGGTGGAATGATAGAGCTCATGTTTTTCATTCCCTGATAAACTGTTTTGCCAAGAACATTTTCTCCAGAGACTATCCATGATCTTAGTGACCTCCTGTTGCTAGCTAGCTGTGTGCCTGTAAGCCTTCTCTTGTTTTTCAGAGCCAAGATACAGCCTCTGCCCACAGCAAGCACCACAGACAACAAAGAGTTAGCACCCAGCTCAAAAGTGGGAAGAAACTTTGAAGAAACAATAAACATGGCATTAGTATGATCACAGGCACTTATGGGAACATCAGTTCTGTGTTGTGCTATCACAAATGTTAGTGCTTAGGAATTTGGTGACTTCACACTCTAAAAGGTGGAGACTAGGTAGGGACTATGTCCCCCTGGAGGGTGGTGCTCACCCCAGCAACGAAGACAGTTCCTGAGTGCAAATGGCCTGGTGCCGCTCTCAGTCACATGATCTGCACTCAGGGCAGCAGCATATGTGAAGCTGGGTGCCCTTCCCTAGCTCCTCTGCAGCTCTTTCTCTGTCAGCATTCCTGCTGGGTGGCAGGAAGATTCAGGGGCATATCACCATCTGCATGGGGAGACATCATGACCTCTCAAAAGTGATTTTAGGTTAAAACACTACAGTGGTGGAACGAGTTGGATGCAGAGCTGAGAATCTGACTGCCAGTTTCCTTTGAAAGGCAGGAATAGCGTGCTGGATGTCTCAACTCTGCTCTACTCAGGAAAGTCTCATTCCTCTGAGAGTGATTAGCTTAGTTAATAAGAACAGAAAAAGAACTGTAATTAATAGAAAGTACAGCTTAGAAAAACATCCAAAGAGTGATCCATGCTGATAGCTTATAACTTATAAGACTCATCAACACTTAATTAACAACGGAAGCATTGCAAAGTTAAGTATATTTACAGCTGCAAGAGGCAGTGTCACTGCAAAGCTGGTCCTGTCTGAATTCACTCTTACTTCTAATGGTAACATTAGAATGTTTCATGGGGGAGATGTGAATTAATCGAACTCAAAGCTTGCCCCAGTCCCATATTCCATACTTTTAATTATATTGCCTAAATATATATGAAAGGTAGAATTTAAGATACTATGTTCTGTTGTTATGGCAACCGATATTCCAAAAAGTGATGATAAATAATAAGCAAATCAAAGCCATGTAGGAATAAATGCATCATGTTGTTATAGCAACCCTTTAATTCAAAAGAGGTTGGAATCACATGTATGGTAAGCGTTGCTGGGACCCTGCTCCCAGGTGTGGTTGATGTTTCTCCTTTCCAATCACTTGCCAGAGAAAATCATGTTGTATTTATTACATGCTGCATATTGCTCAAAGTTTAACTCTCTTGGAATTACAGGGCCCATTTTACATAAGACGACCAGTAAACATAAAGCAAAATTGATGGGTTTGTCTCAGCCTTGTCAACTTACAGGGATGCTGTTCTTTAACATTTATAATACTTCCAAACTGATTTTCTCTTTCTATTGCTCTTTTAGAAACACACTTACATGGACAATCTGCAAGATTTGTTTTAAAATCATGACATTCCCCTGGGAAGAAATAGATAAATATATATGTATATATATATGTCTTTCTCAATCTTAACTGCTCCCAAGTTTGTGTCCTGCCAATCAGTTTGTGTCCCCTTTTCCCTCGTTATTTTCTTCCATTCTCTGGGTTGTTTCTTTTTACCTTCCATTTTCCCAGAGTCATACTCAACCTGAGATAACAAGGGATTTTGCACCTAGCAGGGGTGAAGCTAGATTTACAGGAATCTTGAGCTCTAAACGGCTATCATACATTTATTAACAGATCTGGCCCCTCAGTTGATTTTGCTCAGCAAATGCAAGAAAACAGAATGGGGGAAGTGCAGTGCTGAGAAGACATACTGTGTAGAAACAGAACCAAGCTAGTAATTGCACTTCAATATATAATGAGACTTCAGTCACTGTATACAAGAACACTCTGAAACTCCCCATTAACAATGAAGTGACAAAAAAAATAAAATCCAAAAACCAAGAATCCTTGCAGAGCGCTCCTTAGTCACAAGCCCCAGGACCAAAACATTTTTTGCTTACTGCAACCAAGAATAACTTCATCATCCTGTAAAGCTGCCATGAGAGGAAAATTAAAGGCCCAGTGCCCTCTTTTGCTTATTATGACTGCTTGGCACAGATCTATTGGGAGCGGAGGGAGCTTGAGGGCGCTGTTGCTTCCCATTCACTCTGCCCAGTGCACCAGTGGTGCTTGCAGGCTGTATGACCCAGTCATGGCTAAGCAGTACCCTCTTTTTCTTTTGCTTTTAGCTAGGACAACCTCTATTTCTGTCTGTCTGCTGTTGAGGTATCAGGAAACTGGTTACCCTTCCTATGCAGATAGACGCTTTCTTCAAAGCTGCAGCCTTTCTTCTTGATATTGGGAATGGGGCAGGATACTCACCCTCTTGAGAGAGGTGGCAGCTGGTGAAGATGCATTTCAGACTTCGCTCTTCCAGACTGGCGGGTCGCTTGGAAGCAGAGATGCAGAAAGAGTACCGCATGCATCAGTTGTGTGCAGAAAGGGCAGCATTTAACCTTCATTCTTTACAAAAGCTAGAGGTTAATTCTGATTTGGGAAGTAAGCAGAGGAACACAGGCATTTGCAAATCCATCCTACATGGGTGAACTAGGCCCTTCAGCACAGGGGGAGTAGAATCACAACTTTTTTTGGCCAGTAGGCTGGTCTGCCATGAAGACATGTAAGTAGTGGAGCTGCAGAGCTAGAGAAGGATGCTCTGGAGTCCTGGGGGTAATGAACTGTGACAACAGAAGGACTTAGTCAACATGAAGTGTGGGATTAACCTCAGCAAAGTTTCACTGTGCAAATATGTATAATGCAAACTATGTCGAGGCTTCCCAACAGGATTTTCCTCCTTTGTCTTAGAAACTTGTTCCAGATGGTACAAGCCATCTCTGGAGGTTATTCAGCGGTGAGGGAATGGAGAGAACCAGGAAGACACCTTGTTTCTGGATGTTAGCTAAGTAGGATCCAACCAAAAATTTTCAATAGTGAATTTAAACATTCAGTGAATTTAAACATTCAGTGAATTTCAAATTTTCAACAGCTTGCCCGGGCCTCACTAGAAAACCCTTGGCTTGAGAAAGGGAAAGGTTTGCAATGGGAAGATGTGACCCTTGGGTACCAAAATCATCACTGGGAAATGCTGGGATCATTCCTTTGCTAGGCTGAGGTACACCTCAGCTTTGAGGCACCTCTGGCTTTGCTGCATGTTTCAGAGGGCCTGCAAAACTCCTGAGGACCTGTAAAATACCTGTGGAGCATGTGTACTGTGCATATCCAGTGCAGGGACACAAAAAAGATCACGGAAGCTATTTGCTAATGACCAGACTGTGCCCTGGATGCGCACCTCAGCAAGGATTAGGGAGTAAACTGGTTCAGCCTCAGGAAGAGTTGCAAAAAAAAAAAAACCCAACCAAACCCAAAAGTGGCTGAAATGTTTCATTCATTGAGATCTGCATTGCTGCACCCATCCCTCCTGTCCCCATCCCCCCACCCCACCGCCCCCAGCCTTGTCTTTTTCTATTAATATGGACATTTTTGTGGAGAAGTAAATTTCTCATCACATCTGGAGGTTGGAGGCAGAAGTTTATTCAGTTTTCATTAATTGTCAATAGTGACAGCTAGCATTTATTTAGATGTGGTAGGTGGTTCATTTTTTTTTCATTTAAAATTTCAAACGATGATCCTCAGACCAGGTTTGTTCATTTTCTACCAGAAAATATATAGATACATCCCCCCCTCCAATTTTCCAATCAGCACTCATTCTTGGTCCTACATCTTGATGGCTGTGATTCATTGACTTTCATACAGGCTTCTCTTCACATACAAGACAACTGTGATTTTCTATTTTCCCAGTTTTTCCCTTCTCCTGCTCATCCTTTCATTTTTCCTATGTGGCCCAACACCTCCTTCAACGCCCTCACTTGATCAGGGAATTTTGCCTTGTGACATGTTTTTTTGCTTCAAGTGTCCAAAGCTGCCAAACCCCACCTGCTCTCCAGCCATGGCTACAGAAGGTTGTGAGTCTTCTGGGGAAGTGCTGGCATATTTGCCAGCCCCTTGCAAGGATACCAGATATCATTTTAGACACCTGAGAGTATCAGATGTACATGTTTAGGCAACTTAATCCCTTCTTAAAATCAGCATAATAGTCACTTATGGAGATACAGATATATCCATTTCAGGATGTCAACCTCTGTACAGATGGGAATAATCCTACCCCATTTCAGACCTTTTTATTGGCTTGTTCATGCTAGGGACTGTATTACTGTAGCAACTGCATCACAAAAATTATGTTCACAACCAAAAATAACTAAATCATTACTGACAGGGAATATAGGACTCATCAGTAGGTAAGTGGTGGAATGATGCCTCTATTTTGACCACTTGGCATCCACCTGCACCAAGTAGAAAACAGGCATGTAAATGCACTCATCACACTGAGCCTAGCTCCAAGACCTGGAGAAATGTCACTGGAGGTGTGATGTATCTCTCCGTTTCACTCCTTTGCTAAGCCTGAATATACCCTTGCCTGGAAATGTAAGACTAGCTTAAAGGTTAAGTGTTAGGAGCACTGTTTTAATTTCTGTTTGTTTACTGGGACCCTGAAATGCCTCTACAAAGCAGTCTACTCCCACAGCCACTGCATATATTGAATTCCAACAAGGCACCTCTTCTCTCTAATCAAAACTGAACGATTGGCTGCAGAAAACAAATCGGATATTATTTTGTCATAATGGTGTTTCATATTTAGATCACTAGATCCCAAAACAATTAAAAAAAAAAATAAGGGAAAAAAAAGGAAAAAAGGCCTAAATGGTTAATGGTCCTTAGCAAGCAATCTGTCCAAATAAGGAAAGACTTCTTTGCCATTCTGAAAGCTGATCTATAATCTTTTTCTACTTGGTTAGTCCCATCCCCTCCCAACTCTGCCTTGTAGAGCTTCCAGGAAATTTCATGGAAAGAGAATTCTCATTCTTACCTCACCTACACCCTAGCCATTTTCAAGATAGAGTGCAGCCAAGCATTTCTTGCATAGGCTGCTAATGCCTTCCAGGAACAAACCCAGTATTTCCAAAAGGGGCCCATATCACAGGCTACATACATCCTCAGATCCTCAGCTAAAGGCCAGGACTGGGAACTGACCTTGGGAAACTCTGTCTTCTCGCTATTTAGAACAGTCTTCATGTTGCTGTAAGTTGACCCAGCTGCTGTTGTGCATTCATCAGGTAGGCCATTTCAATTCTAACCCCCTCCTGATATGAGCCACTTCTTTAAAGGTCTCCTTTAAAGATTTCTTACTCTTCTGACCTTTTGCATTTCTCCCTGAAGAGGTCTCTAGGGGTGTGGGACCCACTGCCAAGTTACTGCACCTATAAAATACCCTTTCTATGCAGTGGTGACCCTTCACTGGAACACTGAAGTGGTTTCAGGGTGACTGAGTATGGATGAACCTAAACAAATCAAAGGAGTGTAAAGTCCTTTGTGAGTGTGGTATCTTCTGGAAGCAACAGGGCAGGGTTTTGTTCATGGCAAAGTGAAAACATTAGTTGGAAGAAAGCTGAGTATAATTAGTTTCATTTTAGTTTTGCACTGTTTGGATGGTTTCCCAGACATACACAAGAAGATCATCTTCTTTCTAACTGTGTCTGTGTCATTTACATTGAATTCCTCCTGCCTCAGGAGCAGGGAATTAGCTTTTATTACTGAGTTTACTGTTTGCCTCTTTTATTCAGCATTCCAATGGGCTTCTGCAGGTGAGCTGCAGGATCTGTGATGCATGTGTTCACATATATCTGCCTTGTTCCAGAGAAGTTCCTATTAAAAAGCAATGGACTGCCTATTTGGTTCAAAGTCCTCCTGTTAGGTAGTTTCAAACACTAGTGGTACAAGAAATACTGCCAGGATTGCCTGGTGCTGGTGACAATGATGTGTGACTGGCTTGGCAAGTCCTGCTGAAAGAGGAAGCACTGGCCAGTGTGCACGTGGGACTAACACAGGGAGGAAGCACAGTGACATTCAGACTGGAACAGACACGTCACAGTGGCTTATATAAATGCTCTGGGATTAGGGCTAAGCTTTCCAGAATGCAACAAGAGATTTAATCAAAATTGACATTTCCCAGTATAATTGAATGACAACGGAGGCAATTGCTGCTGCCAGCAGTGGAGTTGAACCCAAACCAAAGGTGTATTTGTAGTAGATTTTAACAGCCAACTGTACAAGCTCCCAAACTTCCTCTCTCTGGAAGAGGAGTATGTCAGAAGGAAGGATCACCTCCTGGGTGTCCTGTTTCTCATATTCTTTCCATCCATCACAGGACAATACTGGAGATAAGATCCTGTGCCAGAGAAATCTTTGCTTGGTCTGTTCCAACACAGCAGTTCTCTTAATTATCAGTTTTACCAGCTGTCCCAGAGAGGATTCATTACAGTGGACTTAGAAAACACCATTTAATTGTGATGAAAAGAAGGGTCTTGACTAAAGCTTCAAGACACCTGAAGGCACACGATTGAGTAATAAAAAAAAATCAGTCATAAAGCTTTTCATTACTTTCCTCTGGCGTAATCTCAGTGGGCAAAGCTCTGCTGGCAATTTTTTTGAACACGGGCTGCAGCTGCGACCTAGCCTCCTGCTCCAACATTGAGGTTCTCAGACTGTGTCCCACAGAGCATGTGGGACTAGTTGCCAACAGCAGCTGCCTCCTCACATGGTTCTGGCTCCTTCTCTTCATTTCCAGCAGCTACAGATGAGTTAGAAATAGTTACAAATACATTTAAGTGCCCTCATAATGGTACTTTCCCATACAGGCAATTACTATCGTTGGCACAGGGATGTAATATATCAGTGAACAGAAAAGGCACTAGCTGTGCACTTGTGGATTGTAGTGCTGATGGTCCACCAAAGCTCTATGTTAAAAAAAAAAATCTCAGTATTAATGCAAAGAATCCCTGCCCTAAGGACATCATAATTAGCTGGCACTGCTTAATCTTTTCAGGTCACTAACTCCTATCAGTGCAAATACCCTTTAGTTTTCTGGATGTCAGGCAGACCTAATAAAGGCTCTAGGTTCATTAATTCTCATGCTAATAATGTTTTTAATTTGTTGTATTATTGTCACAAATAATATTTGGCTTTTAAAGCTGCAAGTATAATGGCTCTCTTTAAGGGAGGATCTGTCGGGGAAAACAAACCAAACACAAACCCCAGTAATTGAGTGATTTGTAAATCATCTTCACTTCGTTTAAAAGAGAACAAAAGAGAAATTATTTTTATTTCTATCAATGTCACAAACTCAAGAAAGAGATTTTAGAGCCAACCTTCATCCTCTTTTCCTCACACTTGGTAACTCAAACTGTAGATGTTTCAGTCCTAGCTGTATGTACCCAGGAGACTTAATGTAAATAATTCCCACCAAGGTTTTCTCTTACTTTACAGTCAACACACCTGTACTTGGATTAACACTGAACTTCATCTGACAGACATGAAGAACCATCTGAGGAATAAGTTGTTCAAAGGCACAAAGATTTTCTCTGATCTTCCTTATCCTGAGATTTCTTTGCCTTGGATCCAACTTCTCTCGGAAAATCTAGGACAATGTTACAGCCTACATCAGCTGACAGTAGCTCCAACAAATCTGTGTGTAGGACAAGACCTGCTGTATGTCTGTGCTCTCCATTGTGAGGTGGGAAGCTGCTGGAATGAGAGAGTGAACTCTACAGCACTGAGGACTAAATCCACAACACTGAGTGCTTGCCACCAAATACAGAGGAAAAATAGGTTAACCCAAGGTAAAAGGGTAATGACTTTAACCATAATTCAGTATTTTATTTTTGCTTTTGGGAGTAGAAACTGTCAGCAAATGCTTAAGACAATTGATTTCAAGACAGAGAAAGAACAATGAAGTTTTAAATGCCAATTTTCAGCAGATGTGGATCATAGAGTAACTGGATTTCATCACTGAAAGAAAAAAAAAAAACATAGGATGATTTATTCTCTATTGCTATTGGTCTTTCTGCTGACTTTTACAAACAGTGGTTAAACCTTTTCTTCACTGCAATCAGTGTGACCTTCACTGCCACGCTGAATAGAGATAGTCTGTCATGCAATGAAATTAGCACAAGTCGCCTCAAGATCATACCTCACTTCCAAATCCAGTTGTGTGAAAAGAAGAAAAAAAAGTTACAGCTTTTCCTCCAAAAAATGCAAAAATAAATATGTAAAAAGGCATTAAGAACAAACTCTTTCCTCTCACACCAGGCCTGAGCCTGTCAGCAGAGTCTGCAATCAAACCTCCAAGGACGTCAGAGTTATTGTCAACTTGTGCAGCTCTCCAGCCTGAGACTGCTAGAATAGATCGAAGAACCCTAGACGTTGATCATAATGCAGGCTTGCCAAAGGACGGGTGTTTAGCATGGAGCAGCATCCTTAGCACAGTCCAGATGGCTCTTTGAAGAGCCTTTATTATGCTTTGTTCCACTGCAACAACAGCTCTCAATGGCATTTTTGTTTTGTTTTGTTATCAGGCTCTGGAGAGCAGGAAGCACATGTTTCTGCTGTGTTCCTCATATATACAGTTCATCTACCACCCTGTCACCCTCTTGTTCCCGGTGCAATGTGCTAAACATGCTATTAACAGATGGATATTACAGGATCAGAGAGAAATAGCTCCGGAGTTCAGCAGCCCTAAGGGGTAGCAAATGGTCCCAGCAGGAAAATGTCAATTGAGTTTTATTTTCCTAGGGTGGTCAGGCTCTTTTCAACCTACAAGTGAACTGCAGCCTCAGCAAATGCACGTTGTCATCACAGCAGGGGCCTTTCAGATTTTACTCAGAATCTGGGTTTGCATCATCATGGCTACAAGAAGCAGTAACTGGTTATTCTGGCAGTTCTGAACACACAGACATGCAAACCAGCTGGGCAATGTTTTAATGTGCATTTCCCGGGGCCTTTATGCTCTGCTCTACTGGAGTTTCTTGTCAAATCTAGAAATGGGCCCAAGCCTGTAACTACTGATGGATAGAGCTATAAATCTTTACATTTATTGTTATCCAAAGCAGCATTCAAGTTAGCAAAAACTTACAAATAGTCCTACTGTCAGTGTGAACCTCCCTCAGATTCCTGAAATAACACAGACAATAATTGCTTGATTTGTGCACTGTAATTGCCTAATTGCCCCTGACCTCTCCTTTTTTTAAAATGTTTTTTTCAGCCTGTTACCAATTCTGGAGCTATTTCTGAACTGATGTAAAGGCAAACTCCCTGCCTTTGCTTGGGCATTGCAGTGAGGATAGAACTTGTAGAGTAGGGCTGATGGTTGGACTTGATGATCCCAGGGGTCTCTTCCAACCTAAATGATTCTATGATTCTATGATTCTATGATGACCCCAACAGAATTATTCGGTGCCAGATTTGAACTTTGGGCCACCATCTGAGCAACATTAATCTAAGCTGTAAACCTCTGTCCCCAAAACCTGTTGAAGATAGTTTTCAGAGCAGTGCACAATGTGTTGCTTTACCACTTGTTTGCACATCTCTCATTCCTTAATGTGTTTTCCTGACATTTGCCATTTTCTCACTGCACAATTTCATAAGCAGGAAAATTAGGAAGAGAATGAGATGTGAGAAACTTCCTAGCAAAAGAAGGGAACCAGTCTTGGAGGCAGCACAAAGCAGAGGGCATAATTTTTATGAACTTGTCTTCATTAAGCTGGTTAAGAGGTAAAAATATATTCAGAGCTAAAAACAATCTGCCAGTTAAAACAGCAACCACAAGTATTTCATGAAAAGCCTTCTGTGATTTTGAAAAAACTTTCTCATCCTTTCAATCTTGTTCAAGCCAGGAACTTTTAAAATCACTACATGGAAGTGTTAAAAACAGGTCTTGCAGCTGTTTTTATAGTGTATCTATCTCACTCAGTAGTGTCTGTTGACTCCTGTATTTTCAATGAAAAATATATTGCTACTGAGAATACCTTTTATGTGTGCGTGAAAAGAAATATCTTAACATGCTGCCCTAAATCCAATTTGAGCAATTGTATTCTGCCTGATGGATTTTTTTTTTCTCTCCAAAAGTGTAATTAGGTACAACCCTATATTATCAAACTAGCAATACTGAACATGCTGAAGAGGCATAAATTGGCATGATCTGGGCAGAGTTTAAATTAAGAAAGATCCAGAATGGTAAAATCTAGACAGAATACCTGAAGAACCTATGAAAACAAGAATTCTGACACAAAAGAAAAATACCCAGCTTCATAAGAAAAAGAGCAAGCTTGAAAAGACCAATAATGACTGTCATGTCTTTCTTGACACCTCTGATGTATTACAGGAACAAAAGGGCAACTTCTACAAATTAAAACTCTGGAAATTATGTGATGTCGGCAACATCTCAAATGAGCTTTTGAAACGTGGGCCTGAATAAACACAGGAATTATTTATTCTACACCCTCAGCCCTAACATGTTCAGAAACAGTGCAACAGACTAATTTGCCCAATATATGCAAGCAGAGATACTCTCAAGAAAAGTAATTGCAGAGATACCTGTATTAATAGCTACATCAGCAGATTATCCTGTCCTTTTCCTTCAAAAACCTGTTCCCCTAGACTACTACTCCAAAAAAGAATGAAACCGCCTGTGGCCACTAACAACATAATAAAAGCCAAATAGGTTTCCTTCCTGAAAAATGAACCACAGACAGAATCTTCACCTTACAGATACCATTAACAAAAGTATTCATCTCCCCCCTCCCACTACGAGATTTCTTTTCCCCTTCACAGACTTTCTTAAAAAAGACTCCATCTGGTCCTTTTTGCTAGGAAGTCAAACTAGTGGGCAGATATGGGATGGTGTTTGAGTGCAACAATAGACAATACAAATAGGATAAAAATAGAAACCTAAAATCTTATTAAAAATTAAAATCAATTTGTAATTTCAAATCAAATCTCTAAAACCCAAAATCTCTACAGTTTGCTCTTAATCACCCTTCTGAGAATTCATCCTATCTCCCTGTTGAAATCAGGATAATTCAGTCATAGTTTAGAAATGAGACCAAGCTTTTGCCTCTGTGATTTTATGAGGAAAACAACCTGTATATTCTTAAGTCCTCAGTGAAACACCAGTAAGTTTTGGTTTAGTGTCAAACTGTATTCAAACTACTGCACTTTTGAACCAATTCAGTCTCCTGAGGTACTGAATATATTGAAGGAAAAAATATTCAGGTTCCAACATCAAGGAGAGCAGCAGATATTTTCTTTATGCCAAAGCTCTAGGGCAGAACCCTCTGCCTGAGCATACCCTAGGCCACACTATACTTTGTTCTTCCCTATTAGCCTTAATTTTTCACCTTCCAAAGCCACATGCAAAAACTCAAAGCAATTGATCTTCGGGGATCATTTGAGCGCAGTAACAAGGGTTGCATCCAAATGAGACATTACCTATGAACTTCCATGTGTGCAGCATTGTGCAGTGGGTCAGAATATCAACAAATCTGAAAACCTCTCATGATGCCCAGGCAGCAGGCAAAAATGCAAATCTTTGGGAAGAGCCCATTAAACACTGTAAAAGACTGTAGGATGCCACAGATCCCCATGCAGATTCATAACACTAGCAGACCTCTGTGTGCTATAATATATAAAGGTAAGGCATACACTTGCCAAGCAGACTCAGTGGCCATAAACTAGAGGTGGAAAATGAGAGGCATAATGCACAGCTAGAACCCAGAGGAGACAAGCCATATAAATCATGGGGAAAAGAAAAGGGAAGAGGATAACTTTTTTTCCCCCACTAGTATTCAAAATAAGAAAATGCATGAAAATTATACTTCCTCAGAATAACAGAAAATAAGTGAAACACCTCTTATCCAAAAATCACAAAGAGTATTTGTTAAACCTTGGGGAAAACAGAAAGAAGGTAAAAAGGGCAATATTATGCAGCAACACATAAATACGTTGGAAGGGTTGGAAAGATGAAGTCCCAGATGGGCTGCCTGATCGCCTGTCTTGGAAGAACCACATTCCCTACACCTTTGATAGCTCCCTCAGGAACCTGTCCCCTTTTAGGCTTTGACAAGAGTGTGTGCACTCCTGCAAGAGCACTGTGCCACCTTTTCATCTAACAGCAGTCAGAACAGTGAAGCCACAAATGGACCTAGTGGAATTTTGGACATGTCTCTGTCTTCAGGTCACTCTCTTTGACTGAGGCATCTGGCTTGTAGTGGTTCACAGGGTAGAGGGAATGCACCATATTAGAAACATATTTTAGTCTGATTTCGAAAGTAAATAAGGTTAATGTGATCATTTGGTCTGCAGGTCAGTGCCTCTGTGCTGCTGCTTCTCCCATGAAACTTTGGACTCACCAGGGGACTTGATCGTATTTGAGACAGGCATAGAGGTTTCAAAAAAAGCACCTCCAAAATTCAGAAGAATAAACAGAGAGAAGAGGGAGTGGGATCCAAACAAAAAATTGTCCTTACAACTTCTGTTCTCTACTGTTCAGTTTGGGATCACATGGTGGTGACACGTGGGACAGGTGATGTAAGGAGAAAATACTGCAAGTTTACACACACGTAATAGAAATTGCACAAAAAAACCCCACACCAGTGCGGGCTCAATAATCCAATGAAAGCAAATTCTACCTAAAATTGTCTTCTCTGGTTCCCTTTCTCACACAGGTGCACATTGTACTCTGTAGGCTTGTTCTTGCTCTGCTAGTAAGACCTTGATGATTCTCAGCTGCCTGTTGTCATTTCTGTTAATGCAAAGGATATCACCTGAATGACTCATGCAGACAGAGATAATCTCCAACTAGTCAGCAAACTCAGCTGTCCTTGAGCTCAACCATGAGGGTTGCCAGCAATTGGAGAGGCTGCTCACTGTAAACTCTGTGAAGTTTGTTCCTTTTCCCCCCAGCAGATCTAATGGGCTGGGGGCAAAGTGATTGTAAATAATTTCAGTATTAGTCCTGATCAAGTTGATTGTCTCAGGTTAGTTTCTTCATGGACAGGCGTTCTCAAAATTGCCACCATTTCAGTTGCTTCTGTCTTGGGCTCTGAAGAAAGCGAACAGGACAAAGAGATAAGAGAGGATGAAAATGCAGTGATTGCCCTGCTTCTCTTAGCATATAGCTACTGGACCAACAAACTGACCAGCAATAGATTGCTGATCAGAGCAAGGCATGTGGTTGCATTAACACCAAGCACACCTGTCAGCTCAAATGGCCATTTTGGAGAGGCACAGATTGCTGTTGTTATTACCTGAAGTCACTGCACCACAAGTGCACATGGCAGTTACCATTTGGCCTTGCCTACCACCACGCTGGACTTCATTACGCTGAGGATGGCATTCTGACATGAGCTAGAAGCCTGATGGGAGGGGAAAGGCAGCCCTCAGTCTGACTGGCAATTAGTAAGAAACTCCCATTGTAGCAAAATGATTAGTACCATGTCTTGAGAACGCAATTCCTCAGGCCTGTCAGTCCAGGGCCTTTTATCAGCATTTAAATTCAGCCCATTTTCCTTTCTAAAGTATGGTTACAGTCTAAAAAGTGAATCTGTAAAATGAATTCTTAATGTTCCCTATTTATTCCCTCTCAGTGCCTTCCATACCAAACATGTTTCATTTAAAACTCAAAAATAAGGCTTTCACCTGCCAGCAAATACAGGTTCAAAGCAATTTCTCATAATTGAGTTATGTTCTTTCTGTTTCATACATCATCACTAACAACAATGATTCTGAGGTCAAAAAAGGAGGAGGGGGGGGTTGTGTTTCCATGATGGATGTGTCAACATGGAACAGAGCTCACTTTTGCCTGACTACAGTGCTGACACTAGTAAGATTTTATTTCTGTCAGTAAAAATAAGGGCTGCCATTAAGGCAGGGAGACCTAGTGCATGAAGTGCCATTTTTATCACCACTTTCCTCAGCATAACCTCACTTTAAACAAAAGCCACAAAACAAGAATGCCTCCCCAGTGCTTCATCTTGTTTAATTCAGGTTGCCAGAGAGCAAGCAAATTTCTCACAGATGATGTCTGCGTTGTCATGCTACTCAGGTGACTCATAATTCTGGCATGATTTCAAGGGTCCTAATTACTGGTTCGTGGAACAAACAAAGGTGCAATATGTAGGTCTTCCTCTGCCTGATGACTACTTGCTCCCCACCTCTGCAGTTCTGAAGCTGAAAAAGCCACCACCTGAATTTGGAAGTTCATGATTTGTAATGTTCCACTTTATTTACAATTCACCAAATGAATGTTGAAACCAGGCTTTCTTGTGTCCTGGGTAAAAAAAAAAAAAAAAAAAAAGAAAAAGAAAAAGAAAAAGAAAAAGAAAAAGAAAAAGAAAAAGAAAAAGAAAAAGAAAAAGAAAAAGAAAAAGAAAAAGAAAAAGAAAAAGAAAAAGAAAAAGAAAAAGAAAGGAACATTAACCATACTTTATGTGGAAGAATTCAGGGACACAAATCTGGACCCAGAGTCTTGAAAAGAGTAACCTTTAGGTGTCAGCCCTTAGATTCAAAATGGCATGTGCAGAGAAAGAGACAATCCAAAACAGAAGAACTGGTTTGCAGTGTTTGAACCATAATGCCAGATAAACCCAGATTGCTCAGACTTAGACTTAGGTAGCAGGTAGTACTGGGGAAAGGTGCATCCTAAAATTTGTCCCTCTTTTACTGCATGTAATCTTCTTACAACCTTTTCAACCCTATTGGATTCCTTAGAGAGCGGAACTTGAAATAGAGATAGGAATTGAACCTTCCTTTCTTGAGAGAACCTTAACCACCAGACTCCAGGCTGTTCTGGATGGAGATTGATGGGGAAGTGATAGATTCACCACTTCTTCCAAGTCAACATGCAGCCCAGAGGCTCACTGCACCAGAAGGGAGGGAGGGAAGAAGGGAGGGAGGGAGGAAGGAAGGAAGGAAGGAAGGAAGGAAGGAAGGAAGGAAGGAAGGAAGGAAGGAAGGGAGGAAGGAAGAGAGGACGCACA
>VZTM01024746.1:0-32618 GCA_013400555.1 Jacana jacana | reverse complement strand
AGGGAGGAAGGAAGGAAGGAAGGAAGGAAGGAAGGAAGGAAGGAAGGAAGGAAGGAAGGAAAAGCAAGCATGCTAATCCAATGATTTTGGCACACTTAGGACAGGGGATATCCTATGCACCAGTGTCTGCTCCAGAGTCAGGCATCTCATGTCTTTTTCTTACTGATTTTCCAGACTGCCCCTGGGTAGGGGCTACTGGGATCTGACCTTGTATCATAATTTGATACTCAGGGCAAGTAGGGAAGGTTGCACAGTCATTGAAAATGTGACAAACAGCTTGTTCTGGAAATGAATCTCAAGTTGTGTCTTGCCTCAAGCCATGTGAATAATGGCATGGCAGAGGCATAGCTGAGAGTTCTGTCCATTTTTTTGATCTTTAGAGGAAGATCCTACTCCTTCCTCAGATCAAGCTTGCTTCTTGTTCTTCCTGATCCTCCATGATCCAGCATAAAATGAAATCCTGCTTCAGAGGTCCTGTCTTGGGTGCCGTTCCTTAAAAGCAAAAACTTGTTACTGAGTGAAGCCAAGGCTCTTTAACAATGAGAAAACCCTGTCTCACTCATTCTGCTCACGGTCTCTACATCCCCCCCTTTTTTTTTTTAATCAGTTTCATGCTGGGAAGTGAATCAGGCCCAAGATTAAAGTATGTCCACATCTGAGAAGAGTTTATGAGTGTATATATGACTACGCACATGTGGGCAAGGATTAAAGCGTGAAGGATAAAGAGAAGCCAAAAGTGAAGTGCTTTGAATTACCGTTCCCTGTTCAAGAAGCTCTCTGCAAATTACCCAAATAGATATTCCTAGAAGAAGTCTCTTGCATCTATTCCATGGTGGGTAATCTTTTGAAAAAAGTGTCATTTTATTAAGTGTGGTAATTATTTCATACCAATTTCAATGGTGACTTTCTTAAGGACAGGAAAAATCAGCTCTTTGCTTTAGTTTTGTTTGACCTGCTAGTTATTTTTGAAAGCTTTTGTGATTTTACTAGCTTATGTGGAAAGAACTCATGGTCTGCCTTGTGCCACGCCTGAGTGTAAACACAGCACAGAAAATTTTGACATGTATACAAAACAAGTCTGCTTTGTCAAAAACATGTAGAGATGTAGTGTTTCACAATCCAATAAATCAACACATGAGATATTTCTTCTGAAGATCCAAACATTTTCTTTAGGAAATGCTTGTGAAATGAAGTTGTAGTTCAGGTGCCTCCTGCTCTACCATTCTCACTTTAGACTGAGTTTCATACAGGAGTGATATTCCATATAATGCATCACCATCTCTGATTTCCTAGGAGTGATATTCCATATAATGCATCACCATCTCTGATTTCCTAGGAGTTGGAGAGGCCTCACAGTTTCATCATCCAATTGGGAAATGGGTCTATCTGAGCCCAGCCCAGAGGACTAGTATAGAGTACGGGCTCATGAAATACATCATCTACCTCAACTCAGCACATGAATATTTTGGAGTTGGAAAAGGCTATTTTAATTTGAAATTTTCAGAATACTGATACTTTCCTCCTGTTCAGAAGACACAAGATGGTATACTTGAGTTTTGGAAATCAATTTTTTCAGTGAAAAAACAGTCTAAAGAAGCTCTACATCTCATTCTTTTGAAGCTTTATATTTACTAACACCATAAATGATTGTAGCAGCCACTGATGCAACAGAAAAGGCCAGGGACAAGAGAAGCTGCTGACTAGGCATAAATTCCCCAGCAGCCAAACCTTACATTTTCCTGCCGTCACTAAATATTATGGGTGGTACCTGGGCTACAGGAGAGATGAACCTGGAAAGATGCGATGGCAGAACATAAGACAGGCTGCAGACCCACAGCCTGTTCTGCTCTGAGGTGTTAAAGAGAAAGCCTTGGCCTCCAGTGCTGTCAGCTTACTGTTCATAAAATAGCTTAAATGCACTTTACATCTTTCTTGAAAGCAGTAGATGAGTGTGAAATGTGGCAGAGAGAACTTTTCAACTAGTCAACTCCTTTGAATAATAACTATCTTCCTGCCAAAATTTAAATCCTGTTCCCTTTCCTTCTCCAATTCATCCTCTCAGCCTTTGCATCATCTGTTTTTCCCCTCTGACTTCTAGAAACAGTCATTCACATGAATGATGAGCAGGGGAAGAAAAAGTGTGGTAACTTACCTTTATGTACTTGTAGTTGTTGCTTCAGCTTCAGCTGCTTTCAGTTGACAGTTTCACTGAGATCATGATGGAGAAAGGACTTCACACCGTGTCCCATTGAGCAGAGTAACTGCAGAACATCTCAGACTTTGCCATGGAGACAGTGATAGGAAAGAGTACATCTGACAAAACTTACTCGAAAACAAGTGACAAAGTTGTTTCACCTGTAGGAAAGCAATTAATTACCGTGAAAGATAGATCTAATTTTGTGCTGGAACAGTCTGGAACAACATACTGTAATCAGTTGTGTGTCAGCTGAGTTACAGCTTCCCTCTACCAGGAAAATATATTAGAAATTCAGTATCTTTTTCAATACGACGTGCTTTCTGATGAGAGCCATCTTCCAGATGAGGCACTGTGTCCTCTAAGTTGGAAGCTCTATTTTAGGGAAAATACCTCTTGGAAATGTTCTTGTGAGCTGATATGCCTCCTGTTTTTCTTAAATGCTGAGGAGAGCAGTAAGAGAGATATCACCACCAGGGATCTTTGAGAGTCTCATTGCCTGATATCACAGGCATGATATTAAATAAACCCCCTCTCAAGACACATTTTGTAACATTTAGGCTTCCTACCCTCCTTAGTCTTATTGGTTCCAGGCCCCCCTGCTCCCGATTTCTGATCTATATTGATTTTCTATGCATTTCTATCCTGTTGTTAAGTTAGATTCCAGAGAAAGCTATGGAAAGAAGAAAGTCTATGGTGAATTTGACTTTATATTAGATTGTTAGCAGTACATTAGTGAGAGATAGATATGTTGGACAACCTTCTAAGAAGCATCACTACCGTTTGGCCTAGATACCTGCACAAGATATAAAATGTAGTGGCTTCTCCACTTGTTGCAGTCCACTTTCATGCCATATTTAATGAAGGAGGTGCTTTCTAAACTGGTGTTCAAGAAAGACCAAGCCTGGGAATGTTGGGTACTTGGAGAATGACCAGATCAAAATTTGGGAGTTAAAATCTTGACTCCATAAAGGTACTGTTTTTCTCCTTTCCTCTACCACTATTTTTTTTTCTCCTTAGTATACTGTGCTTGCAAATATTGCCTTTTCCTTATTACTTTCCATTTTTTCACTCATCCACAATTCAAGATTTATTGTGAGGGCAGGACTTCACTCTCCCTGTTCCCCATTATTTATAAGAGAATTACAAGTAGCAGATATCTCAATGTTTTCTGTCCTCTCTCTGAGCTTATTGCTGTCTTCTGACAAAAATTACTTTCAAGGCTGAGCAAGCTTCTTGGTACTGGTTTAAAATCAGAGCTTGCTTTCTTCAGAATAGCAGCCCTTGGCAATTCTGGGAGCATTGCCTGTAAAATGACACTTTTCAGTGTCTGCTGCTGTGGCACAAATCCTTACTCTGCTTTACACCATTGCTGAATGCCCACAAAATTCACTCACAGAGCATTCAGGTTGCACCTTACTTTGGTGAGGTGACCTTTCACAAGCATACCACGAGAGCTGGAGGTGGCAGCAATTTCTTACCCCTTGCCACTGTACTACTTACATCTGAGAGTCTGCAAACCTGGTGAGGCCCAAAATGCTTCACTTGTGATGTCTGCTGTAAGCAATATCGCAGGGTTTCAACAGGATCTTTAGAAATCAGATGACGGGTCCCAGCAGGCAAAAAATGCTGTTGTAACATGGACCAAGTTAGAGAGAGGAATAGTTTCACAGACAGAAAAGGGGATCCAGCCTGCAAAAGCTTTTATGCCCTGAAGAATTGTTTCCAACATCAGCAACAAACTGAGGGAATGATCCTGCTGTAAGGCTTTATCTGTGCCTCAGCTTTCTATTAATATTTCAGAATCACAATTTAACTCATGTAAAAAGGGGGGAAAAAAAAACCTCTCTTTTTTAATTTTCCAAAGTGACCCTTGTACTGCTATTTTAATAGATAGTCTTATAATAATAGCATCATTTCCTCTTACTGCAACTTAAAGAGGAGGCAATACATTAAAGTGACAAACTTCACAGTAACATTTGAACTAATGAGTGCCGGCCTGGTCAGAACGAAGGACAGGGAAAGAGGGGCTGGTTTCCCTAAGAGACCCTTTGTGGCAGTTCAGTAGCTCAGCTGCCACTCTCTGCTTGGAGTATGCTAATGCGGAGGGATCAGTCCAGAAGTGCCTGTGGGCAAAAGTGAAATCCAACCAAAAGGGTTGAGAGAGTTCATGCCGTGCCCTATTTCCCAGGCTGAGGATTCACAGCCAGGGGAGGCAGAGTCCCTGCAGCCCCTGCTCTTTAAGCGAGGAGGAGCACAAGTGCAGCAGACTGCCCTGGGGCAGACACGTTCCTCTAGAGCACCTGTATTTTACTCTAACTGAGCCCTGAAATTCCTTCTGGAGGAATTACATCAAGGGGACGGTGCATGAAAAGCCACATGCAGTGCCTTACGTACAATACCCTGACAGCAGAGTCACAGAGCCCCAGAGTATGGCTGTAACTGACACATGATGGACAAAGATCTGCACAAAGAAGTGCCTGTAGTCGGGCTTCTAAGTCTTTATTAGGTTCCCAAAATAAACGACTGCATTTTTTCAAAAGGGTTCAGCACTGAGGAGATCCCATTCAGAGTCTCATTCTTAAGTATGGTTACCATTAAGCAGGATATTCAGCTCCCATACTGGGAAGCCCAAATTAGCATAACCACATGCAAATTTTCACACAGCACAGAAAAGAACCCATTTCAGAGTATAAAGTTAGGCTTTTAATAGCTTTTTTTGATCCTCATATTAAAAATCAAGTTGCCCCCTTGAGCAGTAGGGCTAACAAAGCCTGACTTTCCATTGGTTTATCTATTGTGACTGGGTTTTGAGGAATTTAACAACATGAAAGCTCCAGCTGAAGCCTCTGTTGCCCTGGAGGGCATGGATAAGGGTGCTTTCCTGTGTAAGGGGACTCATGTGGCAAATTTGCTCATAGGAGACACTGAAAAGATCTTTTTGGGCATGTATTTTCATGAATCTTGCAGGAACAAAACAAAACTGAGACCTCTGTTGAATGCACTTAGAGAAAATGGCTCTGAAATGTTTGGAAATGAATGGACTGACGGAGTGACTGAGACTTTTATTTAAGAAAGCAGGACAAAGACTGATGCAAGTTTATTTGCAAGCTAATATTTGACAAACAGGAATACTAATTGTAAAGTATCAGTTATTGCAATATAATACTCCATTTAGTTTGTAGAAATGTCTCTGTTACACAAAAGGATAGATACGTTCTCTGCTTCAATCATCAGCCTATATAAATTTTTCTCAGTGGCTACATGCTGGAAAGCTCCTTGTGCAATTTGTGCAGTTAAGAGAGGTCACAAAGACAGGAATGCTCCTGCCAGGACCATTAAGTTGCATTAAAAAATGACAAAAATTAAACACTCTCTTTTCCCTCTATGTTTTCTAACAGAACCTGGAAGTATGCACACGATTTTCAGACTTTGTGACCAGCACTGCCTGTGTGATTCCAGCTTCCTGGGTCTTTGCCAAGACCTGAAACAGTGCCTCTTACTACAAAGCTGTGACCCATGTTACTGTGGCAATTCCCTCACTAACTCTCTAGCTGGTTCATACAATCAAAAAAAAAAATCCAAAGGTTATGTTAATAGTCTTTCTGAACTGCCACACTTTTAAGCTTCCCTTTTGACAAATAACAAACCGGAGTCCAAAGTAGTAACAAGCTTCTGGCACCCATGCTGAAAAGTCATTTTTCATAATACCAAACATGTTCAGAGAACCTTCAATTACAACATATAGTGCAATGAATAATAGCTTCTGTCTGCTTATACAAATAAAGAACATAAAGTGAAAAGTCCTGTTTACTAATTGAAGCAAATACAACTACCTCTTTTGTTATCTCCTTCTACACCTCACTTCTGTTTTCTGCTTGCATCCTGTCAAAAACTTCAGCTTTGTGTCTCTGGAGCTGGCACTGCCTCTCTGCCGCACGGTCATACAAGACCTAGAATCACGAGGAATTTATCAGGGCCTCCAGCTGGTACCACAATATAAGTAATTTTTATCAACCTAATGTTTTATTTATCTGTATTTAATGTTCCTATTTAAGGGGGAGAGAATGTGGGAATATTAAGGGAAAAGTTGGGGGCAGGGAGCTGAGATGAGTTATTAAAAGTTTCACCACTTGAGCTTTTAAGCTTCTCTGTCTGAAGCTGCTCAGATTGATGTGAATGCGTCCACATCTCTCATGCAAATTGCCCCAGAGGCAGCTATTTTGGGCAGAGCGTATATTCATTGTGGTGTCACAAAAGGTCGATTAGGTCTGCCGAAATTCCTGGTTGATGCTGATTGACTGTGAGCGACATTTAAGCCTTTCAAACTTCATTATCTAACCCATTCTCTGCAGGCTGAACATGGACTTGCGCCTTATGCAGCTTCAAAACAGACACCCCGAGTTGCAGATTTAGGAGCTTTTTAATTATCTATGTGTAGGGAGGGAAAGAAACTGTGATGTTTCTCTTCTCGTGCTGAGGGGAGTTTTTTTCAGCCTGCTGCAGGAAGTGGCACAAAACCCACTGAGATGAGTGAATAGGACTCTGCTCCCAGAGCATAGAAAATTGAACAGATTTTCCTCAAGCGTTCTTACAAAAACACACCTGTCAGCTAACAATGAAGTGGGAAAGCATCTTCACCTGAAAATCCAGCTTGCCATGGAAAGTGCTAACGAAGTGAAAAGAGAGGGGTGAAATGGAAACTCTTTTGAATGCTGAAGTCTGCTGTTTGACTTCACATGGACCCTGTAATTTCTACCCAGCAGTGCCAGCTACTCTGGTGCTGTGTATCTGTACTTCACTAATCTACTTTGTAAAACTACCAATTTTCACTTCACCTTGCTGAAAAGAAGAAACTTAATTTCTACCACTGAAACATAGTTTTGAGAAGAAAAGTGTTGGTCTGCTTGAAAACTGCACATTTGGGAAAATGAGTTCTGAAGAAAATATAACAGCACTGTAGCCTGATGCATAGGCCCACATACATATCCATATACGTGTGTGTATACGTATATGTATACGTAGGAGTGAAGGGAAAGGAACACTAACGTCTGCTTTTCACTTTCTGTGCAGTTTTCTCCAGTTTAAACCCTGCGGCTTGGCAGGATTGCTGGGTCTAGCAACTGAGTAATTTGGGTTGAAATTTACTTCTGTGGAAATGGCTGAAGAATGAAGTGAAAAGGCTTCTAGCAATGAACATACTTAAAGTGAATGGAAGGAGCCCAAATCCTTTCTCCCAAACTTCCCACACATTCCTTTTGTGTGAGCAGTGTGGTCACCTGTGGCTGTGTAATTTCCAATATCTCAAATAATGCCTGGAATGATAAACACCTATTGGTTCTAACAATTCACAACTTTTGGCAGGCGTTTAAGAGATTTTCAAACAACCCTTAATCCCTCACAGCTGTGACTGAATATAGACCAAAAGAATTGGCATTCCCTCTGCATCCTTTCACTTTAAATATAATCACTTGGTGACAGTGATCGTGTACATTGTCTTTAACAGGGTAGGAAATTAGCTTTAATTTAACAAAGTGATTGCATCTTGGCTTTCAGAGATGCCTATTGCAAGCATTATTCAACACGTCCCCCAACCCCTGGGCCCAGAACAACACCATAAGCAGCAGAAAACCACTGCACACACTGCATCTGTAACTATCCCCTTGCATAGCTGATAGGCAGCTCCAGCTTAATGACTCAGGAAACACGGTACTTCTGGCAGTGTTCCTTCCCACTTGTCTAGCACTATGTGTTTGTGCAACCAGACTATGCTGTGGGACATCATTGTGGAGCATGATCCTGAAAATATGGAAGGAATAGCATGCTTCACCTTGACTGTCATATGCCCCCAGTGCATCTCTTACTGTCAATAGAGCCCTTTCCCTTTATCTTCTGTTCATAAAACTTCCCTGCTTTGGACTTTAAGTGTCTGCTTTGCTGCAGGGGTGCATATGTTTGCTTTCTTGAGTCAGGGGCCAAAGGGGGGTCTTAAGAGGAGCACAGGTAAATGCAAGTGTAGCTTCAATCAGAGGAACCTTTAGCAGTTACAGTGAGATGAGAGTAAACATAATCATTACACAGTCAGACCATTTTAATTTATTTATGACACCCCAGGGCAATAACTGGTTTGATGGGAATATTTTAAAATTATTACCCTACTATTTTCTGTATCCTATCCATTCAATTTCCCACTAAAGATTCAACAACCCACATGGAGGAAAATACCTTTTTATTAAAGTAGCATTTAAGAAACAGGTACTGAGCTTTTGAGGAATTAAGTATTAAGTATTCATATGAAAGAAGAATTGTAACAGGAAGAAGCACCTTTTGTTCCAGGCACTGGAAATACAGCTATGATCTAGAGAATCCCTTCGTTACTATAAAAGAAATGTGTTCTTTCTCTTCCACACAAATTCTTCCCCTCACACACCCTTAGCCAGAGACAAAGAGAGACCACAAACAATCGTTAGTCAAGTGAGCTTTTCCCTATTAAATTTTCCCTATTAAAATGACCCTGAAAAACATCTAAATGCACTTATTAACTAGTTGACAGAAACAAGTCAGTAAACAACATACACTAAACCACTTTACATATTCACCATACTAAAATAGCTAATACAGTGTGTAGTTGCTAGGATAGCAACTTGGATTGACCCTCTGCGCAGTTGTCCCTGTGGCATTGTGACCTCAGCCCAAGCCAGAGATCTGCGTCCCTCCAGCACCCCCCAAAGATTCTGGTGCAGGGTGCACCCCCATGGTGTGTGTGGCCTCATGGTGGGGCTTTCTCACAGGCACCGGCACTAGCAGTTTGTAAGGGAAAGGTAAGGCTACACCCAAACCCCAAGCACTCACAGCTCCCACAGGAGAAGGGGAACCCCCACTTCCTTTGTGTGATGTGTGATCCTATTTGTCAATGTGGGATTCGAAAATTTGGACTAGTTGTAAAAGGATCCTGCAAAATCTATTTGTGCACAGTAACATTTTTATGTGTCTAGTCTCGCGGTTTATCCACTATATTGCTGATATTGATCCTGAATGTAAAGTTGAGTGATTGGCAGTTAATTACATGTCATTAAGTAAAATGATAGACTGCTTCAATATTGATCTAGTTTAAAAACATGAACTGGTTTTCCCTGCAATACCCATTATGCAATGGCCCATTTTTGCAGACACATGGAAGCTACAACCACATGCTACCTCATGGGGCAGACCAATGAAAACTGGTAAGAGTGATTAAAAAGGATCCCACCTCAAGGAAGAAGGATGCTGATAGTTCAGTTTTCTACAGCTATACCACAGGCACCTTGACAGATGCCAGCAACTCCAAATGGCTTGAGTCCCCAAAGGACATGGGTGACTCATAAAAGATTAGAGTTCCATCCAATGCTTTTGGTCACAGTAGGAAGGTTTTTCAAGGCCTCTTAATTTCTGTGTGACCCTGGGAGACATTCCCGCAGGGCAGCATCTTCATCTCACTTCAGCTGTGAGCATCATTTGTGCTGGGAGCTTGAGCTGCCCCTTTACTTTCAGAGCCCCTGATGTACTTAGGGGTTTCAGCATCTCCACATGCTTGTGCAAGCTATTTTCATTGCCATCTCAGGATGCTCTGTTGGATGATGTTGTGATGTCAAGTCATATTATGTCCACAGAGATGTGAAAAGACAGGCTTTAATATACAGTGCCACTTCTTTATCTTACCCAGCCTCAGCTCTGGCAATTAATGCTCCAGCTCAGGGGTTCAAACTTCTTTTTAGGCCACTGGAAAAATCACACTTTGAACTCTGTGACAGGGATCCTTTCCTCTCCAACCTTTGGATCCCACCTTTGTGCCTTCAAGAGCTTAAATTAAAGGCATGAGCTCCTAGCAAAATTAGAGGCAAGAGCTCCCAGCACTTTCAGTGGTCCTGTCATACTACTAGAGGCTCTTGCTCCCAAGATATGTCTCATGTTCACAAGTATCCCTGCAGAGGAAGGGATGGGACATGGCATCCTCCCTGGCCAAAATCGCCACATCACAGCCCTGCTAAGACCCTTGTGGGGAAATTGCCAATGACAAAGTCTGCCTCCCTCGGGTGGCAGACAGACAGTGGCAAAATTGCTCGTCCCTGTAATGAAAGCTGCACATATTCTAGTTGGCACTATGCTGCCAAATCTGGGGACATCAGTGAGTTCAAGAAAGTGACTGGGAAAACAGGGTCTTAAAATCTGTCCCCAGGTCTGCAGCAAATCAGTTCCTGAGGTAAGTACTATATTCAGGATCTCAAAGGAGTCACCCACACCTTTTCAGCTAGTTTTCCCTGAATTGATATTCCTATCCCTCTATGTTCCTGAAGTAGTATGACCTTCTTAACTGCTGTCATTTTCCTATTGTTCTTAGCTTTTTCAACTCTTGAGAAAGTAAAAATAGTAAAAAAAGGAAAAGGAAGAACAATATTTTTCTCTTGGCAGGGCTCACCATAGAGTACAAAGAATTACTTTGCTCCAGCTAAGCTTCTCTGCCTGCTCTTGGACCACTACAAAAGGAAACCTCTTCCTCTGGGGCTCAAGATGGGGCATTTTATTTCCCAGAAATAGTCAGTTGTCACATTTCAAACAATATTTGGTACTTGTCTGCAGCAGCTTGTTCACCCACCTGAGGCAGCAAGGGAAGCAGGCAGACCGGTCCTTGTTTACAGCCATAGCTTGTGTTAGCCACCCTTATCAAGAGCACACTTCATTGCAGGGATCACAGTTTGAGTTGATGCTTTCACATGGGATCTAAAGCCCTATTTCAAGCTTTCTTCTATTGTTTTATAGACCAGTGAACATCATTTTGTTTTATCTTCCTGCCTTATGGTAGACAATCTTTTGTCCTTAAAAGTACTTAGACACAAGCTGTGAGAGGATCTAAAAAATAACAATAATCACAGTCTGATGGAAAGCTGAAGGCATTTGAAAGGAAAAAAGACAACAACCACAAGCCAAACACAAAACCAGTGAAAAACACACTCATCTTGTTAGTCCTGGCTGTGAAGGGTCTCACTAGTATGGCTGAGAAATGTTGCTTTCATAATTTAAGACTGGTTATAGGGACAATTGGAATTTCTCCCCAGTCTTCTCTGTTGTTGCTGCTTTCTTTTCTACTCAGAGCATACATTTTCCTTAAAAGTTTGTCTTTCCATCTATGCTGTGATAAGGGATTTGTTGTTTTACACTAAACCTTCATCTCCTATTTCAATCCAAAAGCTTTGCTCCCCTCTCATCTTATGCCTAGAAGAATCACTGAAGCTGATATGCCTGCCCAGGTGCAGATCTTCTCCCTGGCCCTTGGCAATTCTGGGGTTTCAGGCAAAAACTGTTGTTTCGCTCAGAAGTCACAGGAACTGGTCATAGCCAAGGGAGGCAGAGAATCAAAATGTGCAAATTCAGGTCCTAGGTTTTGCTTGAATGTAGCAAGTTATTGACAGGTGCTTGAAAATATTTTAGTCAGTAGCTTTGCTAGGACTAGAATAGACACAGCACACGGCACAGGATTATTTTAGCCAAGGTTAGTTAGCCTTAAACGTTATTTATTCTGAAGGCAAAGGGGTCTTATCTGCAAAGTAAGAAAATGCCTCCTTCCAATACTTTGTTGTGCAAACTCATTTGCATAGGAAGCACTTTGATATTGCAGTGAGAGGGCATAATTCCTGCTAGGTGCTGAACATTCATGGGCTTGAAATTCATTTAGGCATGTTTGTCCTTGAGACTATTCATGCACTTGTGTTTAGCAAAGTGCCCTTAGCACATACCTGGACTGGGACCAGAATTCTTATCATATGTAGCGTGTGAGTTGGTTCATCTTTAAAACTAATTTAAAATGTTGACTTGTGTAACCTTCAGTGTGTCCCTCCAGACAGTCTTACCCCAGCAGATAGATCTCCTTGGAAAGTTCATGCATAAACTGTATTTAAGGAAAATAGCTTCTAATTATGCAAAGATATTAACAACCATCCCATCTGATTGTAATGAGGATAATTTGCATTATTCCCAAACAAAAAGCTTTGTTAGAAGACAGTTATGGCTGAAATGCATTTTGCTACAGTCCAGCTAATGATCAGAAACCCATTATTTTACTTCCTTTACAAAAGTTCTTCTGCTCAAAAAACTTGGAATGACTGAAGAAGAACAGTTAACAGTCTGCCAGCATATTTCCCATTGCTATGTAACCCTCCATCATTCACCACCATGGGGTTTTAATTTATTTGGTTTTTATAAGCTTCCTTCTGCTCTTTCTTTGGTTCCGATAGAAATGCATCATTGGACTCACATTGCAGGTTTGAATGTTGTCTGCTTAAATGGGCTATAAAGGGCTTTGTACAGACCATAATCCTAGGATTATTTTGGTTGTGCCAGAGGATTGTAAAATCTTGTACCAGTATTATGTGCTGAAGCAGAAGAACACCAGCTCTTAGGATCAGACTGATCAATCCATTTCTATTATGAAATGTGTAGATTATATAATCTAGGGAGAGCTCATGTATGGAAGTTTGTGTTTAACTATGAGGTTTATGAGCCTATATGGGATAAATACCCACACTGCATAATAAATAATCTCTTAGTGCTATGAGCTGAAGTTTCAAAGCAGCCTAATAGAGTCATGTATCTAACTCCCTTATGTCTTTGAAACCCCAGACACAATATAATAGAAATAGGAAAGGGACTTGAATAGTAATTACAAGCATATTTTGAAACCTGTAGAGGAAAAAAAATTGGATTAAGGGCCTTGTAAATTGAGGAGGGAGAGAATGATGAACTATGTTTCTTGGAGCTAAAGGACCAATATACTTTTGTGGCCTTGAAAGTTTGTATGAATTACCTAGCAGTTGTACAGTACACTCGTAGCTGTGTTTTCTTTGCAGAAAACTCTGACTGTTCAGGGTTTGATAGTTTATTTCCTTTTTAAAAAGTAAATTTGGATAGAGGGCAGAGGGAAAGAAATGCAGCTGGTGGGTATGTGGGTTTCTTCTTACTGCTCTGTATGAACTGAATATTCTTTAATAGGCTGTATCCATACTAGGAGCTGTGATGAGGGATAATGAAATCCCTCATCTGCACTCAGAGAATCAGCAAAAGTAGGTAGCTTTCTGCTAATGTTAATTGGCATTGCTAATGAAAATCAACAGAGAATCAGTGGTTTTCACTAGCTGAGAATTTCATCCAGAGTGCTTAAATCTCTTCTAACATCATAAAACAGACAAGTTTGAGGTATGTGTCATATTATGATATGGTAGCAGTTGGCTGAAGTTTGCAAGCTTTATTGCAAAAATAAATATAATTTAGTTGGAGTTAACAGGGAGTGTGTATGTACAGACACGAAGAGAAAGACACAATGTTGTTTCTGTGTTAAGCTATACATTGTTTTATATCTGGCCATTTAAATGACAGTTACTTCAGGGATGGGCTATTTTGCTGTCCACACATTTTGTATTTTTCAGTAGATACTTGCTTTGGCAGTCCTAAACACAGATATGTAGAACTTCTTTGTGCATTAGCAGTAGTAATTGCATTCAAAAGGTAAGGAAGTAATTTCTGTGTCTGAGGGAAAATTCCTGGGCTATGCACTAATTGCAAGGCCTGTAACCCAAGTCTTTCAATTTCAATATCCCAGTGAGGCTACTCAAGCTTTCATTGATGATAACAAAGAAGTGAACACAAGAATACAAGGAAGCCCATATTTCTATGGATTTGAGTATTGCGCTGTTATGGTTTAATCCCAGCTGCCAACAAGTGCCATGCAGCTGCTTGCTCACTTCTCCCACCCACAGTGGCATGAGAAGAACTGGAAAAATAAGGAAAACTTCTGGGTTGAGACAAAGAGTCTAATAAATAAATCAAAAGCTGCACATGCAAGCAAAGTAAAGCAGGGAATTCATTCACTACTTCCCAACATCAGGCAGGTGTTCAGCCTGCAGCCATCTTCAGGAAAGCAGGGCTCCATCATACCTAACATTTACTTAGGAAGACAAATCACCATCACTCCAGGCATCCCTCTCTTCCTTCTTCTTCACCTAGCTTTATATGTTGAGCATGATGCCATATAGTGTGGAATAGCCTTTTGGTCAAGTGGGGTCAGTTGTCCCAGCTGTGTCCCCTCCCAATTTCCTGTGCACACCCAACCTACTGCCTGTTGGGGAGGTGTGAGGAACAGAAAAGTCCTTGACTGCTTAGCAACACCATTCCCATTCCAAATCCAAAATATACCACCACACCAACTGCCAGCAAGAAAGTTAATTCTATCACAGCCAACACCAGGACATGAGCTCAACTGCAATTTTCAGGGGAATATAACTTCTGATTGAAATGTTGCTTGTATTTGGGGAATTGATCCAGGATGGATTCTGCATGGATTCTCTAGTACAAGGTGGGCTCCTCTTGCAGTTTTTCTGCACATCTATGTCTCTCAAAGTCTCTTCTTTCTAGCTAGCTATTTGCATTAAAAATTAGAAGCTTAATTACCTCCTATGTCTCTTCTATTTCTATTAAATTGTATTGAAATCAGGCAGCAGGTTCAACAGTCACTGGGGGGAGGGGATTCAAACTCACACAGGCTGACTTCATCAACAATCTGAATGAGGGGATTGAGGGCACCCTCACTAAGTTTGCAGATAACACCAAATTAGGCAAGAGTGTTGATCTGCTTGAGGGTAGCATGGCTCTACAGAGGGATCTAGACAGGCTGGATCAATGGGCTAAGGCAAATGGAATGAGGTTCTAGGTCCTGTACCTGGGTCACAACAACCTCATGCAGCGATACAGGCTTGGGGAAGAGTGGCTGGAGAGCTGCCTGGCAGAAAAACACCTGGGCGTATTGGTTTACAGCTGGCTGGATATGAGCCAGCAGTATGCCCTGGTGGTCAAGAAGGCCAATGACATCCTTGCCTGTATCAGGAATAGTGTGGCCAGCAGGACTAGAAAAGTAATTGTCCCCCTGCACTCTGCACTGGTGAGGCCCCACCTTGAGTATTGTGTTCAGTTTTGGGCTCTTCATTACAAGAAAGATATTGAGGAGCATGTCCAGAGAAGGGCAACAAAGTTGTAGAGCACAAGTCTTATGAGGAGCAGTTGAGAACTGAGGTTCTTTAGTGTGGAGAAAAGGAGGCTCACAGGAGACCTTATTGTTTTCTACAACTGCCTGAAAGGAGGTTGTAGTGAGTCAGGGTTCAGTCTCTTCTCCCAGGTAACAGGTTATTGCACAAGAGGAAACAGCCTCAAGTTGCACCAGGGGAGGTTTAAATTGGATATCAGGAAAAAATTCTTCACTGAAATGGTTGTCAAGCATTGTAACAGGCTGCCCAGGGAAGTGATTGGCTCACCATCCCTGGAGGTATTTAAGACATGTAGCTGTAGTCATGAGGACACACAATTTAGAGGTAACTTGGCAGCGCTTAGTTAACGGTTGGACTTGATGATTGTAAAGGTCTCTTCCAACCAAAACAATTCTATGACTCTATGCATACCGTGTACATAAGTAACAAGAATACAATAAATAAGTTCCCAATTAAGGCAGCTGAGACTACAGTCATTCTATTTCCCTTCAGCATTGTCCCCCCACATCTTCCTTCCTCATAATACTTTGCTGGCCCCCCTCCTCTAATTCTTTGTCTCACAGTTCCTACATTTTTCGTACATGCATCTCTTCCTCCCTGTTCCCGCTCCTCTTTTTCTCTAGGGAATGTCTTTCTTATTCTTTCCTTCCTGGAGGTTCCCAGCTCAGCAGAGATGCTTATGCTCTGGGGTTACAATTTGGAAAACAAGGCAACAGAGGAATTTTGCTTTGAAATGAGAAGCTTGCCTAAACACATCCAACTATTCAGTAGGGATGCTTTTCCTTCCCCTATTTCCTATATACGTTTGGTTCTCTTAATTGTTCATCTCAATTCAAAGCAATTTCCCTGGCATACACATTTTCATTAAATGTAATGAAGGAAGGACAATTTAGAATCCCACCTGTGACAACTCACTGATTCAGATCATGATGACCTATTGTGAATACTTGGGCTTCAGTCAAGATTTTGATTAGCGGAAAGTAGTAACCTCTGCATAATTAAGATTGTAGCCAGAATTTATTTATTTTCAGTCAGTTTAATTTAATAGTAAAAGTCCATTAATTAAATAAAAGATGAAAGCACCTCCAGAGCATTCGCTGGTGGAACATCTGAGAATTTATAGTTTTTCTCATCCACTTCATATTCTGAAAAGTTTGTCACGTCTTTAGTCTGCAGAAGGGGCATAATTTATAGATGGATATACTATAAGAAAAGCAGAGAAGCAGCTTGTAAAATATGGAGTTTGAAAAATTTTGTGTAAATCATATCTGGAACAATTTGAAATTATTCTTGCTCTACTGTCATGCAATAGCTCATGAATGTTTTGGCCTAGAAACTTCAAATATGATTTATTCAAAAGGTCCTCATCCCTCCCACTCTGCATAAAAAGAGGAAGAGAGGGCTGGCGAACTTGGAAACTGTCCCCTGGAAGACTGGAAACAGCAGAGCAGCCTGATGGGATCTGAAATAGCTTATTGAGTTTGTCACTGATATTATAGGCTTCTGAAGTCACAAAATAGGAGAATGGACAGCAGCTGTCTCTATTGCTGTTGGAGAGGGAGCTTTAGTCTCCTTGCAGCCAACTGTTCTTTTAGTCACAAGCCAACATCAAGTCTTAAAATGTAGGAACTAATAATACCACTATCACCATTCCATGCAAACAGTACCCTTGCATGAGCTTCCAGTTCTGTGATCACTCTGTTACCTCCATAAATCACCTTGCCCTGAAACACACTACAATTTTCTCATTGATTCTTGTTAGTCTCCCAGTCTCATATTGTCACGGGAGCACACAAAAAAAAAACCAAACATTTTGGAGTGAAGAAAAGGAGTTTTTCCCTGTGATTTATCTTCTACTGTCATCGTGCTCTATCCACCACAGAGTCCTGAGAGAATTGACTGATGCAGTTACCAAGACACTCTCCATGATATTCGAAAAGTCACAGCAGTCAGGTGAAGTCCCTTGTAACCATTGCATGCATGTTTTCAAAAGGCAGAAAGGAGGACCCTGGTAACTACCAATCTGTCAGCCTCACCTCTGTGCCTGGGAAGATCATGAAACAGATCCTCCTAGAAGCTATCCTAAGGCACACAGAGGACAGGAAGATGATTTGAGACAGCCAGCATGGCTTCACCAATGGTAAGTCCTGCCTGACCAGCCTAGTGGCTTTCTATGATAGAGTGGCTACATCAGTGGACAAGGGAAGATCTATGGGTGTCGTCTACCTGACCTTCTGTAAGGCTTTTCATACAATCCCCCATAACGTTCCAACATATTGGAGAAATATGATGGGTGGACTGTTTGTTAGATAAGGAATTGGTTGGATGGTAATATCCAGAGGGTAGTGGTTAACAGTTCAATGTCCAGATGGATATCTGTGACAAGAGGTGTCCCTTAGGGTCCGTACTGGGACCAGTACTGTTTAATATTGTCACCAATTATATAGACATTGGGATTGAGAGCACCCTCAGCAAAGTTGTGTTGTCTACAACTGACAACTGTTGGACAACACCAAGCTGAGTGGTGCAGTTGGCACACCTAAGGGACTGGATGCCATCCAGAGGCACCTGGAAAAGCTCAAGAAGTGGGACCATGTGAACATCATGAGGTTCAAGAATGTCAAGTGCAAGGTCCTGCACCCAGGCCTGGGCAACCCCTGATATCAAAACAGGCTGTGGGATGAAGGAATTGAGAGCAGCCCTGCCAAGAAGTCCTTGGGGTACTGGTGAGATGAAAAGCTGGACATGAGCTAGCAATGTGCTCTTGCAGCCCAGAATACCAGCTGTGTCCTGGGCTGTACCAAAAGAATTGTGGCTAGCATGTTGAGGAAAGTGATTCTATCTCTCTATTTTGTGCTGGTGAGACTCCACCTGGAGTACTGTGTTCTGCTCTGGAGCCCTTAGCACAAGAAGGACATGGACCTGTCAGAACGGGTCCAGAGGAGAGCCACAAAAATGATCAGAGGGCTGGAGCACCTTTCCTACGAGGACAGACTGAGAGTGCTGGGGTTGTTCAGCCTGGAGTAGAGAAGGCTCCAGGGAGACCTTATTGTGGCCTTTCAATTCTTAAAGTGGACCTACGGGAAAGATTGGGACAAAATACTTAGCAGGGCTTGTGGAAATAAGACAAGAGATAACAGTTTTAAACTAAAAAAGGGTAGATTTAGACTAGATATAAGGAAGAAATTTTTTACCATAAGGATGGTGAGTCACTGGAACAGGTTACCCAGAGATGTGGTAGATGCCCCATCCCTGGAAACATCCAATGTCGGATTGGACAGGTCTCTGAGCAACCCGATCTAGTTGAAAATATCCCTGCTTATTGCAGGGGATTTGCACTGGATGACCTTTAAAGGTCTCTTCCAACCCAGGCTATTCTATGACTCTATGATTACATGTTGCTATTGATGCCATACAGAGTTAAAAAACTCACTGCAGCAAAGCAAAAAGCATAGCAGTGCTAATAAGCAATTGCAGCTTTAGTAAGGAGTACACAATGGAATCCAAAAAGTAGATGTCAGATAATTGCAAGGCTTTATGCTGCAGACTGCACAGGTGAATTTCATGTGATGTTTATTAAAAATAAGTACATTACAACAGGAAACATTCTTCACTTATACTTTTTTCCCCTTTGCATTTTTATAAGGAATTCTGGACTAGTCCAGGATATAAACAAGTCTTATGAATTTCAGTGAAATGATAAGAAGATGGGAGGCAGAAAGAAGTTTTCCAAAGTCTTTCATTTGATGTCAGTTGACCAGAAGAGAAAACGTCATCAACCTTTTCTTACTCGTTTTTGCATTTCCATCTAGCAACTTGGGGCTGTTGAAAACTGCCAGTAAATGAACTGACCTTGAGTTATTTTTCTGTACTCTTCAGTGAAAGAAAGGGAGGTTATTGTTCTTTTCTGTCCCACTTAATGGTTCTGTGGATCTGCTGGTGTGCAGGTAGGTTTTGAAAGCCTCAAATTACACACCAATTGTTAAGTGAAAAGACAGCAAACATTCTGCGCAGAAATTGGCAGTAAGTGCTATTTGGAGCAGTTAATCACTACTTTTACATTGATGTTACATATTTTTATTCCATTTAGTGTCAACTAATACAAAACAACATCCATGGGAGTGAATTAGCGAGAAGTGACCTGGTAGTGAATTAGTGTAAATTCTCTTTACAAGGCAAGTTATTTTTTCTGTTATAGATTAAGCTTAAAAAAATGTTGGTAACCCTAGCTAAAATCTCACTACATATGTTTCAGGGAAAGCCTGAATTCTCAGGAGTGTGTTTTTATTTCTGGAGACTGACATGTCAGATTCCTGAGCCCTAGGCAGTAACTTGCAATTTTCCTGTAACAGATTTCTTCTGGATTTGCATTGAAATAGCTGCTTACTATATCTTCTAAATCTACCTTCCATTTCTTGAAAACTGGGAAGCAAGAATTAAATGCTTTCTTTTCACTCTGCAGAGCTGTCAGGGAGAGGGTTTAACATACATTTATTTCTACAAACTAGTGATGGTGAATATTACATGTAAGTATGTATTTGTGCAGTAGCTTTCACTCTGTAGTCTGTGAAGTCTGGCCTATTTTTAGATGACTAAGCAAGTCTTACATTCCCTGTACAAAGGCATTAACTATACTCATTTTGGGATCACAAATACATAGCTTGAAGACCATAGTGTCTGAGGAAGCAGATGAGTAGAAGGCACCATCTGTAGGCCTAAATAGCTTCATATGAACTGCCCCAGGATGCAACCAAAAACCCAGATGAAAACTCATGCATCCTCCTTTCTCTTCTGCTACCCACTAGTTTGCCTCCTTCTCTGCTTTTCTTCAAGGAGGCCAACACAACCAAACAACCTCTTTTATCTCTTCCAAAGGAGCACGGCCTCATCCTTTCTAATCTCCCTCATATAAGTAATCTACTGTTATGGGATATGGCTGAATAAAGATCACATATTTTCTCCTTTCCATCAGTTTTGAACTATCCACCTCCATGCAGAAAAGAGAACACCAATATATCTGGAAACAGCCAGTATATGATTAAAGCTATGACAACAAATAAACATGAAATATCAGTGCTCGTTAGAGCTGGTGAAAAGAGCCCTATCGTGCTGCTAGTGAACAGCTCAGTCATTGCCAATGGCTTATCTTGCTTTTGTTCCTCCTGTTGATCTGAAGTCTTAGCACTGACCTTGGATTTTGAGGGGTAGCTCATGTCAGTATCCAAATTAGCTTTTTGCTTGTTTTGTAATTCTCACAGGCTAAAGATACATGAAGTACCCCTCACAAAAGATCTGAACCCAAGTGTCTCCTCCACACCTTGCTGTGCTGGCATAGCCCTGTCCAACTGGCTCTTTTGCTTCCATCTGCACAGACAGATGCTCCCACTCCTCTTCACTGAGAGAGGCGTTAAGGCCTCTGGTGTCTCCAGAGCAAGAGTCAGAGACCCTGAATCAAGTTTTCACTGGAACACAATGGCACCTGGACACATGGTTCACCTTCAGAGCTACAGTTGGTCTCTGTAATGAGTGTTTGAATATGCTGGGTGACTAGGATGTACCTATGATTTCTGAGACTTCATGTGTGCTGGTGTTTCTAATCTCAAGTAACTAAGTTGGTTTTGTTGATGCGTGAAGACAGATAGCAACATGCTGCTCCTTCCTTACATAAACACACATACACAAGGAAAAGCAGGGGGAATGGAAATAGATAAACAAATACACAAAAATGGTAAGCAAATGTAGATATGGCAAAAATATATGGCAGGCAGATCTACAGAGAAACAGATGGATAGCCCACAGCAATAAGCAGTAGTTGTCTATGAAAGTTGGGCAAATGCAGCAGTAAATGACTTGTGACTCTTCAAAATTTAATTTGCCATGAAAGCCCATCATGAATGATGCAAGGGCAATACCTCGTGGAAAATTATCCAGCACTGCTTCTTTTCTTCTTAACCTGTGGGATGGAAAGTTATCTGACGGGTTACAATAAGCAAACATGAATGCGAATACGCAGAGATATCTCAGCACTTGACAGCTTTCAAAGTTTATTGTCAAACCAAATTAGCAGAAGTCTGCTACGTATGAGCAGGCAGAACAGCAGGCAATATGCTAAAATGTCTGCAGTGAAATCATTGCCTTCCATGGTATTCTTACAACCCTCTCCTTCCCCTTGACCTCCGTTTGCTAGTTCATAAGATATTAAGGTGTCAGCAGCCAAAAATCAACGGCTGGGAAAGGTTACAACAGCCTTATTTACTCCTCGGTTTCTTTACTACTTAATTTGCTGGTATCTGTCAGTTCTGTTATACCCAAGGAAAGGATAAGGGCTTTTTATTTTCTCTGTGGTTCTTAAAGAACACTTTTAAGCAGTATCTCCAGTTTGATAAGCAGACTATAGCTGAAGTTGTAACACAACATGTGGAATGGAGATAAAGTACCCACAGAAGTTTGGCTATGGAGGCTGTGGAGGGACTGTGAGAAAGAGTGATGTAAAGTATTGTGCACTTGCACGTACCCGCTTCTCCTCAGATATCTCCTTGTCCTCAATTGGGAACCTTTGTTTGTCATTTATCTTATTATATATTGGTTTGGGTAGATGGACACTGGCAACACATAAGTTTCTCACAACAAGAGGCGGAAACTGTTTGTCCACAAGGCAACTGAATCAGCCTTAGAGCTGATCTGTCCTGATTCAGCTGTGAGCTCCTCCCCGAGTCCTACCTTGTCTGTGGCTGGTGTTTCAGCGCATTGTTAGATTGTCCCATATGAACGTTTTAAGTTAAATATACATTTCCATGTGCATAGTACTCAGTCCTTGTTGGTGTTATGCAATAAACTGTGAGACTAAGTTACACTTCCCCATGGAGAATCCCAAAGATCTTCAGGCAAAATTATCCCTCTCTGTCCTTATTCCACCACATGCCATTAGGCTGGTTTTCAGAGATCCCTCTCTTCTCAGCATTCAGTCTTGCCTGATGTCCTCAGGGAAGTAAGGAATTAAATGGAATGTATTTTATAAGAAAAGCCAGAGAGCCCTCCCGCTGGAGCTGAATAAAGTTGAGACGGCTCTGTCAGCTGCATGTCTTCACTTTGCAGGGAGCTGTCAGTAAGCTCTTTAAAGTTGGGGAACACAAAACAATTGTGTGTCACTTGTAATCTACATGCGCAAATTGCACCATGTTGAAAGCAAGAAAATTCATTATTATTTATATAAATAGATCTTGTAGATTTCATTAAGATTAGGTCAGGCTGTGGAGATATCACACAGGCTTGTTTGACTTCTGTTAATCTTCATTTGCAAATGCTGATTACTGCCACAAAACTCTCTTGCTGTTTACTGCAAAATCCTACTTCTCTTTTTTTCTTCTTGTCACAAAGAGTCAAGAGAAGGGAGAAGGGAGGGAGGAAGAGAGAGAAGAGGTTCAAAGCCAGTAGCCAGAACCAGAGGAAACACGAAAGATTTGCTTGAATTGGTAAAGGAAGGGAGGGCAGGAGAGAGAGGCTCATTTGCTGTCTTACCGTCCTTGGTGGAGCAGGCTCAAGCAGGACCTCCTGATAATGAAGCAGCAGTGCAAAGTGCAATAACAGTGCAAGACCAGCAGGGTCAAAACCCTAGGGACACAGAAACTAGAAAACTGGGGAAGTGATACTTCCCCTTCACTTTCCAGGTCATACAGGTTCTTACATACCTTCACAGTAATAATAAAATCCTTCCTGGTGGCTCGTCAGATGACAAGATCAATATCTGTTATCTGCAGTTTGCTCTTCTCCCATTCTTTCCTGAAGGAAGGAGTGCATACCTAGTACACTGTGTTGGTTTGGAATACTTCTGTTAGATTGTTGCTTTATGTGGGCTGATGTCTACAGTGCTGTAACCAGCTGGCTTTGAGATTTTTTTATAAAAAGTTATTTCATTGATGTCATTCTATAACAGCTTTATAGTGCTCACCACTCTGGTGAAACTGGGACTCCAGGATGAGCAGCCAGAGAGATGGAGGGCTACAAGGAGAAGAAGGAGAAACAGAACTAGAGTGTCATCAACCTGTGGGAAGCATTGATGGAGGAGTATGCAAAGGACCATGGTGAGGCAGTGAATGATGCTGGGGGGTTTCTCTAGGTATACACGCATGGCAAGTGTTCTCACACCAGGGCTGGAACATGACCCTAGCCTAGACAAGCTTTCCTATATTTTTGTCATCATGATTTGTTCCAGTCTCTGCTTCCTGCCAAGCTGTATCAGAATCCCAAAATAAGAAATCCGTTTTCCTCTTTTTCTTTTCTAAACATTTCCTTTCTCATAGATACTCTTTCATGTCTTCATTTAAATGCTGACTGCTCTTCAAACTCCTTCCCAACAGTATCTGATAACTAGGTCAGTCTTTTAGCATTTAATAGTGTTACCAAATACTGAATCACTTCACTGGGGTATTTAGAGTACATGAGGGGTATGAATTTTCATAGTCAGCATTCAGCTTCCCCCAAACTCCATTCTAGAATAATGGCTCTGGGTAGCTCTTCTGTAATGGAGCCCATTACTGCATGGAGGAAAAATAAAACTGCTTCCCAAAGATCCCAAGGGTAGGCACTGTGGGAAGCATGTGCAAGATTTTTTGCAAAGAAATATTCACAGCAATATTTTTTTGCTTCTGTGAGTAATATGCTAGAAGAAATTGTAAGTAACAATACAAAATTAAATTTGGTGAATGTGCTGAGAGGTAATCCTTGGAGAAATCTTATCTATCTTGAATATTCAAACACATCAACTTGTTGGGCATGATGGCAATTACTGCCCTGCATATATTCAATTTGCTCTTGTATATACAATATTATCTTCCATAAGGAATGGTAAACTGCAGAACATATTTCAGTAAACACTATTCTGAACAAACAGAAATGGCTTGACTGTGCACTTCTGTGCATAATAATGCAGCAATGAAATATTGCTTTGACAGAGCTGCTGAGTACAGGGGAGATCAGATCATCTGAGAAATTCCTCAGTGTTATCGGGTTCTTTGAAGGCTGGGAGAGACAGCCTTTAGGAGTTCTGGTGTCTCCTAACCTGGGGTGGGAATGTGAGTATTCCTTTTGTTCAGGTAAATCAAAATAAAAATGAAGACAGTTCCGTTATTCTTGTAGAGGCTGTGCTACAAATCCAGAGACAGCCCAATTCATCCATATATACCCATATGGAGGTATGTATACATATGTATATGCATATGTGTATAGATATATATTTGCCCATATTTGCAGGGTTATGGGTTCCCAACCTACGAAAATGGTCTGAAAGCTTATAGCAAAGGTGCCTCCTAGCTGGCAATGAAGGTTTGTAGAATCACTTTTTTCTAGTTTTTCTCCTTCATGTGACCATTTCTGTATTCTTCATTCGACTAAAAGCATATATCCCTTATATTTCAGAGACACGTGCAACCACGTTGTAGGTTGTGCACCCCTCCATGTGACCTTTTACAGGAGTGCACAACCATCAGCCAAATACATCCAGCAAGCTGGATGCAATCTGCTTTGGAGAACTTGCACTTAGTAAAGAACCAATATGCAGGCCTGGAGTAGAACAGGAAAATTGTGACTAAATAGCTGCTGTCAGAAGATGCTGATTCATCAAAATGAAGCTTTTTGCAGAAAAGGACTAACTCCTCTGGCATTTTCCTCCAGCATTACCTGTTGGCTTCTTTTCAATTAAAATGTTTTATTTGAGAGGTCAGGATGACTTTTCTGTTTTAAAATATTAAGTAATTTCTAGTTTAAAAATGAGAAAAAATAACACATCTAAACATGCAGTTTGAAATGTTCAGGAGAGATCATTACATCCATTCAATTAAACAGGTAGAAAACTGAACTATCAGCATCCTTCTTCCTTGAGGTGGGATCCTTTCTAATCACTCTGTGATGAAAATGACTCATGAAAATGACAGTTTTCATAATTTTATTAAAATTCTTTCCTTACTGAAATGCATGCGTCTCTGGTGACAGTACTCTTCTGCCTGTGTTTCCTTCCTCCCCACTCTTTACTATCGTATTTTCAGCCATAATTCAAGGCAATAAGCATTATGGCTCCTCTTAAAAAGCATCCCATGTTTTCAGGAAAGAAAACAGCCACAGAATGGGCATGTGCACTTTTGGATGCATGTGTTTTTGTCTTAGCTTCCTCCCCTCAGTGTACATCATGCATATTACGTTGAAAGTTTCAGTACTAAATTCTCTACTGTTACAAATGGGTTATAGTTCATTCAATCAAGACATCTGCATTCCTTTATATCAATAGAGAATTTGCTCTGTTGTATAATTTTTTTAAAGGTGCCTCTTCCTACTGCTTCCCTCTGCGCTGCCAGGACTGAAACCTTTCCCCCTGCTCTTTTTGATGCTGCTTCACCATGAAGGTCAGCACGCCAAGGATTTGGTAGTGAAAGAGCCCTCACTTTTCCTTTTTAATAGCAATGCAGTGAACTGAGAACAGCTGCAAAGTCATGGGGTGTGGTGGGGCAAGAGGCTCAATTCCAGCTGAGGCAGGAGGGTGTAGGGTATGACATTTCCAACAGAGAGAACAGTTGCCTTCATCTGAAGAGACAATAACTTCTTGACACACTTTAACTCAATCACTTATGATTATCTGACTCTACCCTTGAGCAATAAGGATAAAAAGTTCTTTTAAATTGACTTAAAGTCCACGTAAAAGGTTGCACCCGTTCAGTTAAATTCATTTTAAACCCGATTATTTAAATCAATGCCACTTTTGTGTGCAGACAAGATCTAAGTGTTATGCTTTATGGATGTAGAGAGACCTACAGCGGGAACTGAAATGGCCAATTTTTTCTCACACTCACACCCCACTGGGACTGAGAAAGGAGTTTTAAAAGATTGAAATTTGGCTTTCCTGGACATTTTCCTATTCAAGATATTCCAAAGAGCTTTTCAGTATTAAGGTGGATGCTGGTGCTACAGAGACTGCAGAGACAAACAGAGAGACTGTTAGTCAGTAGCAATAGCTCCAAAAGAGCTATAGAGGTTAAAGTCTCTATTACTAAAAGGGAGACTGCTGGCAACCTGCCTTAGAAGTCACTTCTCTGGGACACCCCTGCAGATGGTCTTCATCCTGATGAGCCTGAATTTCCATCTGACACCAGGTGCCATTGCAATATTCACATCAGTCTTCGGGAAGCTGTACAGAAAGCTTACATGCATGGGATGGGTTCTGGGAAGTTAGGGGAGGATGCTGTGAAAGTGGACTGGAATGGAACCCTCCTGGGGATGGGGGCTGCAAATACAGACACAGAAGGCAAGAGACCAAATAAAAACGCTGGCATGGCGTGAATATGTTACGGCGTCTGCCAAATTCAAGCTGCAGTGAAGGACTTTCAACCCTTTTTCTTGGGCTTGGCAGCCAGACAGAGACTGAAGGCTGCTGCTGGGTACGTAAACAGTCAGAACCAGCCTGCAGTTATGAGACACACACACAGGCACCATTCTATCACCTGGAGGCATCCCAATTAAATGGAATTACCATCCCCACCAAGCCATAGCTATCACTATTAAATGTCATTAGGCTTAAATTAGGTTTGCTCCAAGAGATGTCCCGATTAAACAAATTTCCTGATTAAGTCCAAGAGACATGTATTTTAATATACTCTTTTAGCACACACGTGTGGTTTTCCTAATTTCTTTGTTTCTGGGACTCCATGTTTCTTACTCTCATAGAATTAAGTCCTCTGTTAAATTAATAAATCCAAAAGTTCTGCATACACAAGCAGTGTAATGAGCCAAGCCTAACTTTTCTCTCTATGGATGCTCAGAAATATTACAATATGAGTTGCATGCTCCATTGATCCTTTCCTTTTCCTACTTCCACATCTGGTTGCAAATTACCAAACTAGAAACTTGAGAACTTCTGGCATTTGACCATTGAAAACTGAATGGATTTCCAGTGTTTCAACTGATGGTTTGAAATCATTGAAGAAAAATAGCAGAAATCAAATATTTGTAAAATATTGTTTGTGTTGGGGAACCCCACCTCTCTGCCAGTGCAAGAGGACACAGATCAGGAATATGACCCAGATAGACATAAGAGCTTCATGGAAAGCAGCTAGATTCAGGCAGTTTTTTTACAGGACAAAGTAATTTATCACAATACTGTTTCCGACTCTTTTCATTCAAGGCACCATGTCCACTACTAGCTGCAGAGCAGCTCATTGATGAATCCATGATGAACCTGGAGTCCTGGTGCCTGATCAGCTCTAGCTCAACATAACACTCTTCTGTCCTGTACACATGTAACTTCCCAGTGCCAGGACATAGCCTGGAAGTGCTCAAACACCTGGGGAGGAAGAAAATACTTCTTAAGTCCTGATGTTCAAACATAACTGACAATCCCATCACTCTGAATATGGCACCTGATACCAACTAAGAAAGTGCAAGTAGATATAAAGGAAAAAAAAGTTAACAGTTAGGGTGGTTAAGCACCAGAAGTTGTGCAATCTCCATCCTAGGAAATCTGCAAAACTTGACCAGACAAGACGCTGAGCAATCTGATCCAAGTGGAAGTTAGCTTCACATTGAGCAGGGAGTTGAACTAGAGACCTTCAGATGTCTTTTCCAAGTTCAGTGATTCTATATTTTATGCTGCTCTTTTTCCCAAGTAACAGATATTCTCTCTCTTCATCTTCTTTTGAAATTCATGACAACAAGATACTTAAACTTCCTGGAGATCCTAGCCCATGCTCTCCAGGCCTCTGACCTGCAATCTCAAACAACCTGCTGCTCTGAGCAGTTATATGAATGAGCTACTCACCTGGCTCAGCTTGGAGCCTGCTTTTACACCAGATGAGGCCAATCCCAGACCTCCGAGAAATGAGAGTACAGCAAACACCTATCTCTCTTCTCTAAGCAATCCTGGGAGCTTCCTACAGATGTGTCAAAGTTTAAATAAGTCAGTAGCCTTTCATCTATGCAGCTCAATGAAGACACCAAACAACTCTGTTGCTGTTCAAACCTGGTTGTCATCTAAAGAAACAAAGAAAACGAGGATGTCATAATGCATGGCAAAACTGAATAATAAAACTTGCCTCCATCATAGCTCTCTTCCATCATAGATTTTATTCACATAATGTTCCCCATTTTAGAATGGAGAAAGTGAGGCATGGAGCAGTTTAGCAGTTTGGCACAGCATTGCCTAGAGCAGGGAACTGAATCTCATTTCCCTCATCCCTAACCTGGTAACTGATGAAAGTGCAAAAAATTAGAGCTGATCTGAGTAAAGAAATTTATTTTCTTGTCTCAAGCTGCCCTAGTGGTGTTTGGGTTGGCCTAAAGAGAAAGTAGAGCCCATGTATATTGTCTTTGTCATGGATGCTGAAAATATGCTCTGTGTCACATCACTGCAAGGCAGACACTTGCCTGGACTATGCGTCTGGCACTCACCAGAGCTATCAGTCATAGACAGGCTAGAAATTACAGCTCCTTCTTTGGACTCATGCTACCCACATTAATTAGTTCAAAGTAAGCTTCTTATTTATTTTAGACTTTGCACCTAAAACTACAAGCTGTATGCTTCTCTGAATGCCCTTGCACAACATAAAAGCCTTTCTCATCTTTGTGATTTTCCACAGCTGCCTCAGGTGTCTGTGCTGTTGCAAACAGCAATTAGAGGACATGGAACTTGTCTGTCAAGCACAGATCCAAAAGACATGATGCTTATCCCTCCCCTTATTTGCCTTCTAGCCAGCACAAAATACTCTGTGATCAAGGTACACACTTTGCCTCGGGACTCCTTTTTCTTTTATGAACATAAGCATTGTTCATAGAGAAAATAATTGAGACCTCAAGCCACTCATTTGAGTGGACAAATATAGATTGAAGGCTGCATGCTGATACCCTAGCATGTTCACCCAGGTCCTGCAACTGGTGCTTGTTTGACTGCCTTTAGGCTGCTCTCTTCTCAGTGTCTTCCTTAGATCCTCTAAATCACTTTTCAGAGACAGTAAGCCTTTCCGCACTGAGTGGGTCTTGGTATTTCTCTCAGAGATGTACTTCAATCAGGAATAATGAAAAAGCTACAAGAACAATGCCTTTAGCGAGGAAGACTCAGGCCCATTTTGCTCTTGAAGTAGTACTAAATTGCAGTATGTGTCAGAGCTAGATTACAATGCATTCTCTGTCCAGGGCATCTTACAAAATACTGTGTATACCTCCTGTACTCAGAAAAATGACACAAACGATGGGACACCCAGCTCTGCTTTCCATTAGATTAACACTGAACACAATTGTCCTTGGCAGGACAGCTTTCGAAGCAAGCAAAAAGTTTGAGGTACCCATATTGTCTTTAAAAAAAGGCAGAGTAAAGCATGCTGTGATTTCTTCCGGATTGATGCTACTGCAGTAATGCAGTAGTGTTCTCTTTATATAAATAGTATATATTGCCTTTATGCTCTAGAATGATGAATACATCATCCCTGTTGCATTGCACAGAGCACATGGCATGCTTTTAAGGGGCAATATAAGCACGTATAATTTTCCTAAGAAACAGCAGCTGAAGACTTTCTTATGCTTACAGCTACTAACTTCATCTGCAATTGATATAAAAAGACAAAATACAAAAATACCAGAGTATTTCTATTATATTTTCTGTAGCTTAGCTTCATTCTATGCTTATTTGCATCCACCATGAGAGTAAAATATAGCCCATTCTTCCTTAACAGTATTCCTACGTATTAAGACAGAATCAGGCTCTTGACAGTCATGCACAGAAGGAGGAGACACAGTGGACATGAAATGAAATAACAGAGGTTTAGATCAGACATAAGGAAAAAACTTCTCACACTGGGGTCAGCCAAGCAGTGGAATGAGCTATCCAGAGGACTGTGCATCCAGTTCCCCATCCTCGGAGGTACTGAAGGTCTGAATGGGTACAGCCAATTGAGATCTGGTTTGACCTTAGAGTTGACCATGCTTTGAGAAAGAGGTTGGACTGAAAGCCTCCCTGAGGTGTCTTGCAACTTGATTTATCCTATTTCTCTATGAAAAGATAACTTTTTGTATGCTAGAACAAAGAGACAGCAGTGAAAGAGACAGCATATGGTTGCACAAATTGTACACAGCAATAGTACAGGGGAGAATGGCTGTTTATGATGCTCATGGGCTCCTTTTCCTTGGAATGCCAGTCCGAGGAAACAGACACAACATCTTCATGTTTTCTTCAACATGAAAGGCTTTCAAGTCCATATCCAGTTCCCAACACATATTTTGTGTATATATATGTTAGTATCTTTTCCCGTTAGGCAGACGGAGCTGTTATCGTCTGTTCAGGACTTACATGTTTAGACATGGATGGTGTCCAGAGATCCTTGTAACCTGGATTTGGAAGGGTTGGTGTTCTTTTAGGAGTACCCTGCCAGATGAACAGGTATGGAGAATCATCTTGTTTAATCTACTGCTATCACACACGCCACAGGTAGGATTTAACCTTGTTTTTCTTGTAGTTAAGTAAATGTTGCTATGCCAAATAGCTTCTAGCTGAGCTAAAACATGTTTTGTGGTGGTAACATAATGCCATTATATAAATGGCAATGTGCTGTAGGCACCTAGAGGAGATGTCAAAGAGGAGTACAATCCCAGGTGATCTCCACTTACTGTGTATGGTTTAGCGGCTTTTATTAGACTGCCTGGCATCTAAATTCATACCTTACTATTAGATGGAGAAATGCTGCTGCTTTCAGCACACACACACACACACCCTTCTCTAGATTGTGTTCTGCAGCTGCTTTACACCTCAAAGGGCTGCTGCCTGACCACTGGAATAGGTTGAGAAATGCTTAGGTACCCAAGCTATCCTCCATTCGGCTGTCATCACTTGAATATCAACAGTGGAAAACCATATTAGCTATCACATTATGGGAAAAGCTGCTCCAAAATTAGTCCAGAGGAACAGGAATATTCAATATATTTAGTTGACAGAAGCCATCGTTTTTGTCATCATCAGATCACTAATGTATCTAGCATATAAAGCTGTCCTGGTTTGGGGTGGAGCAGAGCCAGCTTTCTGCTCAGTGAGACATGCTCTTGCTTACACTTGTTGCTGTGGCAACCAGCTGATTTGATTGTTTACCCCATGGAGGGGTTGCACCTCTGGGGAGGTGTGGACAGATCACATGACCCAAATTGACCAATAGGGTGTTCCATCCCATCTGCCATGCTCAGTAGAAAAGCTAAAGGGTCAAGGTAGTCAGGTTCCCTCTTCTTGAATGGTTGCTTTTTCAGTGGCCCTCTTTCTTTTATGAGTGATGCATTAGGAAGACCTTGTCAATTGATTTATCTGAAACTCATCAGTGTGTTCTGAAATCCAGTTCCTGTTTGTCACTGAGACCAGTCTGGAACTTTCCCAGTGCCTGCTGATAATATGTCCCTGGGACCTTTACATGGATTTGTATGTATTTGTGTATATTGTATCTATTTCTTTTTTTTTTTTTTTAATTTGATTATTATCATTTCATTAAAATAGTTGAGATTTTATAAACTTGCAAACGTCTAGCTCTCTTCTTCCTCTCCTTGGAGTGAGAGCTGGGAGAGAGCATTTGTTGTCTTGTAATTGGCCAACTTAGCCCAAACCATGACAAAATGAAACTCAAGAGTTCTAAATATTTTTGGCCTAGAGTGCTAACTGGAAGGTCTAGCCTTTTAGAAGAGTTAATGAGGGATATCCTTAATGTAGGCTATCTTGGCATCATCCCTCTGAAGTAATGAAAATTATCTATTTCAGAGAGAGATTACAAATAGCATGACTATGCTAAGGATGAGAAATATGCAGTGTTTATAAGACAACAAAAAGTTGTCTACTTCTTTCCAAAACAGAAGTGGAACACAATTCCTCTAGGATATTATTGATAAGTTAAGTGAACGTTAACTTGACCATAGGTAGTAAATAGTTTGCTGAAGTATCTCTGATCACAGGACTTGTGTGGTTTATTTGATCACCCCTGACTCTAGGAACATAATTTGTATTAAACTCTTCAAAGTATTTATGTAATTTACCATTGTAAGTTTAGTTCTGCTGCCTCAACTTCATCTAGAATTGTCAATATTGTAGCCTATGTGTGCTGAACATAAGTGTGCTGTGTGTTACATTGTTGAATGGTGCTCAATGGAGTTAAATCCAGCTGGTGGCTGGTCACAAGTGGTGTTCCTCAGGGCTCAGTATTGGGGCCATTTCTGTTTAATATCTTTATTGATGGTCTTGACAAGGATATAGAGAGCACCATCAGTAGGTTTGCTGATGACACTAAGTTAGGTGGGAGTGTGTGACCAGCCGAAGTAGGGAGGTGATTGTTCACATGTACTCAGCAGTGGTGAGGCCA
>VZTM01024743.1:32703-52792 GCA_013400555.1 Jacana jacana | reverse complement strand
ACGTAGGAAACTCAACCTTCTCACAGCTTTGAAAGCTACTTGCAGGAACAAAGCCCAAAGCACTCTGTAGAAGAAAGTTTACTTTTTATAAGCAATGTGCAGTTAAAGTCTTTCTCCTTATTTCAAACCTAAGCCTTATTTCTTCTTATTTCAAGCCTAAGAGGTAGACTGCTATTGCTAAATACCTTTCGCAGCTGAAAGATGGAGAAAGGTGCTCCTAGATGACAGCTTATCTTGAGCTCCTGCACCTCAATTCTGTTGCCCATGTGTAAATCAGATGCCCAGGGATGCTCACCTGGCCTCCAGCTGCTTTTTCAAAGGCGCTTATGTCTCCCCTAGCTTCTGGGGAGTCAGTATGTGAGGGTTGGTCTCTTCTAAGTAATAGACAATAGGACAAGAAGAAATGGCCTCAAGTCATACCAGTGGAGGTCTAGATTGGATATTAGAAAAAAAAAAAATCAATGAAAGGATTATCACGTCTTGGAACAGGCTGCCCAGGGAAGTAGTTCAGTTGCCATCCTCAGAAGTATTTAACATACGTGTAGAGGTAGTGCTGACGGACATGGTTTAGTAGTAACTTAGCAGTGTTAACAGTTGAACTCGATGATCTTAAAGGTCTCTTCCAACCAAAACAATTCTATGATTCTATGCCTGATGCAGGTGTCTCAGGGCTGTAGAGCATTTCAAACATTGATTTCCCATGTTGGTAACCTTTTTGTGTCCTGTGTACTTTAGGGTGATTTTACACTTAGAAATACTAATTCCTGTTTATTTACTATGAGGAGGCTTAAATAATCACATTAGATCTTTCGAATAGTAAAAACTAGTAGGATTGATGTGCTCTTAGCTGGTGGAACTGATCCCCACAGGAAGCATCAGACTTAAAGGCAGCCCTAATTTTTCAAAGGATTGGAATCAGAGCATTTAAAAAATACAAAGACTCTTGGAAGGGATTAAAACTTTTTTGTTGTAGGGTCTAAAATTAGTTTTGGGAACTGGGAGTTCGAGATGTAGAGTCTCTGAGCAGGTGAGTTTCTGGCTGTCCGGTACACATTACTAATGCCTTTGACAAGCTGGTGGATTTTTTCCCCGCAGCTTGAAGATAAGATTGCTTCGTGATTTAATTTTTAATTATTTTTTTTTTCCTAGACCCATCAACAAAAACAACAACAAAAGCAACAAGAAAAGGTGGAGTGGGGGAGCATGTTTGGGCTGGTGTTTGCTTCCCTAATATTCTAGCTTCTGGAGTTCCAGAAAAGTTTGGTGTGCCCCATTCAACTACCTAAATGCAAATGTCCTTTTACAACCTATGTTCCTATTTTTTCTGCTGGATTTGGGAGGTGCAGTTCTCATTTGAACTTCAACTATGTCAGCTACCTGCCATTATGAGGGACTGGGGGTTTTTTTTGGAAGATCTACATCCAAATCTGGAGATGTTAGAACACCTATAAACCTATTCTCGCTATTTCTGTGAGGTCCCCCCCTCCCTGAGGGCTTCCCCCTCTAAAACATATGTAGTCCTTATTCAGTCTCATTTTCTCTCTGAGGAAACCATTCAAATGTATGCACGTTCTTTTCTAGTTAACAAGGAGCACATTAACCTTTTGAAACAGAAATAGAAACTTGAATTAAATAGGAAGATATTTACCAATTTAGCATTTTGCATGCTCCCTATGATATTTGTGTAACTGATCTTCAACATTTTACTAATTTTATAACTACTATTTTGCATGGTTTCTTTTATCTCACTGGCATCTCTTACACATTGATAGATTTTCGTTTCCCTCTGATTTTACTCCCTTTTAATGTTCACTTTATATTTTGACATGTTTGCTCTGATTTTCTTTCTGCAAAACGTTTCCTCTTTTACGCTGGTGCATTAGAAAAATACAAAATTCTGTAAGTATACTTTTATTCTGTTTTTATATTAGGCATGAATAGTGTTGGATTTGTGTCATGAAAGACATAAACTGCACTTGTATAACCTCTATCAAAGAACATGTTAGAAGAGAATAAAAACAATCCAGTGCTGTTTGCTGTCTACTTCATAGGCATATACTTAATTAATTTACGCTGCTCCTAAAATTCAAAAAGCTTAATCTTTTTGTGTCCTTAAATTAAACTCCCTGTGCTCTACAATGACCAAAACAAATAATCTATGACCTACAAACAAGACACTTGCAATCCCTAAAGATTTACTTCATCTTCTCCTCTAGGTTATACATCTTTGAACCTCTCTTTTCTGTAATGACCTTCTGGTGCTCATTAGCATGCTGATTACCATTAACACAGCTATAATGCAGCAATTTTCTTGGTGTATGTCGAGGAGAAATGCTCATCTGAATGCAGTCAAGGGACAAAATTAACTGCATAAATCTACAGCACAAACTGGATCTCATCCAACTTTACATGAGTCTTCCTCTGCTAGGTGTGACATCATCATCTTACTCCCTGCTGATGGCTTAATAAGTATCCCCAGGTTCCACACTATTTAATTTACCCCTTCTCTAAATTGTACAGTTCCAGTGATAGCTGACCACTTTGCTGTGTTTTCTCTTAATATATGTTCACCTTTATTTTTCCTTCTGTCTCTTTTAATTAGTCCTCAAGTTACATATACATTTATTAAACAAAATTTATACAAATGCACATGTACCTATGTGTATACCTGTGTTTCATTACTTTCAAACTTTGTGAAATAATTTACTTTGCAATGGAGTAGAATATTTTCTAGAAAATAATATATTTACGTGTGTCCTGATTATAAAACAATTATTCTAAATTAGAGGTGATAATACTGACTAAGTATGTTGCTTGCTTTGAGTCTGAGAGACATCCCTTTTCCAGGAAAAAAGTAGAACAATGTTATAACTTGATCTGAATTTTGTTTCAGAATGACACAAACACAAAATCATCTAATTTTTCTTACAGAGTGGTGTGGTAGACAGTGGTAGACTGCAGCAGGAAGAGAATTCAGGCAATCAAAAAAATGATCTAATTCAATCAAAAATTATTTTTTTACCTAAGTGTTGTAATAAATAACAGTAAAAGTCCTCAGTTCTCTATATTTATATAGATAATACTTAAATTCAATTATCCTTAACTAATCTAATTTGGGATGAGGGGATTTGGTTTTAAAAGATGACATAATTAAAAGGCAAACTGGCTTTGGAAAGAAGAAGGAGATATTAAAAGAGAGGGAAAATAGACAAATAAGGAGGTAACAGAAGAAGAAGGAAAGGAAGGTTCATAGAATAGCTTGGGTTGCAAGGAACCTTTAAAGGTCATCTAGTCCAATTTCCCCTGCGACAAGCAGGGACATCTTGAACTAGATCAGGTTGTTCAGAACCCCACAACCCAAAATTGAATGTGTCCAGGGATGGGAAATCTACCACCTTTCTGGGCAACCTGTTCCTGTGTTCCACCACCCTCATCATAAAAATATATATCTTCCTTATATCTAGTCTGAATCTACCCTCTTTTATTTTAAAGCCATTACTTCTTGTTCTATTGCAACAGGACCTGATAAAAAATTTTTCCCCATCTTTTTTATAAACCATTTTCAAGTATTGAAAGGCTGCAATAAGGTGTCCCTGGAGCTTTCTTTTCTCCAGGCTCAACAACTCTCTCAACCTGTCCTCATAGGAGATGTGCTTCATCCTTCTGATAGTTTTTGTGGCCCTCTTCTGGACCTGCTCCAACAGGTCCATATGTTCCTTGTATTGAGCACCCCATAGCTGGACACAGTACTCCAGGTGAGGTCTCACCAGAGGTGAGGGGCAGAATCACCTCCCTTGACCTGCTGACCATGCTTCTTTTGATGCAGCCCGGGATACAATTGGCTTTCTGGGCTGCAATCACATTGCCAACTAATGTCTATGTTTTCATCCACTAGTACCCACAAGTCTTGCTCCACAGGGCTGCTCTCAGAGAATAAGTGAATCAGGAAAAAATACCTGAAAAATGCAAATAAACTGACAAGGTAGAGAGAACAAGAACAACGAATCCTGCTGAAGGGTACCATGGTCCTGGTGCTTCTGATGCCCAGTGCAAGAAACTTGGGCTACTCAGTCTTTCTTGTCAACAGGCTCAGATTTTCCTGGGGCAAAGAAGGAAAAGGTTCTTATCCTGGCACTAAGTAAGGACTTGGCTGGAGTATGCAGCCAAATCTGAGAAATGGGTAGTTTCCTGTGCCTCGGGGTTAAGATATGGCTAGAGTGAATAGTTAGGAAGAAAGAGGCCATCAAGGAAGTGTATGTGCACGTCAAAAAATCTCTTTTCCTTCCCTCCCTCTGCAGGACACATCCCTCCTCTCAGGAGCTGAACTGCACTCCCATGTTTTGCTAGGGAAAGACTCAAACCAGGTGGAAGACAATGAGGAGAAAACAAGGCACAGCTTCAGCAGTGCAGTGGTGTCATCTCCCGATAGATCTCTATTGCCTTCTGCTGTGTGTCTTTTGCAGCATGAGAGTCTTGTGGTATTAGTATAACTTCTGTGAGCAGTGACCGTATTTAATAGACAAATTTAATAGACTCCTCCAGGCAGGCTCAGTTAAAAGTGCACCAATCCTGGCAGAGCTTTGTTCAACCTGTTCTTAAAAAATTCCAATGATGGGGCTCTTACACCCTCCCTAGGCAAGTTATCCTACCACTTTACCACTTCTATGCTAGAAATGTCTCCCAGATGTCTAATGGAATCTCATTAAATTAAGACCATTAATCCTGACCTCTTTCAACATCATTTATATAGTTTAAAAGTATTACTATGTCTCCTTGTTTTTCTCTCTACTTTGCAATTCAGTTTTTTCAGCTAACAATATTACTCATCTACCTAAAATATTAAAAGTAAAGGGGAACAACAGGCAGGAATTTAAAAAAAAAAAAAAGGTAAAAATAAATTGAAAAACTGAATTTTTGAGGGGTGAATTCTATCCTATGAACTGTAGGAACACAAATTGGCCTATGTGCTGAAGGCAAAGTAGAGGTGTGGATATCTTCAAAAAGGTCTAAAAAGTATCCCAAATCAGAATTAGAACTGTGGATGAGCTTTTCTACTAAGCATACTCTTAGCACCATTCGTAGTAGTTCCAGTTAGGAAATCTTTACTTTTATAGCAGTAGTTGGGATGGGGTGTGAGTGTATGTCTGTGGTAATCTCAAAATAAAGAATGATAAAAAATTCCAACTGCTTGAGAATCCAAAAATCTTTCAGACCATTGTTCTTTGCCAAATTATGTTGAAACTAGCAACACAGAATTCTAGAAATTGGTCAATGGATTTAGAAATCACGTGCAAGTCAGAGATATACAGTGTAAGGAACACACATGGGCATACACCTGATTTCCTTAAGGAATCACCAGCATCATGTCCCCTGAACAAGAAGGGCATGAAGGTCTACTGTTATATATCTCCCAGAGAGACATCTGTATCCACCTTAGTCATGGTGAGCTATTGTAGTTAATGGACAGAAACAGACTTGTTTGAGATATGATTTCTCTCACCTATTTTCTTGGCCTACATCATGCTGACATGAATCATTCTGTCCTTGAAAGTACCTCATCCTTTCCATGAACAGAAAAGGAAGGTCAGAAAATAAGCTCCAGCATAGACATCTGCAGTATGTTAAGTTACGTGAACTCCCTGTGAACTGTGTACTTAGGCTGCCCTAGTCTCCTTTTTCTGCCCACACAAAAGTCAAAGTCAGAAGAAAGGCCCTGACTCTTACATTGTATTTAAACCTTTGCTCAGTTCATCACTGTGTTGGAGGAATCACTCTTATATTCAATGCCCATGAGACAAAAACTCTTCAATGTTAATTTTGCTGTTCTTTGAGATACATTCATATGAGAAAAGTATCAATGCAGTGACAACCATATCTTCAGAAATGAGGTAACTGACTGGGTCATCATTTAAGGTTTATATAATACTAATCTTGTACTTATTAACATCTTATTAAATCCATCCATTTTTTATTTTCAGTATATGAAGAAAATCTCTTTATTGAGCTCTCTGCAGTGATGTCTAGGGAAATCTCCAGTTGTGCTTTCTGTAATACTTACTAAAAAATGCCTTTCTGATCAGCTAACAAAATTATCTATTTACATGTTCCTCTTTTGCTTAGTGAAGTGTTGATTTGAGGGCTTCATTAGAATAGGAAATTCATAGCAGTTTCTCTTATTTGATGTGAATTCTTCTAATTATAAAGAACTCATCTCCTGTAAAAATAATCACATGAAAGATGAAATAATGAAAAGGGCGGGGCTTTCTGGTAAATCGAGAACGGGAACAAAACCAGAAAAAAAAGAGAACAATTTTGCCAACTATTCCTAATGTTTGTCATGCTTAACTAGAAGTGTGAATAGCTTATTTTCTCTGCCTGATGACTGACGGTAGCCAGCAGGTAATGGATACCCTCGTTGTTGCTAATAACACTGACAAAGGAAAACAACAATCAGTCTAGTGAGCTGTATGAAAAATCAGAGATCGGTATCATATTAAGTCATTTAGGAACAAAAGTGCTTTAAGCATTTTCCAAACATGGAATGGAGCAACAGGAGGATGCTGCTGTGGTGATGAATTGTACACCATGTATGCGGTCAGTTATATGAGAAGATTACAGAGTAATCTTTTATTCTAGTTCCTATGTGATTTGAGTATAAATGAAGATCTCATGAAAGTATAGGGGATCTAAAGCTCAGGTGAGGTTGCACCTATTGTAAGGGTTGTAAGACTCAGTTCCCAAGGATCCTTGCTCTATACCTGGATATGTAGCACTGATGTAAATAAAAACAAAGCTGAAGGAAATACAACACTTTCGTCTGAACCTTCACAGGGAAATTTAACTCAAGACTGGACCAGAGGACAGCTCATAGAAAGGGACCATAAGGAGTCATGGAAACTAGGATGTGATATGGCTTGAATCACGTCCTTCACTGTGAACTCACTTGACTTTCTGCTGAACCGATAAAACTGAGTAAAGGAGGAAGTCTTTGCTCTCCAAATTGATTTCTTAACATGGAGCCTTGGATTCTGTGATCTTGTGTGTTCCCTTATTCTAGATAGCTAGATCAAACACTATGAAATGGAGGGGGATATCAAAAGATTGGGGGCAAGCTGAGCATTAGGATCAAAAGAGGAGGAAAATGCAGTCATACTTTACTTTTACAATAACAAAACCAAACACTAGTGCATATGTGGTAACAGGGAGAAAAAGGCACTGCTAATGGCAATCAGAATGTCCTACTGGTCCAAAGAATCCTAATTATTACATTTGGAAAAAGCTGTACAATACTCTGGAGGACCCAGTTACAGCAAGCTCAGCAAAACTGCCTGCTGAGCAAATGCTGGCAGCTTTTCTGTCAGAGCCAGTGCTGAGTGCAGCTGGGGATACACTATTATTGACACCGGAAGACAAACTCAGCAAAATACTTGGGTGCCTACTCCCAGAAGTAGAGGGTGACCCAAAACAGCCTGCAGAAACCACAGAAATGTCTGAGACACTAAGCATGCTTGTGGTTTGGCCATAAAATTTACCTGGGGGGCGGTTGCCTGGACATGGCAGAGTCATGGAGACTTCTCCAGTTGAGTTTCTTCTGCTTAAGTCCCTTAAGTCCCCCTCGGGCCTCACACATTAGGTGCTGGATCACATCTGAAACACAGTAGCAACCCTGAAATCCACAGTCACAACCACTCTCTTCCATAAAATGTGCATTTCTCCCTTTCTTATAATAAATAATTCTTACAGTACTAGTTCAGAAACTGGGAGATCTCTGTTTAACCTGAGGTTGGCTTTACTGTGCTCAGCTTCACATCCTGTATGAGTGGGACACACAGGCAAGTGAGAGCACAGCTCTTCTTCAGTCACACTGTTGAAATTGTCCCACTCTTCAGAAAAATTTTTACTGTCTTGCAGAAAAAGAATAAGGTGGAAGGAGGAAGAAAGCAATAGAGAGAATATGATCCTGTTGCCTAAACACTCCCCCTAGAAGTACAGTAGGTTATTTTGTCATCCCAGAAGATAGTCTTCCTAGGAGATGTACCTTTATTGCAATTAGTCTAAGCAAGAGGCAGTTATCAGGCTGGACAAACTGCAGCAGTTCTGACACGAGTGACTTCTTGTCTATGAGCTGCTTTCTGGTTTCAGTTTGATATAACTATTAGAGTTTTTTATTTGGGGGATTACCATTGTTGAATAACAAAATTGCTTTCAGAGCTAGATAATAAATAAATTTCCTCAGAGGAACATAAGTGTTGTGAATTATCTCGTATACATGCATCATACAAATTAGGTTCTCTCTTTTACCCACTTTTTTTCTGCTCAATTAGGCCAAATCTTTACCACTTGTTATTATGATGAAGTCATACACATTTAAGATCTCATTATTTATTGAACATTTCTTTAATTTCCTTCAGATTTTGTGGTAAATTCTACCTCAGATGCAGACCTCAGATGACACTATGTCCTCATTTCAGCTGAGATAGAGTTAATTTACTTCCTAGTGTCTGTTGTGTTTCAGATTTTGCACGAAAGGAATGTCAAAGATGTATATTGTTTTAGTGATGTTTTTATTAGCCAAGGACTTTTTTCAGCCTCCATAGAGGCTGAGAAGGAGCACGGACAGAATTGAATGGCCAATGGAATATTCTGTCCCACAGATGTCATGCTTGGTATATAAACGGGGATTGGCTAGAGGAGGGGGGCTGGAATCCATAANATAAGGAGTCATGGAAACTAGGATGTGATATGGCTTGAATCACGTCCTTCACTGTGAACTCACTTGACTTTCTGCTGAACCGATAAAACTGAGTAAAGGAGGAAGTCTTTGCTCTCCAAATTGATTTCTTAACATGGAGCCTTGGATTCTGTGATCTTGTGTGTTCCCTTATTCTAGATAGCTAGATCAAACACTATGAAATGGAGGGGGATATCAAAAGATTGGGGGCAAGCTGAGCATTAGGATCAAAAGAGGAGGAAAATGCAGTCATACTTTACTTTTACAATAACAAAACCAAACACTAGTGCATATGTGGTAACAGGGAGAAAAAGGCACTGCTAATGGCAATCAGAATGTCCTACTGGTCCAAAGAATCCTAATTATTACATTTGGAAAAAGCTGTACAATACTCTGGAGGACCCAGTTACAGCAAGCTCAGCAAAACTGCCTGCTGAGCAAATGCTGGCAGCTTTTCTGTCAGAGCCAGTGCTGAGTGCAGCTGGGGATACACTATTATTGACACCGGAAGACAAACTCAGCAAAATACTTGGGTGCCTACTCCCAGAAGTAGAGGGTGACCCAAAACAGCCTGCAGAAACCACAGAAATGTCTGAGACACTAAGCATGCTTGTGGTTTGGCCATAAAATTTACCTGGGGGGCGGTTGCCTGGACATGGCAGAGTCATGGAGACTTCTCCAGTTGAGTTTCTTCTGCTTAAGTCCCTTAAGTCCCCCTCGGGCCTCACACATTAGGTGCTGGATCACATCTGAAACACAGTAGCAACCCTGAAATCCACAGTCACAACCACTCTCTTCCATAAAATGTGCATTTCTCCCATTCTTATAATAAATAATTCTTACAGTACTAGTTCAGAAACTGGGAGATCTCTGTTTAACCTGAGGTTGGCTTTACTGTGCTCAGCTTCACATCCTGTATGAGTGGGACACACAGGCAAGTGAGAGCACAGCTCTTCTTCAGTCACACTGTTGAAATTGTCCCACTCTTCAGAAAAATTTTTACTGTCTTGCAGAAAAAGAATAAGGTGGAAGGAGGAAGAAAGCAATAGAGAGAATATGATCCTGTTGCCTAAACACTCCCCCTAGAAGTACAGTAGGTTATTTTGTCATCCCAGAAGATAGTCTTCCTAGGAGATGTACCTTTATTGCAATTAGTCTAAGCAAGAGGCAGTTATCAGGCTGGACAAACTGCAGCAGTTCTGACATGAGTGAGTTCTTGTCTATGAGCTGATTTCTGGTTTTAGCTTGATATAACTATTAGAGTTTTTTATTTGGGGGATTACCATTGTTGAATAACAAAATTGCTTTCAGAGGTAGATAATAAATACATTTCCTCAGAGGAACATAAGTGTTGTGAATTATCTCGTATACATGCATCATACAAATTAGGTTCTCTCTTTTACCCACTTTTTTTCTGCTCAATTAGGCCAAATCTTTACCACTTGTTATTATGATGAAGTCATACACATTTAAGATCTCATTATTTATTGAACATTTCTTTAATTTCCTTCAGATTTTGTGGTAAATTCTACCTCAGATGCAGACCTCAGATGACACTATGTCCTCATTTCAGCTGAGATAGAGTTAATTTACTTCCTAGTGTCTGTTGTGTTTCAGATTTTGCACGAAAGGAATGTCAAAGATGTATATTGTTTTAGTGATGTTTTTATTAGCCAAGGACTTTTTTCAGCCTCCATAGAGGCTGAGAAGGAGCACGGACAGAATTGAATGGCAAATGGAATATTCTGTACCACAGATGTCATGCTTGGTATATAAATGGGGATTGGCTAGAGGAGGGGGGCTGGAATCCATAATTTCTGCTCAGGTCAGACTGAGCAACCAATTCACCAGGCAGTGAGGGTGACTTTTGTTGTCATTTTACTATTATTAGTCGTTACTATTAGTAGTTACTATTAGTAACTAATTATTAGTTACTATTATTGTCGTTTTACTTTTGCATTATTGTTCTGTTACACTGTCTTTACTTCAATTTGTGTGGGTTTTTTTCCCCTCTCCCCTCCTTTTCTCCCTCTTCTCCCTACCCTTCAAGAGGAGGGGGAAGCAGGGTGAGTAAGAGACCGTGGGGTACTAGTTGTTGGCTGGGGTTAAAACATGACACACCATGAAACACACATATATATTTTATATGTATGTATATGTATATATATATATTTAACATACATTTGAAGATGAAGACCAAAATCAGACATGCACACTGGAAATTAATTGCAACTTTAGCTATGGATAAGTTACTGTTTTTCCATAATCATCTGTTTGTTTATTACTATCAAAGGATAAGGTGCTTCCAAGATATATGAGCTTCAAAGTACAGATTATATATATAAAACAAGTAAAAAGTCAATATGAACTGAATATACATGAGGATCTAGGAACTGAAGGAAATTGATAAGGGAAACAGAAGGGTACAACAGAACTCTGTGACAAATAGAATTAAAGATTACTGAAAGAATTTTTTGAACTGAATCAATGAAATAAATCCTAACAAAAGTAGTTGCATGGTACTATAGAAAGTGAGTAGTAACACAGAAAAGGTGGAAATATTCAATAAGCAAGTCTTTTTTGTACACAAGAAAAAGCCACACAATATAGTCTCTTTCAAGGATGATGAAGCACTTTCCAGTCCAAAAGCAATCCAGTTAAAACACAGATACCAGAATTACCAACAGGAAATCAATAGGTAACTTGCATGCAAGAAATTTAGTAGATTTCTAAAAAAGGCGCTACCTGGGCCATAAGTACTGTCTTTTCAAGAGCTCTTAAACTACTTTGAAGTTCAAAATTCATAGAGTAAAATCTAAAGTAAATGGCTGAGTTAAGAATAGATTCTGTGCAAAATAACAGATTATATGGAACTTCATTAACAAAGAATTAAAGCACAATAATACAATTAATGCAAATCAATATGGGCGGCTGGAAGTTTGGTCTTGATATTCTAATGTGATTAGAAGTTTAGTTACTAAAGGTAATTGTGTGAATATAATACACTAAAATTCCTGTGAAGCACTTGGCTTGGTGATATGTGACATTTTGTTTATGAAATTAGAACAATACATTATATAGCACTAATTACATAGATTAAAAACAAGCTACTTGATAGTGCTCCAGATGTAATTGTAAATGATTAATCATTTTTGATGGTACATTTCTATGTGAGTTCCAGTGTGTTTAGTTTTATTTAACATTTTTGTCAATGATTTAGCAGAAAATATAAAATTGTTACTAATGAAGTTTTCAGAAGACATAAAGATGGAGGGAGCAGTCAATAATGGAGAGGAAAGATCACTGATACAGAGTGATATCAATGCATTCTGGCCTCAACTTCAATGCAAGAAAAGTGTGCATTTGAGCACAACCATGCAAAAAAATAGGCAAATTTGGATTATCACAATGGGGTTAATTAATGATTTGTGGCTTGTGCTATATGGAAGGAAGACAGTTCATTTAACCTTGTTACAAAAGACTAGGTACAACTAGGCATCTTGTCAAGCAGCAGGCAAGCTGAAAGTGCAACATGCAAATCTTGGTCATCTTTGATAAGGCATCAGGAACCCTTGTTCTGACTGGGATTATATGGATGACTATCACGGGTGGAACCTGGTTCTGCCTTCTCACGAACAGAAGCAATGTTTATCCACATCATGTGGCTACACTGAAATGAACACTCTCACAAAACACACCACTTGTGTGATTTTTCTGAGGTTAAAAAGGACAGACAAGCATCCGGAGAAACTGATACTCTCGGTTACCATGCTTACTAGGTCAACATATGGGAGTTACTTTGATCTTGGCTCATGCAAGATATCAGGAAAAAGAAGCCTCCTATTAAAATTTCATGTCTTATAATTAATGATCCCTTTCATAAAATTGCCTCTAATATCTTTGAATCTTAGACAGACTGAGTCTACCTGCAGGGAGAATTTTCTTTGCAGAGATGCATGGAAGATCATAAATTGCCCTGTTTCAGTAATTTATTGGGTCTTTGAGGGGCTAAAACTTCCTTTTTCTAAAGAGCAGAATTCAAAAGAAATTTCCTGCCATAATGAAATAAAGTATGGAAGTGTTAAAGATCTGCAACAGAGTCAAATATTTTATATACAATGCCTCACAATGAGACCTTGGAATCTGATGGAATTTTTTTTGTTTAGAACAAAAAAAATTAAAAATAATAATAAAAAAAATAAATAAAATACAGCTTTTACAGCTTTCAGTGTATCATAATGTTCTGGTTAAGTTCAAACCTGCGATATCAGCTGACTACCCAAAACTTATCTAGACAGTGGTTACAAGAAAAAAATAAATTAAGTAATGCACTATATACACATATGGAAACAGACAGGGGTGCCCTTACAAACAGAAACCTAAGCTCCAAAGCAGCTTGCAATGAACAGCTAAGAAACCCCCTCACTGAAACTGCAGCTTCAGATAAAGTAAGGTTCCCCTTTTCTATTATCGCTGCATTGGCCACATTACACTAGTACTGGTTTTCATTTCCAGTTATCCAGAAGCTAGAGATCAAGCTTCTTTTTCTTTATTTTTTTTTTTATTTTTTTTTCCCTTTCTTTTCTTTCCAGCTGTGTACAGTGTAACTACTGGTGCTTTTGAATTCAAGGAGACCTTCCACTGTTACCTCTTAGAGGCAGCCAGAATTATTATTCCTGATATTTTTTCATATTTTCATAGAGCAAAGCCTTCTTAGAAGTTTTTCTTGTGCTTCTAAACTTACAAGGACATGAAGAATTTGTTCAGCTCAGATAAAGCCAGGTGCATCCTAAAAATTATTGTTGTTATTTATATGCTGTTTTGCATTGTGTAATTGAATTTGGTGGTTGCAAAAGTCTTGGAAATTGAAATAATTTGCTTATGTATTCACAAAACAAATGTTGGAAGTGCAAGTTTGCCCAATTGCCCTGAAGCCTGCTGCTGCAGGGATCAAAGGAGACCGTGGTCTTCAGATCCAGAAAATTCCTGGGGTTTGTGAGATTAAGTGCAGAAATCACAACCAGGAGCTTATATTAATTCTTTCCAATGTTAAGCGTCTAACTATAGCTCCTCTCGTTAGTCTACACAGTTGGAGGCATGGAGGGCAGACAACGGCAAAATGTCATGGGCAGGATCACCCTGTGTGTCTCTGTCAACCATGTGGGGCATCTGGACATCTCACACACCACCTAACATCATATCTTCTACCTTCTGTGTTAAAGTGCACTGGAATCCTCTTCCGGGTTGTCGTAAGGAGCAATCTTCAGATGTTAACTAGGTCTAAGCTACTGCCAAGATGGGCAGAAGGCACTGTAGGCCACTATTAGTCTCCTGGGCCATCTGGTCCCCAAGAGTTAGTTTAAGCTTCCCACTGACCTTTTCATTCAGGCTACAAGTTTCTCAGAGGTGTATCAAAGCTGGTTGCTGAAGTGGCAAACTAATCACTTGCATGTAGTGCATACTGCTGCGGGCATTAGGGTGATAAATTGTCCAATTTTACTAAGCAAGGTTGCTCGGATAAAAGAGACTCACAATAAGGGTACATACAGCTGTCTTTGTTATGGACTAAACAATAGCAGGCACGGTTCTGATGCTTTTTGGTTTTCTATTTCTAATTGTCAGACTCTTTCTCAAAAAGGGAAAACACCTTCAGTGAAAAAAAATTTTAAAGCTGTAATTTGCATAAATATTTTAGATCATTTTTGAAGTAACAGCTGCCACGAAAGGCTGTATTTCCATTTGTTTACAAAAAAATAGGAAATCATTACCATTTTGATGTCCCCCAAGAATTGAAAAATACATATATATAAACACAGAGCAGATTAACACAGAGAACAAGTGTGTGTCCTTGTATTCACAACGGTTGAGCTGCCCACAATGCAGCTGATAGCCAGAAGTTCATATTTCCACATTGGCCTTCATGATAATGCCACTTTCATATTTAAATTATTTATTTTTTAATTTATTTTTTCTCAAATAAATAGTTGGGGCTGTATGGTCCTTTCTTACCTATAACTATGTCCCCTCACATTCAGGTGTTCAGAGTATTTGCAGGTAGTTTAATATTATTTTCTGACTTTGTAAATTTATTTATTCCAGATGTCAAAATATTTTTCACCCATGCAAAACATGCATAACTTATAGTTTAGCTTAGCTGTAATAAGACAACAAAGTTATTTGCACGGAAGCCCCAGATCTGTATTACTGAGCATCACAAGACATGCTGGCATATGCAGTTTCAGACTTATGTGAGCATCCTCTCATAAAAGTTGCAGACAAAGTAGACAGGCTTCATTTCAGGTTTGTCTGAGATCTAGCTTTTTATTCAAAACGATACATGACACCAAGTGAAATTTCTTTTACCTCTTTCTTGGACATGTGAAAATCATATATGTAGTCAAACTAGATGTTTTGTCTGCTTTTAAATTCATTGTGGATAAAGAGTAACCTATTGAGGACTATTTCCACCATCATTTACCAGTTACCAGTTGCCATCAAACTAATTCATTTCCAGAGAAGATGGTGTCAGAAAGATGGTAGAAGGCCAATACAATTCTTTCTATTCTTTAGTTCCACAAAATCTGTTAAGTTTAACTGAAACAAAACATTATGCAGGTATAATCTTAGCCTTGCACTCATTCCATTTGAGCTCCAGGGAAAAGTTTACATCACCAGTAAAGTTTTTAGGTCTTTCTCAGCTGCTGATGCTATTGCCAAATTGATGGGACCCTGGCAGCCAGCTTTGTTATGATGGCACTGCAGCCAAATGTATATGTGCCAGCCTTGTGCCTATACTTTTATCAGTACCTGAGTACCTTTTATCAGTGATGACTGCAGCAACATAGAGCTCAGGTTAACCTATATGTTAGAAATTTACTCAGCCTTGATTTTTAATCCTTTTCACCATAACTATCTGACTTCTGGAATGAGAACCAACTATTCCAAACCCAGCTCAGGGAGCTCCTGATAGGTGGCTATATCCATTGTAGTAACAAGGATTTAACTCATAATTTCCAAATCTGTAGGAGTCACTGTCATGTCATGTGTTCAGTGAGGACTAGATACTTAAAAGGATTTCAATGTCATGATGCTCAGTGGTGCCACATTTACTTTTCATACACCATCTCCCTGCATAAAAGTTATGCTCTGAAGTTTTTCAGTCCTTAAGATTAGGACTCAAAACAGCAGCTATTGGTAAGTTAAAAGGAAAAAAGGGGGAAGATTTCAATGTCTAACATAGCCAAGGGAAAGCACAAAAAAGAAAGAAATCTTTCAAATCCTGTCCTTTCCTAGAGTTAGGCAGCTATACCAAGAAGCAGCATCTGGGTCCACTGTCTCACTCCTTATCCTGCATTGCATAAGTTCCCTAAGGGACTAAGGGATGCATGACTATTTTTCCTCATAAGAGCAAAGTGGAGGAAACTTCAAGCTGTGATCGTCGGAGCACCCATTGTAGACAGGTTCTGTGACCTCTTCAGCTTCTGACCAGCTCTCAGCTCCTACAGTTGTTACTCATTGTAGCCAAATGGGCAATATTCAGAAACATTTGAAATGGATATCAGTCTCAACTCAGATGTGTGGTAGCATCAATCTGCTATCAGTAATAAAAACATCAAAGTAAAATGGAGGAAAGGATTAGGTTTCTCTAGGCTACGATGCCTGCAGATGTGTCTATACAATGACTATTGATGCATAACATGTAAACAGTCACAGGGATACAAAGGTCCGTCTTGTTTGCTCTCTTTGTAATGCTGATACCTCACCAAGAGAGAAAAATAGAGAAGTTCCTCATATAGTCACTGGAGAGAGACAGTTCTTTCAAAATACTCAAGGGCTGTGAACCATCTGGACTGGTTTTACTCAGCTCCATATAAAAGAATAATGGAACAATTGCATTTTCCCATAGTTTTTTTTTATGGCATCTGTACCAGATTACATCCCTAGGATCCTGAATGCAGAATGTTCTTGCTGTTTACATCCTGAGTTCTTAATAACAAGAGGTTTCTCACTCAAAATAAGCAAGATGCACCTTGTAGCTGAGCAAATATTTAAGTTTAAATAGCTCCAGCTCCCTCTGTTCCTTAGACCGGTTCTGCAGCAGCATGAGAACAGGATATGGAAACATCAAGCAAGAAGTCAAGATCAGCAAATGGTAAAGAGATAAATTTGTGCACAGTAGCATATAGAACAAATTAAAAAGTTCATTGGACTACCAATACAGCCCAGGCACAAGGATTTTAGTGGTGATCTTCACCTCTATGGCTCTATTAAAAGTTGCACATTGACATGGGCTCATGATAATCACATGAAGTTCAACCAAGCCAAGTGCAGAGTCCTGCACCTGGGATGTGGCAATCCCCGGCACAGATACAGGTTTGGCAGATAATGGCTGGAGAGCAGCCCAGAGGAGAAGGACTTGGGAGTGATGATGGATGAGAAGCACACTGGCAGCCCAGAAAGCCAACCACATCCTGCATCAAAAGAAGCATGACCAGCAGGTCACAAGAGGTGATTCTACACCTCTACTCTGCCCTCATGAAACCTCACCCTGAGTACTGTGTCCAGCTCTGGTGTCCTGAACATAGAAAGGACATGGAACTGTTGGAATGGGTCCAGTGGAGGGACACAAAAATGTTCAGAGGGATGGAGCACCTCTCCTGTGAAGACCAGCTGAGGGAGCTGGGCTTGTTCAGCCTGGAGAAGAGAAGGCTTCAGAAGGACCTTATAGTGGCCTTCCGATATCTGAAAGGAGCCTACAGGAGAGATGGAGAGGGACTCCAGTGAGTAGTGACAGGACAAGAGCTAACAGTTTTAAATTGGAAGAGGGCACATTTAGATTAGATACCAAAAAGAAATTCTTTCCTGTGAGGTTGGTGAGGCACTGGAACATGTTGTCCAGAGAAGTTGTGGATACCCCATCCCTGGAAGTGCTTGATGCCAGGGTAGATGGGGTTTTGAGCAACCTGCTCTAGTGGGAGGTGTCCCTGCCCATGGCAGGGGGGTTGGAACTTGATGATCTTCAAGGTCCCTTCCAACTCTAACCATTCTATGATTCTATGACTCCACTGAATTTGCTGGGGTTTTGGGTGATGTCAAGAGTAGGTATGAACTGAAACAGCAAAGATAACAGAGAGTTGTAAGGTATGATAAATTCAGTTGGAGAAACACAGGTAATTTGAGAAGGTAAAGGGGAATATAAAAAATGCAAGTGTGTCAGGAAAGAGAGCAGCTATCCTGCATAAAAGGAGAACAATGCATGAAGAAAGGAATAAAGGAAGGATAAAGTGTGAGCTTGGCCCATGACCGAGGTGAATGAAGCATTTGTGTATGATAACGAAGTGTGAGTGGCAGTTTATTACATTCTGCCTAGGAATATATAGAGTGTTACAGGATTTTTTGTCATGTCTCCAGAACAATCTGACTTAATCATTCACATTGAAGGATCTACTTTGATCATGACTGGGGATTGGCCTTTAGTTTCTTTTGGCACCTGGATCTTCTTCACAGCAGCACAAAACTGAAGTTGAAGTCTCTTGCTTTAAATGCTGAAAGCTTATAAACAAAGAAAATCCATTCTGATATTGAAATCACCTTCCAGGCACACTCTCCTGCGAAAGAAAACTTTTCTATGAGTTCCAGATAACATGGTTGTCATCAGCTAAAGCTGTCAGCTTGGGCTTATCTGAAATGTACTTTCTTTTTAATTAAGAAAAATAAAATAAAATTTTATGTTTCAAACCTTCACAGTTTTCAGTTCTTCTTAAGAAACCACTATAACATATAACAAGAAGGGTGCTCTTTCACTATGTTAGTCTGCAGAATAATTTAAGCATAAAAAATGCGGCAATACTGCCAAGCCTTTTCAAGTGGTTTAAATAAGCCTAATTCATATGTGTTATAAAAAAGTATATGATCCCTACACATAAATAAAGTTTGAAAGGGTATGTAATTCACAGACAGGAGGCCTGAAGAAAGCATGTCAAAAGTTGGTCAATAGTCTCTCAGTCTTTATAGGCTTCATAGAATTGGTGCATCTCACCTATAGTTTCTGCTAGAGAAGTCAAAATTTTCTACAGTGCTGAAATGTGGAAGGAAACTAATTGGGTGATAACAGCCTGTCTATATTCACAACTAACCTTCCTATAAATACAAGTATTTAAATGCCATTTTACTGAAATTCTTTGCTGTAAACAATAGCAGAAAAGTGGCCTTTGTGCTTTAAAATATAGACTAAATCTGCTATATGCACTATTTTGTGGAAAATTCATTTCAGCATATTGGGACAAATGCTGGTCACATTTATGCAGGGTATGTTTGGGAAAGGGACATACTAACAGAAAACAAAATTTTACTTCATTTAAAAAAAAATAATATTTCAGACCAGCAGTTGAATAATAGAAAGAATGAAAACACATTTTGATGTAATTTGGAGTATAAACCATTACATTCAACTAGAAAATATTAGGAAATTAACACACAGGGGTGTGCTGATCTAATGTATATTAGAATACTGGGCAAGTTACAAGTTCTTGTGTCCTGACATGTTTTGTTATGATGAAGGGTTGGCAGGGTAGGTTGGAAAAACTTCTTTGCACGTTGTACATAACTGCACAACCTTTGCTGTATCAACTTTATGCTCCAATAAACAAGACAATAATGACAAATTATCAAAGCAGTCCTCAGATGTGACCCTCAATTGGAAGAGCAGCAATTTAATGAAGACAAAAGCTAGGTGGAAGCTGCTAATATCATTTACTGATAAACAGATTTTCTCAAGAGGCTCCTAGCTCAATCCCCTGAGGCCCCATAAACCTGCATAATTCCATTTAAAATATCGTGCAATTCACTAAATTAGTCTTTGAACATCCTTACTATCCAATTACGAAGCCCCAGCATGGACAGAATAATGAAATTTTTCAAACTGTGGAATGCATGTGATCTTAACAAACTTATGACAAACACCAAAATTAGCTTTCAGTTCTGAAGCCAATGTAGACTATTGCTAATGCTTCAAGTCAGAGATAAAACAATAAAACACTATTGCCGTGGTTACACAGGATGTAAAAAAAAATAAATCTTTGACTTATATAGAATTCTCAACACAGCCTACCTTCAGGAAAAAAAAAAATCATAAGAACTTGAATGATGTTTTTGCATTTGCAAGCTATTTGGCCTGCTTAAGTTCTAGTAAAAGCTATACTGAATAAAGGGTACAAAATACCTCCTGGACAGTTTTATCTTCCAGGCAGGCAGAAAAAGGCGAGAGTTTCAGAAGTGAAATTTATTTCTGTTCAAGCATTGCAAGCTGTATTATTAAAGTCATTTGTCATGGTTTGAATATTTCTGCCTGATTCACCA
>VZTM01024743.1:20938-32656 GCA_013400555.1 Jacana jacana | reverse complement strand
AACTTTGTCATGAAAAGCAGTTGGGCTGCTTCATTCACCAGAAAACTTCAACCCCTTAATAACAGCTTGGTTCAAATAGTGGGGGAAACATAGTTATACTTAAAATTTAAAATGGATAGGACAGACACTACAAAAAAAAAAATCAAAACGGAAACAGAATCCATTAATAATAGTTTCAAATGCTACCCAGAGAATATTTAGAATTTATTTTTAATGAAAGATTTATTAATTTGAATAATAAATATTTTACCCTTTAAAAATGCAAATTCATTTATTTTGACAGTATATACAAAATGAAAACGAATTCGTGTAACTTAGGGCAGTGAATATTCACTTAAATAAAAAACTCTTGATCCCAATTCCTAACATTATAGAGGCTCAAAACAGTGCACAGAAGCGTTTGTGGAATTATTTGTCAAATTTGTGTATTTGTTTAGAATGATCATGCATGTCAATGTTGTAACTGCACTTATAAATGGTTAGGCAGATATTGAACAGATATTTTCACAAAATGGTGATAGCCATGTTGCACATGCAGCTGTGAATGACTTTCTTTGATAGCTGTGGCACACTGGGCACTTCCCGTTGTGGTTCTGTACAGTTCAGTTTATATGCCAAATCATATTTAAAGGTCATTTTAAAGGTGAATGTGAGCTCTATAACATGTATTTCACTATATGATAAAAATTTTGTCTTTCATCTGTGATAAGCATTTTAGTCACGTGAATCAGGCCCCATATAATATATAACCTATATATTTACATGCAGTCTACATTTATATCGATCCACCCATACATGTTTTTTTAATGTTTCAGTTATTACTAATCTATGTCAAAAATTAGGAAGCTGGGGATTAGTGCCTTTTTCTGTAAAACAGACACTGAGCCTTACTTTATTCTGCAGAGTAAGTCTGTAAATCTTGTTAGTGTAGACTTTTAATCAAGACTTGGTGTCATTCTGTTCTCATTAGGCCCTTCTTGCCCTAGTGTAAAAAAAATTTGCCACACCAGGTTACAGCAGTAAATGCGTTAGTTCCAGTATCTCCCTTTCAATATTTGACAAAAGGCCAGGTATAAAACCTTCCCAGTGTACTCATACAGTAGATGCAAAACTTTGTTAGCTATATCTAAGTCTACACTGGGATATCCTGTCGACCCTGTTCTTTAAGGGAAAGATGATCTTCATTTAAGGACGTGGTTCCTTAAAAGCCAGACCCACCTATTAGGTTGCTCAGATTTTTACCACTGTATCTTTCCTTGACAATTGGGAAGGTCTGCCAAGAAAATCGAAAACACATGGGTGTGAGAGTCAGAAAGGGTGATGGGATGCGGAACCGAAAGGCAAAGTAAGCTGTAAGGATTTTCTATCTATATTACCCAGCACTGTTATTGACAACATAATGATGTGTCTGATACAGTTGAGCAACAGAAACCAGCAGAAGACAGGGAGGAACAGCGACTGAATAGGAAAATACAAAGATGAAGAAAACAATGTAATGAACGACCCTCTGTATTTTCTTTAACAGGTTTGCTTGCAGCCAGTGTGTTTATGAAGCACGATGCACTCCCTTTTGTGAAACAAGTCACAAGTGAAATTAATGTGGGAAGAAATCACGCTTACAAAGTTGTCCAGGATCTCAGTCAAAAATGTTAAAGTTCTACATGTTTCAGAAATTTATGAAGTGAGAAAGCCTGAGAGTAAAGCTCCCAGGTCAGGATGCATAGTAATCCACCAGCTAGTGAACTGGTGTGCTATAAGAGACCTTAGGTCCTTCTGCAGTCTCAAAAAGCCTGTGGGATGAAACACTTTGCTTTGACTACAGCCATATAGGGTCCTGACTCTGCATATCTCCTCGGCTACAGACTGTGGATCCATATATACTCATGACAAAACTATCATGGACACCAACTGTTTCTGCCAAATCCTTCTGTTTCAGTAAGAAAATGTATTTAACTGCAGGGTACTTTCACAGAGGATGTTCTCGCTGACTGTTGTATATGACTCAGGGGATTACGTGCAGGAAATTGGTGCAGATTACAAGAAATTACAAGTAAGTGAATATGAAATTTGGAGTGCTAGCATGAGAAAGAATGAATATAAGGATGTGGTAACAGCAAGCCTTCAGAAGACAACAGTGAGTTACAAAAAAGGAAGGATAAATAGATGAGGACACTTCATGTCTGAGATCAGACAAAGGATTCAGTTTCTTGGATTTCTGTCTGTCCTTGCCCAGTATAATCCTCCTTCACAGTCCTGTTTCGCTGTCCTGCTACACATCTCCATGAAATGCAACAGAAGTTGTAGTTTGGTAGCTCTGCTAAATTTGGCTCCTGCTCTTCAGAGTTAAGTAGTGGCTCATGTTAATTCCTTCTGGGTGGCCTATGTGACTGTGTTTGTATGTAAGTAATTTCCTAGCTTGGTAATTTCCTAGACTGGTCTGGACTGGGGTCAGCACAACAACAACTAGGTAGTTTGGGCTACAGTGCAACTTTTAGACCTCATTTGATACATCGGCATAGGCAGAGCCAAAGAAACCAGTGTATCTGTCAGCAAAGCAAGTGGAGAATGTAACTGTGAAACATAGCTGCAGCCAGTTTGCTAACATATCTGACCAGGTGGCCCTGGAACACCTAAATTGTGTCACCTGAAATGCAAGGATCTGGAGAAAATCAGGGACTGTGTCATCCTACAGAGAATTGCTTCATATCTGTAGTTGTTGGGGGGGNGGGGGGAGGGAGGGGGGTGTGTGGTGTTTTGGTTTGGTTTGGTTTTTGTTGGGTTGTTTTGGGGTTTTTTTGCTGTGGCCAAAGTATCATATCAGCATCCTGAAGGAGAGATGCTTGAGGTCTACGCTACAGAGAAAGGGAGAAAATCAAGGGAAGAAATAAACTTAGACGAAGAAAGAAAATTGACACAAAGATCTTTCTGGTAGGGAGGCTGTCTTTGTACAATGTCAGCACAATGGTGCCCTGACTATTATCTAGATATCAGCCTAATATAAATGATAAATTAAAATTATAACTAATAAGAAGACAAGGGTAGAAGGAAGTCATTCTCAGAAATAAAACATATTGCCATGATAGTAAAAGATTAACATTTTTCTTATTAAATGATGAGCTTGCTTTTTAATATCAGCATTATAATAGACTATACCATGAATCTCTTTATCATACCTAAAGCACTGTTAATTCATCTTTCATGAATATATTAGAAGAGAGGTTTTTCCCATAGGCAAACACATCATACATATTTGCAAATGTCTTACATAATGATGCAAACACTATGCATAGAGAGCAGCTGTGTTAGGGTGAAAGCGAGAAATAGCACATGCACAAAAAAGACTTTCATTCAATTTCATTAAATACTTAAAATGACAAAATAAAGTAAGTCCAATTTGCTGTATATAAATCTTGCAGGCAAGGAAAGGGCTGGTGCTTAAATTTATTCTTTAGTTTAAATTCAGCTATTCATAATAAGGAGTTGACGACTGTAGATAGAACAAATGATTTGTTAACACGTCGATTGCATTTGTTTTTAAAATAAAACACTGTTCATTTTGCAGTTATATCTACCAGCAAGTTCCTAAATATCTTCTTATTTGGGAATCAGTGCATGCACCATACTCTGCTTTAAAAAATCTTATTGATATACTACAGTATGGAAATTAAATTGGAAATCACAGCTCTGGACGCAAAATAAATAGTAGTCATTTTATTTAGCTTGTTACCACCTAGTCTAGTCCAAGAATATTACTTTAACGGCAGACTCTGAATTCATGAGCAGTTACATAAGGGCCCTGTTGTCAAACATAAAAACAACCCATTTAGTGCCTGTTTTGCATCTACACAGGAAGTTTTCTTTCATTATCCACCAGCCCCTAGATCTTATTATAGCCATTGTTTAATTTGAGCTCTGTTTTACAAACGACACTTGTCCAGGACTCATGGGGCTGCTGATAGAAATGTGCCTGTCTCCTTCCCTTGTGTCAATTCTTTTGTGATCCTTTATAATTAGCCACTTAACAAATTGAGGAAAATTAATCTGTGGTTGTGAAGTGCTCACCGGTGCTAAGTCAACCATGTGACAGTCCAAGCTGATACCTAAAAAGTCATGGCACTCAGCTGTCCAAAGGGTTAACAAAACCTCATTAGGTCAGGTTAATACATAGAAATGAGGTATGCAATCACCAAGAGAACCTGGAAAACTTAGAACCATTCTATTTGGTTGAAATATGCATAATTCTTTTGAAATGAAGGGCTTCGGTTCCAGTGCCTATATGGGAGGATGATACCAAATTATAGAACAAGAGTCACATACCATGGCTTAAAACCTACGCTGGCCAGTATTTTATCTATGGGACTTGATAGGCAGAATGTCAACTTAGCACTTGTCTTTTGCAGAGAAAAATGTGCCCCAGCTTTTAGCATGTCACATTTCCCATGTTCCTGTAAGATACACCACAGTTAATTTTCTGACATTAGCTTGAATAAGTAATGCTATTTCTAAAAAAAATATAGCTTGCACTCATACACACTTTTCCTCCGCAAAGTATTCTTTTATTTACTTTTGCAAAATATATAAGGGTTTTTTTGTCTTGTCAACTAAAAAGCAATATCTTGTTTCAGTTTTTAGCAATCAAACCTGACATTTATTTTCTGTGCTTAGCTTTTTTTTTTCCTGTGAAAATATGATTTCTTGAAAAAAAAAAGGAAGAAGTGAAATGTTTTTAGTCAGAAACTGTGGGGGTTTTGCCAGGATGTTTTTATTTGGATTATTGACTACAGGTTCTACTGACTATGTAGTAAAAGGATTTCAGGGTGTTAATTTCATACATGTATAAATACATACACACATACTCATATGTGTTAACATATCTGTAGCTGTGTTAACACATATAAGTTAACTCCACCCAGAGTAGCTTACCACTATTAGTGTACCTAAAGGTGTGAAACCTTATTTACATGAAGTGCATTTTACTTGCTGCAGAAGCAACTTTGAACCAGGAGAAGGAATCAGAATCTCCCCTGTTCTCAGGTGTGAGTGATTTAACTACTGAGACCAATTAGTTATGACATCTTCTTCTTCACATGTAGTAGGAGGACACCAGGAAGAGAAGGGGAGCAAGCCCTCCCCCTTTACCCTGAACAGATGGTTGCTCATTGATTAGGGCATCCCTTGAGAAGCGGGAATGGTGGGTTTGAACCTCTGCCAATGGAAGGGGAATTAAATTCTTTAAAGTGGGTCTTCTAGCTACTGCAAAGGAAAGCTGCAGTGTGAAGACATTTTGCAAAAAAAACCCACAAAGACTGTTTTTTGAAAGGGATATAATGCAGTTATCTGAATCTGGAAAGATGATTTCAGGGTGTGAATTGAGGTTGAAGTTGGCTCTTCATTGAGCAAGGCCCCTGACCTGCTGTAATACAAAACACATTCCTCTTCTATGCACCTGAGATTAGCCAGCCTGGGCAATTTGACCCACAGTAAACTGGCTCTAGTGATTGTCATTCTGTTCACATTTTCCATATAAAGTACCTAACATTGTTTAAGTGCACTGGGAGAGGCTTAAATCCAGAACACTGCTCTGTGGATTTCACTTCAAGCTTTCGTATCCCTGAATTTTACATTTCCAGAATTATTCCTAGACTACATAAAGCTCACCAGTAGTGAATTCAGTTGTGGAAGCACGCACTTTTCTCAATATACATTGTGTTGATATGGGCCAGCACAATATATACAGATTGTAAGAACCAAGACATATATTGGAATAGGGCAGTAAAGGAAGTATTTCTCTTCAGAGTTTCACCTGGAGCAGAGAGAGATTTAAATCTCAATAACTGGGTTCTGTTTGTTTCCATTGAGTAGGTAGAAGGCAAAGGAGCGGTATTGGGTGGTGCCCACCCAGTGTTACTGGTGCCAAATGGTTCTGCAAGAAGATGGAACACGCTTCCTGCTCTCCAGGCAAATTCTAACTTTCGTGACTGTGCAGCTCAGTGGCTGCGGTGTGCTGTTACAACACAGTCTTGATTCCTGAGCAAAGGCAGCAGCAAATGAGGCGGGGGCATTGCGTGTCATAAAAAAAATAAAGCTGGCACATAACAAGATAAGAGGCATTTTAGCGCTCTTCCAGTTTCTCAACCACTCGCACTGCTGTAGCATCACTACCTGTCGTGAGAGTCTTCCTTGGTCAGCATAGGCAGCTGGGCAGCCCTTACAGGAAAGAGGGTGGAAAATGCCTAAAATACGTGCATTGTTGTATATACCTTTCCTAATGTGAAAGGAAGGTTGGTGGACAGAAAAAGCACAGAGACGAGACCATGGACATGGACATGGCAGATGGGCTTTGTTGCTGGGTGTAGTAGTGAACATGATGGAAACTGCTTCACATGCTGAAGGTGTGAAACCAAAGAGGCAAGGTGAGCAAAAGACTACTCATGTCTGCAGGGAACAGCTTGGTGTGCACAGTTGAGGATAGGTGCAGGATCTGAAGGGAGAGGGAGATGCAAAATAACAAAAATCCTGCCTTCTGGAACACAGTCTTTATTGTAAATGCTTCCCACTTCCTTTATCTTTTGAGTCATAAACTCCTCTGAGGCTAATGAGGGACATAGTGGTATTATTTTCTCTGAATGTGGTATGTACCTACATTTTCTAGCTTGATATTATTCCACATGACTACAGAGAATTAAATCAAAGAGTCTGCCAGGGAAAAACCAAGTTAGAAACAAAACAACGACAGATATGTGCTATCTCCAGAGAAATGCCAAGCCCAGGGAAGAAGTCAGGGAGCTATTAACTGTGAGACAGGCACCTGCTTGTCTCCAGTCAGGCTATCAGGTGTATTCACCCAGACCAAAGCCTCAGAGAAAAAGAGAATTAAATTGTTTAGAGAATAAATAAATTCCCAGCCAAAGAAGGGTGGTTTGGGGAGTATTTATTTGTAAAAAATAATCTGTAGGAAGGCAGTGAGAGGAAAGTAGGGGAAGCAGCACCTGCCTGTATCTTCCAGGAAAGGGGTGTCCACTCCGGGGGGAGGGAAAAGTTAACAAAACTCACAGGAATAAGCAAGATTCAGAAATAGGTCTTCTGCTGTTTTATCTCCCTGTCAGAATGCTGTGTACTCTGCAATGAATAAATAATGTTCTGTTTTGAAGAAGTGGCCTTGCAGGTGCCAAATACGTCTGGATTTGCTGCTTTTCCACAAGTGAAAGAAAGAAGGCTGTAGCCCAGTGATCTAGTCCAGGGACTGTTCAAGTACATCTAGAGAGGTGCTGTGAAACCTCTCACTAGCAGGATGTATTTGGTGGAGATGAAAAGGATCTACGATATAGCTCACTATTATAGTGATAGCCATAGTTTGGAGAGCTACAATTTGTACTATTTTGCTTCTCTCACATTCTGTTGTGGACCAGAGAGAAACAGATGCCATATATGCTGGGTGCAATGGGATCTTCTATGCTTTTTTAACTGTGCAAATTGCATGGAGACACACAAACATCACAAAAACAGAGAAGCAGCAAAAATTAATAGCTCAGTATCCCACCTGCTTTGGAAATAACTGAAGAACTCATCCTGGAGACTTGCAGAGATCTAGGGCCCTGGAAGATGAAAGGTATTTTAATGAGAGTTCATTAGGGCTGTGAATGTTCGTTGACCTGATAAACACTTTCATTTCTAAGTAACTATTAAAATCCACCATGAATCAGTAATAACCAAAAGTGACCGCTGACTTAGTTCCATCTATAGCCTAGAAGACACATATACATCATAGGGGCCATTTCTACGCTTACGTATTGTAAGCCTCAGCCATGAAATGATGATTAAAGGAAGAGAACAGTAACATATGATTCTAACTATGGAAAAAACAAGGTGTTCCAGAAAGATGACAGGCTGAAGCTTCTTCTGTTACAATCCATCATACTTAGTCATACTACATTGATTCTCAAGTTGGCAGGTCGCATAAACACTGAGTCCTCTTCTAAATATATATATATATAAACAAACACATATAAAATAACTATACTCAAACAAACACACACAAAATTTAACTGTATAGTTTTCCCCATTTAATTGTTGCATTATTGATCCATATTGACTTATATCTCTTCTAAGTATGTATCATACAAGTAACTTACAATTTGCTCTGTGTTATTAATTCCCTCTGGCAAGTTGAAATTTTAAATAAAATGGCCTAGAATATATGATCATGATGAATTGAAACAAATTAGATGTATTACTCTATGTAGGAGGCAGTATTGACCTATTCTAAAATGCATTATTGGACCAATTTTAAACCAGAAGAATCACAGCAATTGATTAGCAGCTGTTGGAATGCATCTTACATCAATACCTAAGTGTATTTTTGACAGTTTTCAGTGAGCTGCTACAAAAACTCTGCAGCCTAAATTTTGCTCCCTCCTCTTCCATCTAGCTTTAATATATTTATCTGTTAATACCAAGGTGTGAATGGGAAAATCCTCTGGATTTGATCCTACTCTCAGTGCTACTGGTTTAAATCCCTTAAAAGGAAATGGGATTATTCAGGACTCACACTGGCTACTCAAGAAACGACAATAGTCTTTTGTGCTTCCTCTCAGAAGCACAAAGACTATTTTATACGATACTCTGCTGTATTGGATAAGATTACCTTGCAGCGATATACTTTAGGCATAACTTTAAAAAGTCAAGCAAAAAGCAGGAGGAAACGAGCTTTTTCTCACGGCTCAGCTACATCTGCTCTGCAGTCTATCCTATTTTTGGGACGAATCACATCAACAAGGAACTTTGAAATCTTCAGGCCATAAAGCTACTCAAAAAGGAACAAATAATTGAAACAATATTTGAGATAGAATTTGTTGTCCCAGTCTCAGGAATAAAGCATTTAGAATAATCTTTATTAAAATGCAAGGTAACAACCACAATCACTGCTCATTAATCTCCTTATGAAGTTGAATAAATAGCCCTTTATATGTGCTCACAGTCTCTAATAATCACACAATATTTTCTCTGACTTTCTACCTAATTTCTATTAGAGTAAAGGTTGCTTTGCTTGTAAGGGTAAAATAGAAGTAAATACTTAAAGATTAACAAGCATCTGCATTAGAACAGCATGAATAACGGCATAGCATTTAAATACACTGGATTCGATTTTATTTCACAGCTTTTAGCATACAAATAAAATCTGTGTGTGTGTACATACTCATTTTAAATATGCAATAAAAGGCATTTTTAACCTAGAATGAATTGTATTTGTCATTTGGTACAAAGCCCCTTTCAGAGAAATTGTTGATTTTTTGCAGAGGCTCCTATACTTCTCATTCCTTTTGTATTATTTCAATCAGCAATGGATATACATCTTTGTTAGCCTAATTTGGGGGCCTACAGAGCAGGAAGAAGGAAAGCACAAAGGAACACACTTGACATATTGGTCTATTTGCTACCTCTTTTAAGCTCAATGCATACTAATGAAAGTGATCCAAACTATTCTTCTCCACTCCTCACTTAACAAGCATAATAATAAATGAATATTTAAACTAGCTGCAAATATATTAAGTGGAAACAAATAGGTTTCATTTGTAACAAGTGCACACAGGTTAATTAACAAGAAGGAGCTTTTGTGTTGAAACAAGGCTCCCTGATGCTGTACATGCAGGTGCCGTTAAGGGCCAATTGAGCTCTATAGGATAATTATGAAGTACCATTGTGCTCTACCGTTTGTTAACAAAGTGCTGCCTGCAATTTGCCTAAACCTATAAACCATCATCTGTGATCCTCAGCAGCAATTAAGTGACAAACATCTTCTCATCGGAGACTTGGGAAAACAAAAGAGACATGATAGCATTTAAGGAGCCAGATGGATATTTCAGAATGTCAACCCTGACAGCCTCCCTTTCAACAGCAACATATAAGCCAGGAGTCTGCTTGGTACCATGCTGAGGGGGAGAGGTCAGAAGTCACATCCAAATTATTAAGAGGAGGGCAGCGTTAATAATCATAGGAATGCTCATTTGAACAGCTCTTACTGGGAAAGCCTTGGAGTAACAAACAAGAGAAAGATAAAACCCTTTCCCCTCTCGGAACAGCTGTAGCTCTGTTGAGTCTGGGTTGTAGGGATTTTTTTTTTCTTTTGATTCTCCCTTTTAATGTCTTATCTTTACAGAAGATGAGTTTCTTCCTGTGAATAAAAGTATAAAAATTCTTTTTTTTCTAAGAAGAGGACAAACCAACAGACAGAATTTTCTCCAGGGCATAAGTTACTAATTAGTTCTGCAAAAATAGCCTATATTAGGAAAAATGATAGATCAGCACAAAGAGGCATTTTAAGACAATAGATCTACTCCTACTGTAAAATAATTGATCTAGAAGTTTTGAGGATGTTATCTTTAAAACGCTTCTGTAAGCTCAGCAATAATTCCATAAGCTCTAAACTTTATAAAGGCTTAGCTGAATTGGTTCAATTAATTGCCTGGTTGGGAGACCCTCCAAAACTTCTAGAAGCTCTTGTTTTCATAGATAAGGATCTTCTGGGCATTTTGTTGCCTACATTAAACGATGTTGTCTAGCTGATCTGTGTAATTGGTAGAGCTAAAAGGCTATTCAGTATCATGAAAAAAAAATTATAAATGTATGAGTTTCTAGTAGTAGCTTGTATACATTTTTTTTTCCCTATTGCCAAAATAACAGCATTTACAAATGTTTTCAGTAGCCATTTTGAAGCTACAGCTGAGTGTGTTTTAATATACCATCAGGTCAACAGCTCTCTTGAAAGAAAAAATCAACCCAGGGCCAAACAGTCAGACAGGCCTAATTAAGTACTTCAGGAGTAGTAGAAGCGCTCAGATAACTACAGCTGACTTGACCCTTTTCTTTGTACTTCAGTGGGTTCCTGTATACCTTTGCCACTTTCCTAAGGATTTATGTTTTTATGAATTATTTAAAAACAGCAACTTCAGATCTACAATTAGTTTTCAAGAAAACAGATGTGAGAAAATAATCACAACTTAAACAGCTTAAAAATGGCTCTGATCTTGACAGAATGCAAAATGCCAGGTTTCCAGGCCTGTAGAATTCATCACTTGGCAAAAGTGTCATTAATCCCTGTGTGCTTTCTGGCTTTTCCTTACAGTGCTCTGTCAAATGTCACGAATCACCTAAACACCTAAAAATCATGACAGAGCATTTTTTCTTATTTAATGTGGAAAAAAAAGATAATTATTTCAGTTTAAAAAAAAAAAAAAAGATAAACTGAAGATAATCAATGTAGGCATGCTTAGCCTTTGTATAGCATTGTACCATATTAGCTCACTTTTCATAGAATCGTCTATGTCCTAAGGAACCTTTTAGATCATCTAGCCAACCATCAACCTAACTCTGACAAAAAACTGTCACTAAACCATGCCATGTACCCCCGAGTACCATATCAACCTGTCTTTTGAATACATCCAGGGATGGTGCCTCAACCACTTCTCTAAGCAGACCATTCCAATGTTTAATAACCTTTTCCATGTAAAAAATTTTCCTGATACCAAATCTGACCTCTCCTTGAGATCATTTACTTTTGCCCTATGACCTGTGACTTGGGAGAAGAGACCAACCCTTACCTCTCTACTACCTCCTTTCAAGTACTTGTAGAGAGTGATATGGTCTCCCATCGGCCTCCTCGTCTCTAGGGTGAACAACCCCAGCTCCGTCAGCCTCTTCTCATAAGGCTTACTCTCCAGA
>VZTM01024743.1:768-19329 GCA_013400555.1 Jacana jacana | reverse complement strand
GCAGACCATTCCAATGTTTAATAACCTTTTCCATGTAAAAAATTTTCCTGATACCAAATCTGACCTCTCCTTGAGATCATTTACTTTTGCCCTATGACCTGTGACTTGGGAGAAGAGACCAACCCTTACCTCTCTACTACCTCCTTTCAAGTACTTGTAGAGAGTGATATGGTCTCCCATCGGCCTCCTCGTCTCTAGGGTGAACAACCCCAGCTCCGTCAGCCTCTTCTCATAAGGCTTACTCTCCAGACCCTTCACCTGTTTCATTACCCTTTACTAGACCCTCTCCAGCACCTCAATGTCTTTTTTGTGGCAAGGGGTCCAAAACTGGACTCAGTCCTCAAGGCCAAGGGGCCTCACCAGTGATGAGTACTGAGGATAATGTGTTGCCTCATGCTAGGGTTTCCTATTTGTTTTTCCATTGTGTTTTTTTTACCCATAACAAATCCAAGACTGATTAAATCTAGAGTACTGAGTTCTTTTACTACTTACAGTGGCATCCCCAATGACCCAATATTCATGTGTTGATTCCTCTCTTCCCTCCTGAGAATTTTCTCCTTTGCCTTAAGAGAAGCCCTGCATGATCAAAGATGCATCCTGTAGCTTCTTTAGACAGATTGATGAAGGCCTGCTCCCAACATCATGAACTTCACTGGATAACCTTCTCTCATTTCTAGAAACCCTGCACCACCTTCTAGCTCACTTTCTATAGTATGTTTCATTTAGGAACCTTTTGACTTCAAAGTATGTACAGAATAAAAAGCCAACCAAAAGCACACCAATGTGCCAAGGGAAATCAAAATTGGAGTCACAGGCACCACCCTGAGACGAATGCGATATCTGAAACTGTGCAATCTGGGGAGAGCAGAAACAAAATTCTTGAAAAAAATAATTTAATCTATTTTGCTCCTTCCTGTGGGGGAGACCAGGACTTCTCTTTTATTTTGAAGAAGCAGTTAAGGTGCCATTCTGCTGTTAAAATACTGGATTAAAGAACATGAGGTTAAGTGAGCACATCTGGTCTAATTATTCACCCCGTACTAAAATGTCAGCACTTACACACTATGGTGAACACAGTTCGCAATTTGCATCCCCCTGTTTACCTTTTTACTTCTTGGATTTCATTCTGATCATTAAAAATGGGCACATTACGATTCATGATACTGATGAGTTTAAGATGACTATAGACCTCTCAGGCTTTTGTTGTACCTTAAGTATCTGGAAATCAAACCCTTCGAAGCAAGTCTGCAGAGCCTGATTATTTATTCAAAATCATAACAGAAGAGTATTCACTGGGAAGTTCTGACTTTCATTATGATTCTTCATCTGAAATAACCTTGGAGACTATCTCTTCTTTCAAGCAAACTCGCAGAGGATCTTCAAGTGATGTGGCTTTGTATTAAAGCAAAGCTGCGCCCTAAATAAAATTTAGGATTGCACACACCTATGCTACAGTCTCTCCTTACCTCAGCAAATCTCTCTACCTTGGCTAAAGCCACACAGAAAAGGCGTAACTCTGGATTGCCATCATTCATATGCAGTTGTCTTTGTTATCAAACCATATACAATTTAATATCTTCTCTACTGGATTCATTTTTTTTCCTGAGCAGGAAATATCTTTTTTGTGCAAATTTCAACAAAATGATGATAAAAGCTCAAATTATTTCTTCATTGATGCATTTTCTGGGACAATGGCTCAGGGAGTCATTCATGACTATGTGATTAGGTGAGAACAATTTTAAAAGTCTAATGAAAGTGATAAATGTGTTATTCAAACATCTTTTCAGTATTTAGTTTGCTACTCTACTCAAATAATTCATTAATTGCCAGTTATGCAAATTCAATTCTGCATTCTGTAGGATTTTTTCCCACTGAAAAGATATTTTAAAAATACCCACCATTATTATTTTTTTTAATTCTCCACTGGCTAGACCTTTTAGAATATTATATCCTGTTAATTTATAAATACATGTATTGCCACAGCCTATATAAAATAACTTTCAGACACTGTGAAATAAAAACACTGCTTACAACTGGAGGCTTTTAACCTAATTAGCATAACTGAGCATAAAAATAATTATTAGAGACTATAATGTGAAAAATAATTGAAAACAAAAGGCTACCTTTCAGAACTGTACAATTCAGACCAATGGTTTGTCTTACATTATTAAGGTCCGAAGAAGAAGGATGGTAAATAAATGGGAAATAAGTACTGTAAAGATGCGTTTTGGGAACTTACATTGAGAGTATGCAATCTAAATTACCCAAGTGGATTTAAATATTTGAGTTTTATTTAGATCTCCTGCCTGTATTGGCTAGGAGGAGAGTTAATAACAATCCATTCACGCAGTCCTTACCCATAAGAGTAGAGGCTGAAGGCAGCAGTTCTAGAGAGCGATGTGGAAGTCAATTAGTGATAACATGCCTAGGTACAGTGTTTCCCTAGGGGGTCCTAACTTATCTCAAAAAGCAGCAATGATAGCAGCGAAGTTGATCAAGACCGACAGAGGAACCTTTTTTTTTAAACTGACTGGTTGATACAAGCATAAGAATAGGTAGCATTTGAGGGGTCTGGCAGTGTGGGTTAAAAAAAAAAAAGTCAAGAGAAAGGAAGATCCATAGGGCTTTCTGTTGTAGGTCTGATCTGGCTCCTATTTGAAAAGCTGTATAGAGAATCTCTCCTGTCACTTAATCCCCCAAACTGACACCAGAAGAAGCAGTGTTCATCCCTAAGAAGTTTTCCAAATAATTCCACCTTGGAATTTATGCTTTGGGAAGGAAATCTGTACTACAGCCTACTGTGTCTTGTGGCTACTTAGCTCAAACTGATGTGATTTATTTTTTTTTCTCTTTTTAAATTGCCTTGACAAAAGAATGCCTTTATTTCTAGGAAAAAATACATGATCCTTTCTTTCCTGCTGGAACAATACTTATTAGTTGACTTAGAGAATAGTTATGGAAAATCAGGCAGCTAAGATGGAATTTAGCCAACTTGGAATTTGAGGAGGATTGTATATTTTTCATTTGGTGATTAGCAGAACAGGATTGCCATGTCATGCAGTCATGACAAGTGCTTCCAGTTTAGTGTACTGGAATATAAGAAAGAGATGCTATGCCAACGTTTAGCTCAGTAAGCATCTTAAATTTAAAAATATCATTGCAAATAGCGCTATAACAGTGGAACTAAAAAAAAAAATATTAAAAAAACCTCCAATTTCTTTGTCCTTTCTAATGAATTGAATGCTTTGCATTGTACTGTCTGCTATGTTTCAGTGATAGAAGGCATTGGATTGGAAGCAGTCGCTAAAGGACATTTGTGAAAAGGAAAAAAAGAAGAACGCGTAGCACTTGTGGCAAGTCTTTTCATGCCGGCAAAGCGGGTTTTTGCATAAACTGTTGATGAATGGCTGCCTCTACAAACAGAAGGGGCTGTCATCTGTGTGACGACCAGAAGGTGGCATAATCTCTACATTGATTGAGGCCTGTCAGCTCCACTGCTGAGCACAAAAAGCGTTTTTAGCTGCGAGCGAAGATGTTATCCGTGTTCTAGGGTTACAGCTGATCAGACCTGCCGTTCTTGCCGGTCACAGTTCGGTCTTTTCTGGTGGTACCTTGCTCCATCCCCGTGAAAGTCACTTACCGGCTCTATGCAGCTTTACAAACACCATATATTTGGGTTGCAGTATTAATGCTTGAATACATCGTGGTTGTGTTTTTTGGGTTTTTTTTCCTTAGTTTCTAGTACTTAGGTTATTGATTTTTTTATTTTTATTTTTTTTTCTCCCAGAGGAAAATAATCAATATTGTCTTTCATTGCTAACTGAGTCATACTATCTCTTAAGTCATTATGGACCTGATCCCAGATCTCTGAAGTCAGTGGAAACTTTGCATAACTGTCCTCTAAGAGGTTAGATGCAGTCTTAGAGCCACTTGTTTTGAATTTATTCCACTTTGTATACTTCAAATATGGGGATATTTTGCAAGGGAGCAGCCACACTGTCTGTTGTATTTAAACTATGTCATAGTAAAATAGGAGGTCTCTTCAGGGTAACACAGCTGTGACCATTCTCAGGTCTCAAGTATTCCCAGAAAATTTCAGGACCAGTTCACAAAACTTGCCATCAGTTTCATTTGTCTGTTTCCCTGGGACGTAGGAACATATCAGTAGCTCTTTCCTCACTTTGAAAGTTTCGCAGGAAGGGTGCTATTTAAAAATAAATTGACAACACCATCTACTACCGCACTTCAAAAAGGAGTGAGAATGCAACATGATAACACAGTTATAGAATTAATCTACTACAAGGGGAGTTTAGATCATTCTTCTTAATTTTTCTCCGTTTGGTTGGTTTTTTTGTTTGTTTGGTTTTTTGGGAGGGGGTGGTGTTTTTGGTTTGTTTTTAAATCTGTGAAAAGTGTTAGACACCTCTGAGTTTCAGCATTTTCATTTTCAGGAATTGTTATCTCTTCAGCTCAACGAGAGAAGTTTCTGTGCCTCTCAGACACTTATGCTTTCTGCCCTGGCTGATGGCACAGCCCAGGTCTGCCTGAAAGCAGGCAGTCTCTTTTACATGAGGATGGAGGAGAGGCAGTGCAAGGGGTGAAGCTCTGGGGTCCAGAGTTGCTCTGCAGCCTTCCTTGCTTCAATAAAACCTGCACAGGTGCTGCTGGGGGACTTCCCTACACAGAGTTCAGCACAGAGCCGAGTCTTAGACTGAAATGCCTTCAAACAGAGGAAAAAATTTGCAATTGACTGTTGTCCATTGCAGCAGAAGAAAGTTACAAAAGAGGATTTATAGGAACATCTACCTTGCTTTATCTCTATCCAGCTAACAGGTAGCAGAGGCAGTGGTCACCAGTATTTCTATTTGTTATCTGGACAGACTAGACACAGACCTGATGCTTTGCTAATCATAGAGACTAACTAAACAGAGAGTATTTTAAAGGGTATATAGTAATAAATTGAACCACATTTCACCAGTTCTGGAGCTGCAATGGATCTTTGAGTTCTGCTTAGAAACATGAGTTGCAAAATTCTGCTCCTAAAAACTGAACACAAACCATTTAATAGATGTTTCTAAGAATTTCTGGTACAACTTTCTTTCCTGTAGTTATTTGTCAAAAGAGTGGAGGGAAGAGAAGCAAATTAATTTCAGTTTCTGTCAGCATGTCTTCATATTGCTGAACTAAAAACACATGGCTTGATTTTAAATTTAAACGTTAAATCATCCAACTGCCATCAAAACAGTTGGCATCACATATATGCTGTATTTTAAACAGCTCTGTTAATAGGATGTTATGTTGAAAGATAGGAAAAATTTCCTTCTAGTTTTCAGATAACCTCAAATACAAAACTAGCAAGATCAGTAAAACTTAACTTTGAAAGGATAAACAGGTGAAAACACAGCTGATTTACTTTAGATCTTAAATCATAATGAAGTACTCATAACCAGGTAGAATTATTGACACAAAGTATTTTAAAATTGCCTAACAAAATTGTTCTACACACTTGTTTTCACATCTACTGGATCTATAAGAGATCTAAAAAAAAGAAAGCTAAATATAACTTGATCATAAATATGCAAAAATCAGTCTGAATTTTTCATTTTGAAAGCAAAATGCCTGCCATGAGCCTCCCCCCGAAAAAGAAAAGCACAAGAGCTTCTACATAATGTGTCCCAGTGAGTTTTGCACTTGCAAACCCATTCAGTTCTCATTCAATTTGACAAAATCTCATGCTTATACTTTGTAAAGTTTCTTTGTCTCTCTATAGCCTGTTGAGAGAGACTGTTTAAAAGTATGAAGCACTAAGTCAGATATTCAGAAGTCCTTTATCTTCAGCTCTGCTTAGTTTAATTGGAGTAAAGTACCATTTTTTTCTCCTATAATCCCTCAAGCAACTCCATGTGGAAAACATCTCTTGTACTTTGTGAATAAATCTTTTGGGTTCAAACTGTGAAGTGAAAGCAATTGGACATTTTTTATTAAAAAAAAAAAAAAAAGAAAAAAAGAGAAACAGAAAGAAAAAAAAAAACACAAACAAACAAAACCCCAAACAGAAAAGAAACCAGATTAACTAAATGAAGCTGAGGAATGAACTGAATTGAGTCTCTCCTGTATCTGTCCTTTGGAAAATGCAGGTTACTTCTCTCCCTTTTGTTGTACAGCAAAATTCAAACTGCTGCTGAGAAACCTCCCCATTGAAATTATTGAACAAAAATTTCTGTGAAATGTTCGGGCTTCAGTGAAGCAGGATTTCAAAATGTTTCAGTGAATAAATATGAGGACTGAGAGTCTCGTAGTAGCATGTCCAAATTCACTACGATCCCTGTTGAAAACACTTAAGTGTCAGCTACACAGATGTGTAACTCATTGGCAGACTTCTGACTATACAGATGCTTTTTTGTTTTTATTGTCAGAAAATGACCTAGATTTTTAACCTAATAAGATGTAAAATTTTATTGACGGGTGTTCTTCCCTCTCATTACCCTACTCTTTATGTCAGGCCAATAACATGAGAGGGATGAAGATCTTCATAGCAGATGAAGTTTTCTTTAACATCTGATGCTGGATAAAGTATGCCAAGGAAGAATTAATTTTAAAATTTACTATTTTATTGCTTTTTGTCTTCATATATTTGGGAAAGATCCCCATACATTGCAAAGTGAAATTAATTTAAGCCTCATAGATCAACAAATCCTCTTTCAGAGGCTGCCTCCTCAAAATTTGTATTTTTTCAAGCTAAACATTTTATTTTGTGTGTATGTATACACTGTGCACTTAGTAGAATCTCATAATCTCCATCTTAATTAACACAATTTAACATAATTAAAAATAAGAATAATTTATACAGACAACAATTGCTCCTTTCAAATGCATAGTTGCCAAACAACTCGCTTCTAGAAAGTTGGAGTTAATGCATTATCCTAATGATGAGATTATTGAGCTATGCTGAGCCAAAAAAGCAATGATCCTCACACAAAAGATGAAATCTTGCATCTATGGACCAGAGAGAAACCAGCTCTTACAGAGACATACTTTCTCTTCTTCTTACCACCTCCTTTAAATCCAAACCTGAAGATTGTTAGGAACATCCTTAACATCCTTAACATTGTAACTTCTGGGACAAAGGAGGCAGGTAGTCACTTGAATAACTCAGACCAAAACCAGCTAGAAATCCCCTACACATGGTACCATGGCTTAGCAAGCAGATCACCACCTGCCACAGATTTCAAGGTTGCCCCGTATCAAGTGCACTGCGGCAGTCAAATCAAGAGGAACCAAAAGCACAGATCCTCTGGGACCTCTCATCAAGATAGGAAAGTTCCTATTATCTGGCTGCCTGGGGCAACCAAAACCCCACTTAATTACTGCCCTTCAGACAAGGTGGAGACCTGCATTTGAAAACTGTGTGTGCATTGAGTGAGCAGCACATAAAGCTGAAATGGAAAACTGGCTCCCTGCCTCATAGTTTCCAAGTACATGTCCTTGAAGAGCAGAAAAATAGCAGGAGAGGCTGCCATCCTGCCTGCTATTTTCCTAACTTTATCTGCTTGGTGCAGACAGCCAGTCACCAATGCAACTCCATTTCAGAAAGTGGGGATATGGGTAGGTCCCCAAAAGTTGAGCCATTCATTTCTTCCTCACCAACAACAAATCTCTGGCCTGTAATCTTTTTCAATAAGACACAAATACTTCTTTTTTTTTTTTTCCTAAGCCATTATAATTTTATCTCTATGACCTGATCTCTTGGCAAAATACTCCAAGCTGGCACTAGGCAGTCTGTTAGTTTAGGTAAACGACCTATAATTTGTTGTCATAGCATACTGTGAATCAATCAGGAATGCCAAATTCTTGTCAACAAAATGACAACATTATTTGCAAGGAGACTTAAATTTGACTTGTACATGGGCCTTATAGCACCAATATGTTTTTCAACTAATAAGAAAATGCCAGTTATCAGAATGTGGTTTTACACAGCAAATGAAAAGATTCTTTAAGCACTGCTGTAAGAGTGCTAAACCATGACAAACTGCCCAAACTACAACAAACATGTTGACTGCATGGCTGCAATTTCCCACATTGCTCCTCCTTCATAAATGTATGGGCTAGTCAACAGAAAAGAAAACTCAGGATGATTGTGAGACCTCTGTCATGGTATTTTCCTTCCCAGCTGTCCACACCTCTGTTGCAGACTGGAGGAGGTCAGGAGTCTTAAATCATTAAAGTTAATTTCTCTTTTCTCTTATGAAATGATGACTTTTGTGTAGTACTGCTGACTTGCACATTAACATTTGTGATGGTTCACGGTTTTAGGAGGAAAGGCTTTGACAGAGACAAAATACAAGAATATACTCATCAGACAAAACTGTCTTTGCAAGGAGGGGAAGCATTCAAACATATGCAACAAACATATATAAAATCATTTCGGGGACAGAAATTGTGATGTACTATTTCTTCTCAGAAATTCAGAAAACACCATTATTATGTATGTGATGCAGCCCCCCATACAAATATGAGAAGTGATGTTTCGGAAGGGATGTTTTGATGTATTATAAAGTGGGAGTCACATTTTTACAATGCTTCCAGCATCCAAATGTTGCAAAACAGCTTTTCTTGGGCAATAAAAAACAAACATTCCCTCCTCCTAAATAATTAGTGACATTTGAAAGTGAAGATGAGTTGTCAAAACTGCTCTATTCTATGAGAAGAGCACAAGAAGACTTATTTATCTCCCAAATACACAGATAGTTTTCTGTGCAATTGGAGATTGCAGTGATATTGCTTTAGTTATCCCCTACAAAATAGCATTAATTATTCCTCACTCTACTGATTTAACATTGCTTCTCCACGTGTACCACAAAAAGGACAAGCACAGCGGGATTTTACTCTGTCTCAGTTCCACCTTGGTAATACATGCATCTCTTTATAGCATGTGCCTACTCCTTCATTTAAATGCTTCTTTTCTTCTCTATTAAGAGGCACTGGAACAAAAAGTCTAAGGTGGTTAATGTTTTCAACTCAGCACGTCAGCAGCTGAAAGTACATGCTGTGGCCCCAGTCCAACAAAGAACTGGGACAGACATGCCAGGCAAGGCACACAGGTTCATTCATCTTTTGTAGCATTACCCCATTTTTGCACGTAAGCAGGCTCTGAAAGACTTTAGTAGAGTATTTTTCATCATTCACAGAACATATACTACCATTCTATTCTGATATCAAAGTCAGTCCCAAAGAAGAGGAGGATGGAGAGATCTGAAAAGAAAGACACCTACGATAACTAGAAATCATTCTGTTAACAAGGACTGAGATGAGTGTTTCTGAGAAGAACTAATTTCATCTCATATCACAGAAAAAGAGCAAAAGAAAAGAAATACTGAGTAGTTCTTAAACATGTGTCAGGTTTTATTTCACTAAATGTATGTGATATAGCAAAAGTTATACTAACTGAAGCACATGAGTCTCTTCTAAGGGATGATTCCTTTCCTTCCAGCTTTGCACTGTCTGTAGGCCTGGGATTCATGTCACCAGACATGGACTGATGCAAGACAGACCTCCCAGGATTGCCACAGTAAACCTGTGAGCATGGGTTGAGACCTCTTAATTATCCTGTTTAAAGAACATTTCTCTCTTCTTAATACAGACATACACAGTAGCACAGGTAAATTGCAGTTTAGAAGTGCTCATGTCCTTCCATTGATGTGCCTGCACATAGGCATCCAATATAGGCATCCATACCTTAAATGAATTAAATAATCCCAGTTTGCTGGTCAGGCAAACAGAGGAGTTTAGGTGTTTAAAAAAAAAAAACAAAACCAAAACAAAAAACAAACCAAAAAGCCAATTTGGGCTTAGCTACTTTTTTTTGAAGAGTGGCATGGCTAAACCAAAATTGAGTTGTATGTAGTCTTTTGCTTCAATTCATTGTATGTACCAAAGTGATAACAAAAGTTAAAATCACAGGAAGCCAGCCTCAGAAATTATTTATAACTACAGGACATACATAGAATATATAGTAGTCTGACAAAAGGCAGATGATTTATTGCATTTCTTTGAGTTATTGATAACCTTTAACTCATCAATAATGAGTGGGAGAAATGATGTATTCAGAGAACGACTCCATGTTCTGTTTATGCAACAGCGTTTGATGATGAATGTGTTGCAAGGAGGAACGTCTGGGCATTTGGAGCTAGGGAAGTTTCTGTGAAGGACTTTGCGGTCACCAGGAGGGGATAATAGCACCCCACACATTCTTCTAGCTGACTCTCCTCTGATTTTCTTCTCTGGAACAGGTTTCAATTTTGGGCTGCCAATGAGTAACAAGTAAACCTCAGTGAAGTTCTCTGCAACTGCAGAACTGGATCATCAAGAGAGTAGTCTCTGAGGTGGGTGAAAATATGTTCAGCTTTGAAAGACCCTTGTGTTCTGTTTCTGTGTATTCGTTTCTTCCCTTGTCCTGACTGATACAGTTAGAGCTACTAATAAGAAAAAAATTGTCCCCAATGGAAGAGTTTTTCTATCAGAACTGGTTGGTAGAGATAACACCCTCACTACCCAGCCCGTTCCTGGAAGCGGGCTAATTAAAGTACTTGCTTCAACAGTGCGAAATCACTTCATTTTGATCTCTATCATTTTGACTTTCAAATTATATAACCACAGAATTTCACATTACATTTTCCTGAGTGCACAATTTCCTAGGAAATGATTTAAATTCCATCTTTTCATTTGGGTTGGAAAGAGAAGGAAACAAGCATAATAATTCCTTATAGGATAGTTCTGTAATTTCAACCATTGCTACTGATTGACAGGACTTCTTCTTAGGAATTATATTGGAAGGTATTTTAAGAGCCAGAAGAATTTCTAGTGAGGGAAAGAATTGGTAACAATAACATTTATTTTTAATACGAGTTTTAATTTATAAGGAAATAAAATTACAAATTTAAAATTTATAATTTACAGCATAAAATTATCTGTCCTTGCCTCTTTCTATGATCTTACTTCAACAGAGCACTTGTATTCATGCTTGGGATCCTCCTGGAGCATTTTAAATTAAAAATATGCACAATTCCTTAACTAAATAAAGACCCTTCTGTCTGAAGTGTAGTCTAATCTTCTTGGTAACACAAAACCAGTATTATATAATTCCTGTTGTAGAAGTATCTAAAGAAAGAACGCCTACCAAAAAAAATAATAATTTAATAAGAAAGAAGCAGCTTTAGAGGCAGAGTTGTAAGGGTGTGGAAGCAGTCCCCCATACCATGTCTTTAGAAATTGAAATCTAAACACTATTTAGAAGTGCCCATAATAGTATCAACATATGAAAAGAGAAATGCTATTTCTAGCATTGTGACTTAATGGGAATATGAGTGATCTTAACAATATGCATGCATTGTCCATAGATCACTAAGTACTTAAGAAGCACAGCTGATCTGAGGCTCAGGAGACCAAACTATCAGCAGACAGAAGGAGTCTATAACCATCTACTTCTCATGGCTGAGGTGCAAAAGACGAAATCCTCCAGCTCTATGTGCTTTAAGTCAGGAACTCTCTCCAATGTGGAGAACTAGGTAGTTTGATTTCATAAGGAGCTGAATACTTCTACCTGGACTTGGGTACTATGCCTATGACCCATCATGCATAAGCTTGAGAAAGAACTGCACCCCCAGGCACTGTTATTTGTGAGGGAAAATCTGCCATTTTTTCGTTTTTATAAATGTAATGTTACAAGCTTTTGTAGCTTGTAGAAGAGGGACAGTGAGAAAATATTTCATGGTTTTCAAATAGTAGGAATCAGGGAGCTAAGAAATGAGGAGAGACAAACATATCAAACACACTTAATTTCTCCAGCCTCCCTAAAAAGTTAAAATCTCTTTTGTCTGAATTTTGGGAACCAGTGCACTCTTTGCTTATTTCATCCAAACGATCTCACACAGAATTAAAAATAAATGAAAAGTTAGAAAAAACCCAGAGCTCTAAAATCACAATGATTATAAATCACTAAGGGATTATAATGATTTTCCCCTGTTGTGGCTTGCAGCCTAGAAACAGGATATACAGTAAGTGCTACTACTGTTAGCTAATGGAGATTCTCCTTTAGCTCAAGTGGTAGCGCTGTTGCTTTGGGATAGGAAGGTTGTGATGTCTTGCCTAAAGGGATATAAGTGTTGCAATTCAGGTCCCAAATGAGAAAAACTCTTCACATTGGTGCTCAATTAGGGAACTGATTCCTGGTGTTAAGTCTAATGCAATTTAGCACGCACCTGCTGAATAGCACGCATGCCAAGTACCAACTGAACTGCTCCGGCTCTTTGTCTTTGTTCAGGGAGAGTTGAGTGTTTTGTTGCAGGGTAGGGAGTAGAGCGTAGGGGCAAGGGGTATTTGCAAACATTTGTGCTAACAAAATCGGCAGATTTGCTTCAGCAACGTTTCGCAGCCGCTCACGTTGGCTCTCCAGCAAACGGATGTGGATATTCACCGAGAGCACAACCCGAGTACATCAAAGTTATACTAACAATGGCGTAATACCGTACTATCCCAAGTGATGATAATCTGATCTACTGACCTAAGAGCCACCAAAAGAGACCATTCTTGCCTTGACTCTGCAGTTTGGAATATCAAGAAGAGAAGGCCCTGCAGATAGCCTTTCCCATTTGCTTTATTCTTAAGGTACTGGATTTCTTGTGGACGTTGTGGAAAAATGTAAAGTTTGGAAAGGATTTGAATGAGATCAGGTTAAAGGCTTTTGCAATCTGTAAGCTTGTAGTGAGCTGACATAGTTTTCTAAGGGTAGTGAGCTGACATACTTTTCTAAATGTAGCCGCAATTAATTCATTTAGATTAAAATAATTAAAAAGATGCCTGTCTAAGGCTCTAAACTCCCTCACATATCATTAATAGTACAATAAAATCCCAGAAGAATGAAAACAAGCATACTAATAGGAACTCAGCCAAGCAGCATCCTACAGAGACTCCTTTCCAACCTTTTATCGTTGTGGGAAACATACCTTCTGCCCAGTTACAGAATGCTATTAAACAGGTGTCATTTGGAGACAACTGTATGGGGCTATTTTGTGCCAAAAACCAAAGAGGCTGAAGTTTTAGACTCTCAAGGAACCAAAGAAAGCACCCAATTACCCCTCCATTGTGCAATAAGAGAGAATTCAACTTGGGCATCAACTGCTGACCAGAGATAACAACTCCAGTACACAGAAAAACACATTTAATTAATTTCAAATTCTACTGGTGTGGCAATTCTTAACAAACATGTTAATATACAGAGGCCAGTGGATGACTGTGAAACTCCAAGGTGTCAATATAATTTTTTTAATGAGAAGCGTTACCTGGAAAACTGGTTGCTACTTTTTGTCTCTGAAGCTTTCTTAACTTCAGTCTGCATGCAGCTTTAACACAGGGTAAACCAGATGGCACCAAAAGGCTCCCGAGGCATCCAAAGCACAGCAATAATCTTGAGAGCATCAGTCAAAAGAAAAAGTTGCAATCCTTTCACTAGGCACAGCTGACAAAAAGGACTGTCAAATTTGCTACACCCTCTGATTGCCAAAAACTGGTGGAGGATCCAACCACCCACTTAAATTTGGATCCTGACTGGAAACAATGGCACACCAAACTCCCATAAGGATTCTGGTTGTTTCTTGCCCCTTCTTGAGTGCACCACTGCTGTCAGCATCTTATCTGATTTGGTAAGATTTTGTTGTCAGCTCTCATGTTTCCAAGTCACCGTTCTGGATGTTTGCTCACGTAATTCAAGTTAGACAGAAAAGCAATCGAATATCATGTGTTTCTAAACAAAATTATGGAATCTAGCAAAATAACCAAATGACTTATAGACATGCACCAGCTTAAAATTAAGAACATGCACGTTTATGTGGTCTTTTACCCATAATTATCTTATGAGAACAGATCTGTATTAAAATTAGAGCATACACTGCGTTAATTAGAGTATGCCCATGGTGTTTTAGGAAGCGCACCTTAAGAGTTCACGCTCTAATTTGTAGTCCAGCAGAAGGAATTCCAGGTTGGAAATGGAGGTTTTAAGATGCTTACCCTAAATGGCTCTGCTGGTAATCTTCTCCTTGTCTACAGTAGAAACAGAATGCTACCTTTACAGTTAAAGTTCCAGATTCCTCTCTCAGAAGACAAATGCACTCCTGTTAGTAGCCTAAAAAGAAGCAAAACCCTCAGAGCTTCCTATAACTCTTGCTATTCCACAATGAGACAAAAAGGTTGGAGGTGACAGCAGCTCAAAGTGGAATAAGATTAATATTTTTAACAGTAACTATTTTAACAAAAGGACTTGTGAAATGATGGAACAATGGAAGTTTTCATTGCCTTCCTGGGAGATATTTTTAATCAAAGTTTCCGGGCTGGAATTTGTATATGCTGGATGAAAAGCAGCAGGTTGGGCCATGTGAGAATTGAAAGGAGTTTAATTATCTGAATAATTTCTTGTGATCTAGAAACCTATGAAGAATGGATGTATTATCTATCTAATATCTATGACCTAGATGATAAAAACTTTGATTTTAACAGAATATTCTCACAGATGCAAACTACACTCATGCGTTAAATTTTAACATCATTCAGTCGAATTCAAAACTTGTGAAAACGTTAACTCTTCGCACCACAGCTAAGAACTTTTCATCTTCTGTGCTGCCATAAATGAAGCCAACGATATCTGCAGATCACCCTTTGCAATACAACTGGGGCAAAAGGTTTTGCTGTTTCTTTTGCTTCCTGACTGGTTTCCTTACAAAACAGAAAAAAAAGGCCATGTTAATCAGTTGCACAAAATTCAGCCTGCGCGTTCTGCGACGGAAAAGCAACTTTTTTCTTTTAATTTCTGGACATCTTTTGATGAGCCACCCAGTACTGACTCAGCGGTGCTGGACCTTCACTTGGGGCCCAGAACTCTGCAGCTGCTCTAGCTCTGCACTTGCCTAGAGCAATGTGCCAGCTGTCTCTGACTGTATTACACCACAGTAATGCGAACAACTGGAAGCAATAATGCATCTCCCCATTTGCCTAACAATACCAACATGAACAATAATTCAGAAGACTGAAGATTTGTGCTGTAATTTAATAAACCCCATGCACATTTCTACAATTGAGTATCACATCTGTGCAATGGATCCTAGAAGTGTAATATTCTTTTATAAGGGACCATTAACCAATCTTAAGTTTATAGGTTTCCTTAAATCTTTTTCATCAGCTGTTAAACTACAGTAAAGAGAAAATTGCCTCTTATGAGACAAGGGATAGTAAAATACAAAGACTGTGATTAAACGTCAATCAATTAAGGATTATAATATAATAAAAATGCTGACTGATGATTAAAATGAGTACTTTCTGGCAGAATTTTATAAGCAATATTAAGAATTGTTTTAAAAAGTCAATAGAATAAACCCCACTTACATCTTATTATGTGTCAGGGACACTATTTTATGAGAGAAGAAGAGAAAAAAGAATTGTTATTCTGACAAAAATACCTAGGAAACAGTTTGTTGTCGATCTCCACATTAAATAGGAAATATTTTTTTCTGTCATTTATTTTATTACACCCCTGACTCCTCCATTTAAAATCCATTTCTGAATGGAATAAATAATGCTATATATTTTAGTTTCAGCTGGCATTTGGCAAGTTCATGCAACTAGGCTACATTTCATGAAAACAGGTAACAGATCATGCAGTTAACAATATAAATAAGTTACACTCAAAATATTGTTTCATGTAACAGACCTAAGAGAGTAGGCCAACTGAGGCAGGGAGAGCAGTAAACACGATGCTTGTACGTGCCTCTTTCCTGAAGATGCTTTAGTGATCTTTTATGGAAAAATCCTATCAAATTTAGGATTAGATTAAAACGATTCTACAGAAACTCTTAAACTGAAAGAACACTAATAGCAAATAATAAGCTTTTTATAGTTCATACAAAACATCCAGCAAAATGCTGTAGCAGGAATATAGCTTTCTATTAAATCTACAGTCTGTTTCAAGAGAGCAATAGAAAAGTTTTCATCTTCATAGAAGATTGGAAGGTTCCACCCTCCCTGACTGTGTTTAAGAGTAGATTAGATGTGGTGTTGAGGGATATGGTGTAGGGGAGAACTTGTAGAGTAGGGCTGATGGTTGGACTTGATGATACCAAGGTTCTCTTCCAACCTAAATGATTCTATGACTCTATGATCTTCATAAGAGAAACTCCACAGAATGTACATCTTGCCCAATATTCACTTCCTGTGCTCCCGCTTGCCCAGTGCTGAGTGGCAGTGGGTAAAAAAAACATTACCATGCAGAGTCTTTTATCATTATATTTTTTGTTTCTCTCCTTCCAATTCATCATCTTCCAAAGAAGGCTATATTTGTTTTCTCCATCATCCATGGACTATGTGTGTGTTTGCCAAAGATCGCTTCTACTTTACAAAGCTGTCTATCACTTCCATTTCTGCATGGATCGTATTAACTTTTTAAAGAAAACTAATGTTATACCACACTTTCTCGCTTTCCTCCTAAACTCCTCCCACTTTGCTGCTTTTTCCTTGTTCCTATCTCCTCAACAGCAGAAAAATTCTTCCTACTTGCTTTATTCTTTTAACCTCTATATAGTCCATAAAGTTACTCTTCATCTTCTCTCTACTCTTATCTTCTTTATCTTGTCTTACCACAAGTATCTCCAAAGCTTCACATCTGAGAACTAGAGGCTGTGTAAGCACCAATATGAAGAAAAATAGGTTTCTTAGGAATTTGAGTTATGAGCTTGAGAGGCGGGTATTCAAGAAAGCATTTCAATTCAAACTTTGATTAAAATTCACCACTGGGATCAAAATTGTTAGGTAGCAGAGAAAGGCACAGAGATACACACAGCATGGTCATCTGCCGTCCTTGGGAAATTAGGCAGAAAACTACTTTTGCATTCTTTTTATCTCTCTCCACCTACTGCAGTCTTTATATTCATGTTTGACTCCACAGCCATAGGATGTGCAGTGTACAATTTCCTATTACAGGTTCTTGCATTGCTTTTCCATTCTCCTTCACCTGATTCCTTTAAAGAGAAGTAGCACAAAGAATATGAGAAGCACTAAGAATTGTCCTTCCTTCTTAGTTTTCTCCCTCTTGGGCATATTCCCTATTTCCATTTCCCATAACTATCCCAGATGCCATTCTCAGGTCCCCACTTCTTTTTTGCTATTAGATCTTATGACAGATCACATCTACCTGCGAGCAGCTCTTTTTCCTCCTTTTAAATGTGTTACCAAAATTTAAATCTGGATTGGCAAGAAAATATTGTTTATTTGCAAAACCTCTACCATCACTGTTGGCAATACCTGCAGTTCCCTGCTCACCAAGACATAACATCCGTATTCTCTTTGACTTTTTAAGTCACAGCCAGTACAGTAAAGAAGAGCAGGAATTTGCTGAGATAGGTATGTAATCAAAATAATTTGCCCTGATTCTCTAGTTGGCCATTATAGGGTGGAATTAAAATCATACATCTTTGGACATATAATGCAGACATTATATCCAAGCTCATCACTTCATTTCCTTACCCTAGATTCCATTTATGGTCAATGTGTAAGGAAGGATTTCTAGAGAGAGGAGTTTACTCTGAATATATTAAGTAGTCTCATCTAAAGAGCAGCACAGTGGGTCAACCTTCTGAATTGACTCACGCTGCAGCCACAGCATCATTAGATGCATACCAAAGAAGGGGAAAAGAGAAGAACTTACGTCTGATGGTGAAGAATGAGACGTGGCCATTTTTTCTTTCTTAGAAGCAAATAATTTAATTCGTTCTCAGGTCGAACCCTACTCTAATTAGACAGCGGATTGGACCTGAATGGCAGGCTCTGGAGGTTCTCATAAATTCTTACGTGTGGAACATAATTACAGACAGGAATTTGGGAGTACATTCACAGTCATGGAACATCATGAATGTGTTCATGTTGCAACGTGATGTCATCTGGCCATCTACTTTCATTTTTAATGAAAGTCATTAAACAAACAATCATCAGGTCTACTGTTACACACTGTACTATTCAGCTCTAGAAGAATCTTCTATAAAATCATGTCGGCTCCACATGCAGTTACAGTTGAGACGATTTGTTGAACGGGAGTCCTGCTATTAGAATTAGTGCAGAATCAGGTCCTCATGTGTATAATTTAAAATAGCAACTACATTTGATCAACAGGTTATGGACACCTGGTTTTGAAAGAAACTATAATGTCAAAAATGCAATGACACCAACGTAGGATTTTACTATTCCATACCCCAAATATTTTATAGTGGCAGAGTAAAAGTGACTATGACCTTAACCCCGATAAAAATCTTCTCTACCTGACCTCTTCTATTATGTGTCTTTCTCAGTTTTGGCATCTCATGACAGCAATAACAGGAAAATTATCTTCATATCCTGCCACTTCTTCACAAGCATCCTAGAACATCTCTCAAGAGATGTTGTCAGTTCACCAAAGAATAATAGAAGTAATGATGATGTAATAAAGGAAAACTGAATAGGTCACCAGTGTATATACAAGTTTGCATCCTG
>VZTM01024741.1:53319-64907 GCA_013400555.1 Jacana jacana | reverse complement strand
AGAATTCTTCCCAGCAAGAGTGGTCAGAGCCTGGACTGGGCTGTCCAGGGAGGGGGTGGAGTGCCCATCCCTGACTGTGTTTCCGAGTGGTTGAGCTGTGGTGTTGGTGGCTCTGGTGTAGGGGAGAGCTTTGTAGAGTGGGGCTGATGGCTGGACTCCATGATCCCAAGGGTCTCTTCCAGCCAAAATGATTCCATGATTCCTCATGGCTCTGCTGTAAATTCGCCTTCAATTGCCTGGAACCCTTACACAGCTTCCTTTCAGTGGCTTTGGCTGGTTTCAGAGATACCTGTGGAAGATGAGGAGTGCTGTCTCATTTGTGTAGACCGTCCTCACAATAACTTAATTAACTGCAGCTTTCCAAGTGCTGCCACGAGCCCCAGACCCGCTGCGCTGCCTTACCCGAGGTGGGAGGTGACAGTTATGTCCAGGATCTGCTGCTGGGTGTTACGGAGCCGGGAATTCTGGCTGATGGATAATGGCAGGCAAGGTTTGGAGAGGCACCCAAAAATCCCATCTGATGTTTTTATCCAGACACCCCCTGTGCAAAATGTTTATCCTCAGACAGCGAATGTTGCAGCAGGAGGAGCGGCTGCGCGTCTTCTTTGAAAAGCCTCTATTTTTCGACTCTCAAAACCTTCTCTTTACTTGTTTAGGCACCTCTGTGCTTTCCTGCCTAATGCACACTTTTGCCTTCGTTTGGAAACAAATCGTGATTATTTGCCTTGCTTAGAAAAAGTTCAGGCAAGAGTAACTTGAATTAATAGAATCCTAGAATCATTTAGTTTGGAACAAACCCCTGGGATCATCCAGTCCAACCATCAGCCCCACTCTACAAGTTCTCCCCTACACCAGATCCCTCAACACCACATCTAATCTACTCTGAAACACAGTCAGGGATGGGGACTCCACCCCCTCCCTGGGCAGCTGATTCCACTGACTGACCACTCTCTCTGGGAAAAACTTTTTCCTCANCAAGCCAGGATGCCCTTGGCCTTCTTGGCCACCTGGGCACACTGCTGGCTCATGTTCAGCCCCTTGTCACCCAGCACCCCAGGTCCTTTCCTGCCAGGCAGCTCCAGTCACACTTCCCCCAGCCTGTAGCCATCCATGGGGTTGGGGTGGCCCAAGGACAGGGCCTGGCTCTTGGCCTTGGTGAAGCCCATGCCATTAACATTGGCCCATCCATCCAATGGCTTGCCTGGGGAGGTGAGGGAGTCACCATCCCTTGCGGGGTTCAAGAAGCATCTAGATGAGCTGCTACAAGCCATGATTTAGTAGCTCAGTAGGTAGGACTGGTGACAGGAGGACGGTTGGACTAGATGGTCTTGTACATCTTCTCCAACCTCGTGTCTCTCTGGTTCTACCCAAACATGCTGGGTAACTCTTTTTTTTTTTTTGGAAACAGGCTGCATTAGATGCTTATTCAGTGTGGTTAGGATTATTTATTTTTCTTAAATAAACTCTTTTCTTTGCAGAGTGTAACCCCATGAATCCAACCAGCTGCTCCCAGCACAACTCCTACTAAACAGCTGCCCACGTGGAAGGAAACCACAGTCCCCGGGGTGCCCACGTGTCCCGGGAAAGCAGCCGGCGGCGAGTGGCAGAATCCGACCCGGCGCACAACTTCCTTGGCCAGGAAAGCCCTGGATCGCATCCACCTCCTGCAGCCCAGCACAACAGGCAGCTCGGGAAGCAGAAAAATATAATAATAATAATGATAATGATAATAATAATGTCATTTCCTACTGATTCACCGCTCGGGGGTGAGTCCCTGCCGCCGGCAGAGAGGCTGGGGAGGTCACAGCTTTTTCCTCCCTAGGAGCTCCTCTAGTCTCCAAGATTTGGAGCTTTCTTTGCCTTTGGTGAGGTCCTTCCTGCAATATGTGGGAGAATTCAGGATTTTTTAGCCCTTTATCCTTGCGTTGAATCAGAAAGGGACAAGAGGATGAGGAGTCAGCAGGAAAGGGCTAGCAAACGGCATACACCTCGTTTCCCTAAAAACCACACCATCCCCGGCAAAGCCTGTCGAGAGGTTCCGTGCAGCTTCCTCAGAACACACCAGCACTTCAAGAGACTTGAATCACCAGCACCAATACCCCGCTGCGGTGCTGCTGGTGCAGACCTGGCAACTTCTCGTGGCTTCGAGCAGCAGGACAGTCAAAGTTTAGGTTTCTAACCCCACTGCAAAATTCAGGCTTAACGTTTTGCTGCAGGAAGAAAGGATGAAGTTCTAGCGCTCAGGAATATGAAACTAAGCAAGCAGCAGGTCAAGGTCGGGGTTTACCAGAGCACCGTGTTCATGCAAACACTCAGGTTCGAGCCTGCAGGTCCCCCCGTGACGTGGTCCTTTGGATTGATTATTACACCCACGCGGAAGGAGGAGGGATGTGAAAAGGATTTGATTTTTGCAATAAATGAAGTTATCCTGCAGCCTAAACTCACAAAACGCAACGTTCCTCCGTCAGCTCGGAGCTGCAACCTGTGAGCAGCTCTGAGACACTTCACCCGAAGTGAAGACGTGCTCAAGGGTACTGACATTCAGGCCAAGAAAAGAGAAAGCTGCTCTGGAAAAAGCCATGTATTAGCGCACACGGGCAGCCAAGGCTTCATCTCAATCAATGCCCAGAGTGTTCAGAGGGGCTGCTGACTTCACAGCACTGAGCTGATGCAACGTTTCTCCTCCCTGCTGGACTGATGCACCTAACACCACCCCGACACGGGCGTTATCAGCCTACAAGCACTGCAAACTATGCTCTCCTCCCCATCTTCACTCCCGGCAGGTGAGCTGCTCGGCTGTATTGTGTGTCTGACACCCTGAAAGTGTGTTTTCAGAGAATCATAGAGTTGTCCAGGTTGGAAGGGACCTGTATCATCCAGTCCAACCACCAACATAACTGATAAAAACCCATCAGTAAACCACATCATGGAATCATAGAATCATTTAGGTTGGAAGAGACCCCTGGGATCATCAAGTCCAACCATAGCATCCCTCAGCACTGTGTCAACCCGTCATTTAAATACCTCCAGGGATGGTGTCTTCTTGAGGCACCCAGTTCCCTGGGCAGCCCATTGTAGAAATGTTTCCTAATCTCCAGTATGAACCTCCCCTGGCCCAACGTGAGGCATTTCCTTGTGTCCTGTGCCTGTGACTTGGGAGAAAAGACCAGCCCTTTCCCGCCCCCAGCCTGCGGCTACCCCCTCCTTTCAGGGAGTTGGAGAGAATCATAGAACCATTTTGGTTGGAAGAGACACCTTGGGATCATGGAGTCCAACCATCAGTCCTACCCCACAAAGTTCTCCCCTACACCATATCCCTCAACACCACATCTAATCTACTCTTAAACACAGTCAGGGATGGGCACTCCACCCCCTCCCTGGGCAGCCCAGTCCAGGCTCTGACCACTCTTGCTGGGAAGAATTCTCTCCTCATGGCCAGCCTAACCCTACCCTGCTGCAGCTTGAAGCCATTCCCTCTCCTTCTATCCCTGATTCCCTGTGAGAAGAGACCAGCACCAACCTCTCTGCAATGCCCTTTCCAGCAGTTGTAGAGAGGGATGAGGTCTCCCCTCAGCCTCCTCTTCCTCCAACTCAACAGTCCCAGCTCCCTCAATGGCTCCTCATGAGATTTATTCTCCAGGCCCTTCCCCAGCTCCGTGTTCCTCCTCTGCACTTGCTCCAGGTCTCTTGAGGTCTCCCCTCAGCCTCCTTTTCTCCAGGTTGAACACTCCCTCAGCCGCTCCTCACCAAAACTGTGCTCCAGGGCCCTCACCAGCTCTGTTGCATTTCTCTGGACCCGCTCCAGCCCCTCAATGTCTGGTTTTTTTGTGTGCTGAGGGGCCAAAAAATGAACACAGCCCTCGAGATGGGGCCTCACCTGCGCTCAGTAACAGGGGGACCGTCACCTCTCACTCACCACACTGGTTTTGGAAGGTCTGCTCTCTTAAATCACATCAAATACATTTGTTTGCCACCTTCGAACTAGTTGCTGTAATCCCCGGCGCAACGGAGCCTTTGATGAGAGCTGCCAACAGCGGAGTTAACCAGTCTGAAACACTGCCCATGAGCGTGGCTGGATCACACCACGGAGAACTGGAAAGGCAGAACCCCAGGGAGGTGGTGGAGTCCCCATCCCTGACTGTGTTTCAGGGTAGATTGGATGTGGTGTTGAGGGATCTGGTGTAGGGGAGAACTTGTAGAGTAGGGCTGATGGTTGGACTGGATGATCCCAGGGGTCTCTTCCAACCTAAATGATTCCATGATTCTATGTTTCTAACTTTTTGCTAAACAGCGATGGCAACAACGGAGAAAATATGCTCTCTCTCTCTCAACAGTGGGAAATAAGCACATGGGCAGGGTAATTAATCCCATTTTATAGGGAAAAGAACAAAACACACTGAACAGCTGAGGTCAAGCAAGCCCTGGATGGCGCTGGGGTTACAACACCGGAGGTTTCTGGCTCCCTGAAGGAGGAAGAAATGAGCCCATCACCTCTCCTGAGCGAAGATGAGTATTGCAGACAGAGCCCAGAGCCGTCCATGAACATCACAGACAAAACCAAGCACTGGGCTCTGTTTTTGACAGGCTGGAAACAAAATATTTGGTAATTCAAACATAGAAAGGGGATGGAAAAAGAGTAAGGTTTATGAAAAAGCACAAGTGGTCAGTCACTGGACTGGGCTGCCCAGGGAGGTGGTGGAGTCCCATCCCTGACTGTGTGGTGTTGGAGGACCTGGTGTAGGGGAGAACTTTGTAGAGCAGGGTTGATGGTTGGACTCCATGATCCTACGGGTCTCTTCCAACCTGGATGATTCTGTAAAAGCAAGCACAGAGCTTAAGTTCTGTGCTGTGACATCCACAAAGGGGGCTAGGGGTGTTTAAATTCAAAAGGCGGCTGATTTCACCACTGGGGATTTTTAGCAGAATTAAAGAGGGCAAACACCCACCAGCCTCTGCAAATAGAAGGCTACGTACCCCCTCGCAACGTGGATGGAGAGAAGAACAAGCAGTACCTGTGGGTCCCGCAGCCCGGCAAACACCAGCTTTGAGGTGGGATTGACTCGCAGGAAGCGTGTCTCCTCCTCGCTCAGAATCCCACGGAGCCCTTGTCAGCTCAATATCCCGCAGTCCAGGCACCGTCCCTCTGATCTCTCAGTGTGGTGTTGGGAGAGCTCTTCTCCCACCACTAAAGCTTCTAAACACATTTCTCCTAGAAACCAGCATTTTGGTGGGGGGAAATCATAGAATCATTTAGGTATGAAGAGACCCCTGGGATCATGGAGTCCAACCATCAGCCCTACTCTACAAGTTCTCCCCTACACCAGATGCCTCAACACCACATCCAGTCTACTCTGAAACACAGTCAGGGATGGGGACTCCACCACCTCCCTGGGCAGCTGATTCCACTGACTGACCACTCTCTCTGGGAAAAACCTTTTCCTCATGTCCAGCCTAACCCTACCCTGCTGCAGCTTGCAGCCATTCCCTCTCCTTCTGTCGCTCATTGCCCGTGAGAAGAGACCAGCACCAACCTCTCTGCAATGCCCTTTCAAGCAGTTGTAGAGAGGGATGAGGTCTCCCCTCAGCCTCCTCTTCCTCAAACTAAACAATCCCAACTCCCTCAATCCATCCTCATAACCCTTGTTCTCCAGGCCTCTCACCAGCTCCGTGTCCCTCCTCTGCACTTGCTCCAGCCCCTCCAGATCTCTCTTGTGCTGAGGTGCCCAGAACTGGACACCAGACTCAAGGGGTGGCCTCATCAGTGCTGGGCACAGGGGGACAATCCCCTCCCTACTGCTGCTGGTCACACTATTTTTTATGCAAGCCAGGATGCCCTTGGCCTTCTTGGCCACCTGGGCACTCTGCTGGCTCATGTTCAGCCCCTTGTCACCCAGCACCCCCAGGGCCTTTCCTGCCAGGCAGCTCCAGCCACACTGCCCCAAGCCTGTAGCCATCCATGGGGTAAATCCCCAACCAGTTCCCAGCAAGCAGCGGTGTCACTTAAAAGTTTCCTTTAAACCCCTTTAAATCTTTCAGGTGGGAAAGGAGATGGGAAGGGAAGGAGAAACACTCTCTTCTTTGGTGACACGAGCGTGGCAAATGGCCAGCGGGGTGTTGGTGATGGCAACCCTGTTGCTGTGAAACGGGAAGGACCACTCAACTTGAAGGACGTTTTAAGGCTTCCAATGACACAGACATAGGGCTGAACCGGTGGGGAAGATCCACAGACTCTGGGGTGAGGGGTGGCCAACAGCACCCGCCACGCCATCGCAGGGACCTTGCAAGCAACAGAGCCACCTACAAGAGAATATATCCCAGCGAGTCAAGTCAAAAATTGATTTAACAAGAGCTGGTTTGAGCCACCCGACAGCCTAGATGAGGGTTTGCTGCTGCTTCCACACGTTTTGAGGGTTTGCCTCCCTTTTTATAGGGTTGGGGATTTTTTTATTGCCCAACTGGTGAAAAAGGTGATGGGCTGAGAAGGAAAAGCACAAGTTTGGGATGCACAACAAGAAAAGCAAGGGTTTATCTTTCTAGCATAGATGCTGCATTTTGAGTCTAAGTATTTAGTATTTTTAAGCCTCTCTAAAAAACAAGAAAGAGAAGACAAAAAAACAACTTGAATTCTAATCCATGTTACGCTGATAAACAACTAAAAATTGAGGGAAGTTTTACTAATTCCAAATTCATCCCTAGCTTTTAATCAAAAGCTCAGCTTCCCCAGCAGCTCGAGGTCTCCCTTCATTAAGATCCCAAAGGAGGGCGCTGCCACCACCCCAGTAGGCACCCCATTCTAACTGGTAAGCACTGGCATCCTACTGACTAGGGCGAACCAGGTATTATGAAATCCTGGGACCTCACAGCACCCAAGAGCGAGGTTTGGAGCCTTCTACGTGTCCTGTCCCATCCCCGTGTCACCAAAGGGGGGTCAGGAGGTGGGCAGGAGTCCCGTCCCCCCCCCCAAGAGAAGTTGCAATGGGGAAAGAAAACAGTCAGCCTAAAAAACAAACACAGGAAAAGCAGCGATTCGGGCAGAGAGATGAAGGGTGGCTGCTGGAGGGAGGAATTGAGCTAAATAATCGCAGAATAGATGTGACAACAATGGCACAGGAGTAGCTGCTCTTTGGTTTTCTCCTTTGAGGTGTTTGGGACAGGCGCCATCACACGCTGGCAAAAGGATCCGCCGTGTGTCTGATACCCGTGACAAGAAAAAAAAGCAGAGATTCGCTGAGAAATGGTTGATGTTTGATGCTTTTTCAGTAGGTTTAGTATCTGGCTCGCCCTCAGCACCCTCCTCCGGAAGCTCCCCAGGAGGGTAAGCGCACCCAAGGGGCTCGTGATCCTTTCAAAGGCCACTGGTATCCTCACAGTGTGAGAAAAAGCTGTAAGAATTAACACACATCACAGATTCCCCAACATATAAGGTTTCTGGATGGACAGTTTCTTCCCAGTCACCCCAACTTAACAGCCAGATTTGGGTTTTTATTTTTTACATTCAGAGCTGCTTTTTATCCGGCAAAACCCCAAATCACTCAAACCAGAGAGGATCTTTAGCTCGTTGGTATGTGCCAGTCAGCAACCAACTTCTGCTATAAATTTGGGCAAGAACAGGCATTTCTGCAGCTTCAGAGGGAGCTCTGCTTAGGCAGGAGGTGTATCACAAAATAGGGATGTTCCTGAGGTTTTAATGTACTTTTTTGTCACGATCTGAAGCATCCAGTGAGAGCTTCTTGCTTTTCACACAGCTGCCAGGAGGCAGCCCGGCAGCAGGACCCATCCTAAGGTCCTCCCTTCGCAACCGGCTGGAATAAAACCAGGTTTTCACCCAAACCGTGGAGACCTGGGGCGTGTCCTTAAACACATCTCAAAGCACTGGGGCCCCTCATCACCCATCTGAGGTTTGACAAGACCCGTGGGAAGGGAGAATTACCGCAGCACATCAATATTAACCTAGTAAGGAGCCCCAGATACATTCAAGTAGCTCCACCAGTTTACCTTAAGCCTTTAAAAGCCCAAACTATCACAAAATTTGCACTAGAGCAGAACAAAATAAGCCCAACAAGCCTTTCAAAAGGAGCCCGAAACATACGAAGAGACACAACCCAGCTGAGCTGCAAATCTCCATTGCCTGAATTAAATTAAGGAGGGGAGCACGAACATTTGAAGTCACAGAGGTTTCAGGAGATGCTCAGCCAGCAATGAGAAATATTTCCCAAAATTGCCACAGAAATGGGGCAGTGAACACAGTCCACAGCGTGGTGTGACCTGAATTAACCAAAGCTCTAGGAGAACACTTGCAGCTCTCAAAATAGCCAACTCCTGAAGGCAAGGTCCATGTTTTCTGCATCTTGCTCAACGCAAGCCCCAATTTTCGATGCAGATGTGTCACCCTGCTCCCCTTTCATCTAAGACACAAGCCAGTTCTAAATGGATTTTGACCTGAATTTCTAAGCTACATCAAAAAGCCACATTAGCCGCTTGGCAGCACAGCCCAGATACCTTGATGCATCTCTCGGGAACGTCACCAACTGCAGACAGTCCCGCTCGGGCCAGAAAATACAGCCAAAAGGAGCTCTTACCTGCAGAAAGCACATTATCAGAGCCACCAGAGTCCTCCTTTATCCAGTTTCAGACCTGATCTGAGCTTAATCCTGGCTCTAACCCCTTCTATAAGCCCTCGCAGACATCCCCATGCAATGCTGCATTTCAAAAGCCGAGGGCTCGGGGCTTATTTAACGTTCAACCTCAGGAAAATGTGTTAGGGCAAAGCCTGAATCACTGTTTTACAACAAAGCCTGCCATGACTAAATACACAGGGAAAACTAACTTCCCTCAGAGGCGCAGCTCTGTTTATACAGAGAGTGGGAAGCCTTTTCCAGCAGCACTCGCTCACATCCTGTGGAAGTGGCTGGAAGCGGCAGCGGGCAAAACAGGCTGTGCCCAAACCCAACGCCTTCCTTGGAACCCTGAAAACAGAACTTCTTTTAAAAAATAAAATAAAAATAAAACAATATACCAGTCGAGTGCTGGGAACACAGGGAGAACAGCCTGTCCCCATCCTCCTCCCACTCCGGAGCTACAGCTGGTGTCACTCCTGGTGTGAAACGTGAGGATTCTATACATTAAACTTCCTGAAATGAAGGACACTTGAGCACATCCTCACTATCCCTGGCAACAAATACCCTCTTCAGAAAGTGCCCAAATCAGCAGTGAGCAACACCAGCAGCTTGAAACCCCCAAGCCGAAGGTAACTTGCACTCAACAGCAGCAATAAACCATCCCCATCTTGATACCAACCCCAGGCAGGACACCATTTGTTCCGCAGGCAAGGTTTCTCCTAGGGCTTCCCCAACACCGAGAAAATACTGAGTCCCAGAGACTAAAGGCTGTAATGAACTGAAATTAAGATTTCAGATTCCACCCGCTGCCTTTAAAAGCCCACACGAAGTCAACCAGCACAGGTTGGTACACCAGCAGTCATAGGAACTGCACAGAGCCTTTCAAACCCCAGCATTTCACTCGCCTCCACAGAGAAAAAAAAACCCAGTGCTGTTTGGGTGGAGCCACCCCTGTCAGTTAAAACATCAGGTAACAGGGCAGGAAAAACACGCACAAACATCTGCGCTACGGGAAAACAACGGCTGGAGGTGATCCTGCTCCTGCTCCTGCTCAAACGTGCAGGTACAAAAGCCCTGGTGAACGGGACTGAAGCCCAACACAGGAACAACTGTGACTTCTCCTTCTGCCAGAGGAACGTCCCTCTGCCTTGGAAACAGCTAAGAATCCTGCCCGGGATCTTGGCTCCCTCCTCTCCCAGTTGTGACACCAAGGAAAGAGCAACCCCAGGCAAACCTGAGGGACACAACCCAGGGCAGAGACAGAAGTATTTGGCTGCTATTTCTCCATCGGGAGCGAAAGAAAAAGGAGAGATGGTGGTGGAAACACTTAGGGCTAAGGAAATGAGGAAATAACAGCGAGTTCCTCTTAACTCTTCATTAACCTCCAGCTCAGAGGCTTGGCTCTCTACAGGGGCTAAGCCTGGGCCGCAACCACCGCGGTGCGATATAAAGCAGTTTGTTAGGACACTGCAGTGTCATCCCTGATTTGAGGCTCCACGAAGCCACCTGGGAGGCAAAGGATCGATCTGGGCTTCAGCTGCTTTGCAGTGGCAGGAGGTGGCTCCTTAGTTGAAGGGCAGGGCAGGCTGAGACATCCTTACACCCAGGTTACAAATTCAGGTTAGCAGCATCTCAAAGGTAATTTACTTTAATTCACATCCCTTTCAGTAAAGGGGAAGACTTCCAGCTGGTGACCTGCAGCCTGAGCCAGTCTCACCAGCGATAATTAAAGCCTTTTTAATACAAACAACATCCCCGGTGATCAACCAGGGTTTCTCTCACAACCAGAAGCCAGTGCCCACATAACGAATTGATTCCCCGTACCGCAGACAAGCGTTTCGGTTTGCACGACTTCTCTTTTGTTCCTCCTCCCAGCATTAATTGAGAGTTTAGGCTATTAGAGAGCGAGCCACCAGGGCTCTGCTCCTGCTTTTGTGGCTCCTGAGAAACGCCCTCCCCAGTTTTGAAAACCCCGACCAGGTCTGAATGAAGACACTTCACCCTGGAGAGGTTTGAGCAGCATGAGATAATCCTCCCGAGCGAGACCTGCACGTGGAGGCGAAGCCCTGCAGTGTCTGCCCAACCCAGCCCCGCTGTGACCAAAAAAAAATTAAAATATTTAAAATAATAATAAATAAAGCCATTGTCAAACCACCACCAAGATGTCACCAGCAAAGACAATGGGGAGTAACACCCCAAACCCCGTTGTGCTAATAAATACCGAGCTTGCCACCACTGCTGATTTAATACAAGGCTTTCAGGACCAAAACAAATGTGTATATATATATATATATATACATACACACATGCACACAGACAGGATGAGCAGCACACAAGGCACAAACACAGCTGCCAGTCAAGATGTGGATGGGCAGTGAGTCAGGTGGAGGAAAAGCAGAGAGTGAGCCTCACCTTTGTTTTTACACCTACGGGACGTGACCTAGGGGGGCAGCCAGGGCCTCCCCCCCCCGGCAGCCTCCCCACACCCAGCGCCCCCAAGCTCTGCCAGCTTGTGCCTTGGCACTGCCCAACCACAACACTGATATTTTTAGGGGTAAAGCCAGGGTTTCTGAGGGGCAGGTTTTGCCCACCCCGGCGCTGAGGAAGACCACGAGGCTGCCTTCGCCTTCCTACCCCTCCCGGGGCTGCCGCTGCCCTCAGCGGGTAGGGACAGGACCTCTCCCACTCACAGGGCCGAGCAGCCCTCGGGGGGGCTACAGGACCCCGGGGGGGCTCTGCCCTCAATGACCCACCAAAAAGAGATAAAGGTGGGGGGAGAAGGCTCAAGCNTGCCGCCGCTCCGTCCGCGGCGGAGAGCGCACTGCGCATGCGCCAGCCCGGCCCCGCGTCACATGATCGGAGACGGCGGGGGAGGAAGATCACGTGGCGCCGGGCTCCATGATGGGACGGTCAACTCGCCACCCCTCACCGTAACCCAAAAGCCCTTTTGTGGCGGGGAGAGACCGCCAC
>VZTM01024741.1:36205-49649 GCA_013400555.1 Jacana jacana | reverse complement strand
CGCGGGCGGCGGGGGGAAAGGGGGGAAGGCGGGCGCTGGTGGTTCTTGAGGAGGCGGTAGGGCGCGGCGGGGTCGGAGCGCCTGCTAGGCCTCTTAAAGGGACCGCGGCCTCAGTCGGTGTCAGGGGCTGCAGCGCGGCCCCGGTCCTTCCCGCTCCCCTCCTCTCCGTTATCTAGGGCCGGGGCTACCGCAGGGAGCCGCTCCCTGTTCGTCCTTTTGCCTCCACTCTCTTCTCGGTCTCCGAACCCACCCGTTTCTCCACCCCCGGCCCGGTGGGGCAGCGGGCAGGGCGGCAGCGGCTGGGCAGGGCGGTTCGCAGCCGAGGCCGAAACAAAGCTCCTGCTGCCGGGGGAGCTTGCGGTAAGCGTTGGGGGAGGATGGTGGGTAGCTTGCTCCCTCTGCTGAGGCCCTCTGACAAAGCCTGCCTCGCTGGTGTCAAGTTAGGCCTCGCAGGGCCTCTAGGGGAAGGTGGGTGAGCTTGGTGGGTGTAAATGGGGGGGCTGGGGTTTCTCATCAAAAGCCCTTTCACCCTCTCGGTCAAGATAAGCGTGCTTCTTGGTTAGGACAAAACGTGGGGAGGCTTGGCATAGCCTAGTCTGGCTTCCTGTGCTGGAGCTGAAAGTTCTCACCTGCTTTTAACACCCAGCTCAGGAGCTGAAGTTCTCATCACCTCTCCCATTCTGTGGGGCCGCGAAGCGCTCCGGCCTGTTGTGCTTGCACAGTAAAATCACCTTTTTTAGCGGGAGCGTGGGTGGGTGATCTGTGGGGTATTCACGGGAGCCTGACTAGAGAAAGGAAACTGTCTCTGCTGGTCTAACGCCTGGCTTAATAAGATCAGCGGGCTCGTTAACGAGTTGAGGGCAGACCAACGACTTGGTGAGAAGACTGAACTTGATTCTGGTCAGGAGATTGGGTTACGGTTGGCCAGAAAGAGGGGAGCAAAATAGACCCTGTAACTCAATGCCCTCCCCAAGCAGGCTGGGAGATGCCAGCGTCAGGCTGGCACCGTCAGCGAGTGCTCGCCCTCTCCTCTTGCCAATGCTGCGAGACCGCAGTCATGGGAAGCCTCCTGCCGGGTGGCAGAGTTAATTCCAGCCCTCATTAAGCCCTTCCATGAAGGGACATAGCTTGTGTCTTGGGAGCTGATGATAGCTGTGGCCTTGAGTAATGGTTTAAAATTGTAGGGCTGCTCGAGCCCCGGCCATCAGTTGGTTTTGTCCTTTCAGCTTGTACCTTTTAGGTCATCTTGTAAAGCCCTGAGAAGGAAAAATCTCTGTCGCCTGTCCTTTCTCGCATCCTTTTTCAGTCCAAACTGCTGAGAAGCTGTGTTTGTAGACTCGGTGGTGCTCATGCCGCAGAGCAGAACCGTTTCTGGAGGAGCCACCACCACTCTCGCAGCTGCTTTTGCAGTTGTCGGGGCTTCAGAGGTCTGCAAAAGCAGTTGGAGCAGTGAGAAGAGCGAGCTCTCTGCGGCAGGAGCTCTCCTTGCGTAAGAAAAGAGACAGGAGCTGCCTTCTGGCATCCCTTGTGGTTCAGATGGGTCATGTTCAAACCCTGCCTGGCAGAAGGGAGACCCTCTGCTGCTGGTGGTGGTGGTGGCAGGAAGGGAGAAGCCAGGCGGGACGGAGTGGAGGGAGAGCCCAGCCTCACGTTTCGTGGACCGAGTGGGTGCTGTGCAGTTGGGGACTGCAGGCTCCCCGTGCTGGTGCAGAAATCAGAGCTAGCGGAGGTGGGCAGGTTGAGACAAGAGGAAGAGAGGGCAGGAAGAGGTTCTGCTGTGGAGCAGGCAGCGTGTCCGACTCGCCGGGTAGGAGTTGAAAGAGATTTCAGGTGCATGTGCTGCTCTCTGAGCCTGAAACCTGCTGTAGTCGTGGGGTGGGAGAGGCCGGCAACCTCCCCAGCAGGATGGGCCTTCTCTTGGAGGTGTGAGAGGAAAAATGATGTACAGGAAAGGCCTATGACCTGGCCTGGCCCTGTCATCAAAGGGACTCTTTGGGGTTTTTTTTTTGTCTTAAGGACTTGCCGTTAGTTTCTTCTTCCATTTTTATCTTTCTTGAGGTGAGTCTGAGGCAGCACGAGATGGATCCCAATGTAAAGGTGTGAGACCTTTGTGGTGGTGTCAGTACTCAAGAGGAAAGTGCAGTAAAACGTAAGAGAGACCAGGGAGCGGCTTAAAATAAGTACTTTTCTCAGAACAACTTTTTCACCTGCATAAAGTATCGTTTTTGAAAAAGCTGTTATTTTTTTAGCTCCTTCAGCACATCTGTGAGGGAATAGTAGAGCTTGTAGCAAGAGATCTCTGGTGAGCTTCTGACATACCTTGCCTGCTTCTTGGCCTGACAGTTTTTTAATATTCCACCTGGAGGATGTTCCTCAGGAGAGAAAGCACATCAGCTTCCCGGTGCTGGTCCTTTGCTGTGTGTCTGAGTTTGGTGTTAGGCTGGAAACATCCAGGAGGTCTGACAAGAGGCAGTTCTGGCATGACCAGTGATGCTGTGGCCTGGTATTATAATGTCACTTCGTTTATCCCTTGCAGATCTGCTTTCCAAAGCAGGCAGCTCTAAAACCTCGTTAGGCTGAGGGGGAAAAACCCCAAGAAACCCGACTGGGACCTTCTGCTTTGCTTTGGTCGCTCAAGTAGCTGTGAAACAGATTCTCAGAGGGTTTTGGGTGTGGAGATTTTTTGGGGGTTTTAACGTTGCTTTTGCTTGTCTTCTGTGTCATCAGAATTACCAGGAGAAGGAGAAGGTTCCCTGGGTACCTGCTACCCCCCGAGTGACCACGTGCCAAGCAGATCCTCTCTGCTCTGGCAGCTTCACCCACTCCAGGCATCCCATGGGCACAGAGACGTCAGCGCTGGGGCAGCAGGACTCTGCAGGGTCTCTAGGTCTCTCTTATCTAATTAGATCTTGAGAAATGGCTATGAAATGGGGAGGTTTGGCTTGTTTGTGAGTTACAGATGGAAAAGCAGCGTGTGAGTAACCCATGAGTTGTCTAAGTGAGGAGGAAGGATCAAAGCACTGGGCTTCAAAGACTCAGTTTGGGGTAGTAAACGCTGACATGACTTAATGCACAGCTCATTTTTCTTTTGTGTGGCCTGGCAGGCTTTAGGGAAGAGGGAAATGACAAATGAGAGGGCTATTTGTGACACTCAATTCTATTTACCTGGTCGAACTACTAATTAAACATGAGGTGGGAAGCTGGGCTCCAAATCTGGAGCAGAAGCCCCACACCCAGGGTCACAGGTAACCCTCAGTCCTGCATGGACGCTCGTCAGCTGGACTGATGGCTTGTTCCTTTCCTAACTAGAATTTGAGTGTCTTCTTAATTAGTAACTCACCCTGTCCTTTGGTTAGACTGCTCCTCGCTTCACTGATGGCCGGCAGAAAGGGAAACCCCCCTCCCAGATCATCTGGTCACCGTTTGCTCGGGGACAGTGTGAGCAGCCTGACACGAGTGACTGAACTTTGTCCCTTGTGTTTGGGAAGGAGGGGGAGGTTAGGCTGTCCCCTGCTTGTCCTCTGGCGCTCAGTGAGGGCTGTTCACCTGGGCCTTCCGAAAAGAACCCCTCGTTTCTATCCTCTTTCAATCGCTTGTGAGTGGCGGAGAGGATTCCCACCTCGGATTCCACCCTCCAGCAAAGACAGCGTGTTCACTGGTGTCAGTGGTTTTGCCCGGTGTCGCTTTGGAGTTGCTAAATGTGATCAAAGTACAGAGGGGCCAGAAGGGAGAAATTTTGGGGTGTGACACTGGCCCCCGGACTGCAAACGGGTTGTGTGATCGGAGGAGAAATGAAGAGGGTTTTGGCACCTGGGAGGAAACCGGTGAGGACAGCAGCTGGGTTTTGGTGTCAGGGCTGAGAGGATGGCTTTTGATTTATTTTTTGGTTGTTTTTTTTTTTGTAAAACATTTCCTAAATATTTACTTTAGGTGCTTGTAATTGGTCAGAAAATAAAACCAAAACCGAAAAATCCCAACAAACCAAACCAAAACCCCTCTTGAAACTGGGAAATGAAAGTTTCTGTTGCCGCTGCTCGGTGTTGCCAGAGGCAGTTTGTGAAGAAAAGGGAGGTTTGGAGGCTGGGGATGGGCACGGACCTGAGCTACTGTGGAGTGAGCATGTAGTTTTGGGATATTGCTGCCCGTTCTGCCTGGTGCTCGGGGCTGCTGGGGAGTGGGCTGTGTTGGGTGCCGGCTCTCACAGACCTTGGGGAGCGTCAGGATGTGCTGTCTGACTCCCTGCAGGGACGTGGGTGCAGAGGGGGACCCTCTGGATTAAGGGATCATAGAATCATAGAATCATTTAGGTTGGAAGAGGCCCCTGGGATCATCCAGTCCAACCATCAGCCNCAGCTTCATTGCCCTCCTCTGTACTCCAGCCCCTCCAGATCCCTCTCAGGTTGAGGTGCCCAGAACTGGACACCAGACTCAAGGGGTGGCCTCCCCAGTGCTGAGCACAGGGGGACAATCTCCTCCCTACTGCTGCTGGATGTTCCGGTGCCTTCACAAAATAGCACACAGGGAGCTTTTGCTAGGTTTTAGCCTCCTTTTTTGTTGGTTTTTTTTTGGGGTGGTGGTGTTTATTTCTAGATAAGGGGTGCAAATGCATTCCCAGTCTGGATCCCTGAGGAGTGTCTGTGCTGACGGGTGGGGAGGGAGAAGGAGCTGCATCCCCCCCCCCGCTGTGCTGGGAATACTGTGTGGCGCCTGCCAGCCCTGTTCCCAAAAATACTCTGGTGTCTCGTTTCTCTGTATTCCAGCTGGTGAGAAGCGTTATCTACCTGTGGGAGATGCAAACACCAGCCCAGCTTAACCTCATCTCGTGGCTTCCTTGGGTAGGGTCTGCCAGGGCTTAACGTTAAGTGGAGCCACTTGGAAAATTAATTGAGTGGTCTGATTCCCAGTAGCCTCAGAAACTGGAATATCCCAGTGGTTAATGAGATTAATTAGTAATTAATAGAAGGTTAATTTACCTGGGGAGGAAAGCAATAGGTAGCTAGTGGGGAGTCGGCTTGGGGATGGTTCAGGGTTGCTTGGTTCTGCTCTGGTTTGAGGGTGTTTTCGGTGGCTGTAAGCTGATGGGTACCACGAGCAGCTTTGGGAACCTCAGAAGTTAAAATGTTCTTTTTTTCTAAATAAGAAACCTTTAAGCAGGCCTTGAAGTTTGTCTCCTGTCCTTTAGAAAATGCTGGTGCTTTTTAATAAGCAGATGAGGCTTTGTTTTTGGCTTTGGCATGGGAGGACGCAACTCTGGCCTGAATTCCCTCTGTCTGGCTTTGACCATGCACGTTATTTGAGGGAGTGAGGGTAGGAGGTTGTGTTTGGGAGAAATCTCCACTAAATATGTTAAAGAACATGGTTAAGGGTTTTCTAGAGCTACTTAGTTGAAGTGTAATCTAATTTCTAGATCACAGCTTCCTTCACTGGGGCCAGTCCTGTGCTCTGGCAGGTATATCCTCTCGATTTCTGCAAAGTAACCTGATTTTGGAAGCAGAGGGAGAGATGACCTTGTAGCGTAAGGGATTTGTAGGAAGCCCAAGTCTCTGCCTTCCTTCAAACATTCAGTCATGGTTACCCCCTAAATTTGAAATGAAAACTAGCCAGCAGTTACCTTGTTATTCCTTTTCCCTCATATCAGCAGAGGCTGGAGCTGCTGCTTTTTATCCTAAACTGGCAACGCTGTGTGGGATGATTCTCTGTACGTGTCTGACGGGGGTCACTTATTCCCACAAAGCTCTTCAGGCTGGGCTGACGGGGGCCTCGGCTCCACAATAGGTTGGAAGATGGGTTTTGCTTGGCCCTGTGCTTAGAGCCCCTGTGAAACTGCTCTGCAGGAGCAGCCCTTCCTCCGGCGTGTCCGGAGGAGCGTTTATCTCCATCTGGCCAGTAACACCTTAAAATCATCAGCTGCATGGATGGGGTTCTTATTTAGGGTGTCAGACCATAGGATTGTCAGATCTAAGGTTTGTGTCTCGGTGTCTGTCTCTAACTTTTTTCCCCCAGAGGTGTTTTATGGATCCTTTTCTGCATTGCTGTTTCCCTCAGGGCTAGAGGGCAGGAAGGATGGCTGTGACGGGGCTGGAGTTCAGTTTCCATTACATCCTCATCTGCAAATGCAGTTTAAATGTCAAAGAACAGTGTCTTCTTCGTCTTGTTTGGGTCCTTTTTAGTATCTAGACATAATAGCACTAAAAATAGTTGGTTGAGATTCCTTACTAATCTTTGGGGAGGGTGTTTTGAAGGAGGAGAGGGGCGGGGCGTGTAAATGAGGCTTAGTTTTTGGTTATATAAATATTTGTTGGGGAGATGAAAGCTGGGAGAGCTTCCAGAAGGTTAAGGACCGGTTCTGGTATGGTGTAACGTGCCCAGTTACTGGGACTGTGTGGCCTGATGTCCTCGGATGCCAGGTCTAATTGCCTGCGCTGCGGGCTCGTGCCTTTGGGTTGTCGTAGCCCTTCTGGCGCTTGCCCTGTAAGTCAGCTCCTAATTTTATCTCTCTACCCACACAGCTTGGTGACAGTGTGACATAGCAGTGGAGAGGGAACGACGTCAGCAGACAAAGATCTCTGCAGAGCAGTGGAGGGGGATGTAGAGAAATATGTATATATATATTTAATTAAGACGGATTTTTCCATTTCTCACGCTTGGAAATTCGTGCAGTGTGAGCCTGGTCACGAACTGCTAATTCCTGGGGGTTGGTTTTGTGGGGTGATTTAAGGGCTGCCTGTTTAAATTAGCAATGCTCTCCCCGTCCAAACGCCTCTGTATCTTCCACTCCAAGCACAGCAGCGTTCAGCACCGAGAGTTTGCTCTGCCCTGACAAGACAGGGTCCATCCATGCATCTAAAAGAGAACACGACGACTTGTAACCCCTCAAGAGCTGTGTGTGTGTGTGTGTGCAGTGGGGAACTGCTGCTGGTTTTTTACACTTTGAATACCAAAGGGAGACTTTCTCCCCCAAAAGCTCAGTGAATACCCGGAGGCAGCTGGAATCCCCTCGGCAGTGCTGGGAGTTCCGAGGCTCATCGTTTGGATGGGCTGGGAGTGGTACGTGGTGTATTTGGTGGGGATGAGTGTTTTAAGTTATCCTGCCAGGATTTCTACGTGTGGAGGGAGCCTCTTTTGGAGAGTACACAGTGGTTCTCAGAGCTGCTGATGTTAGATCTTAGGGGATATTTTAGCTGCCTGTTACCAGGCATGGAGCCTTCCTTAAGCCCGTGTGTGGTGGCTTATGAACCAGGACTGTGTGCTTAGCCACTACTGGCGATTGCAGAGGCCAAAACATCAAGTATTTAGCAAGAAGTGGTCTGTGCAGGAGTAGGAAGGACTGAAACTGGACTGTAAAGAGCTCTTATATTTTTTGGGGGGGGGGGGGTGTCACAGCAGTAGGGTTTGAAGGATTCCTTTGACTGAGTTTGTGTGTGTTGAGCGAATCAAAGAGCTGTGTTGCTGGGTTTTTGTGTGCGTGTGGTTTGTTGTTTTGGGTTGGTTTTTGGTTGGTTTTTTTTTTTTAGAAGGGGAAGCTTCATGTTCAGGCATCAGAGGATGCAGTCGGGGGAAGTTTGGCGCGTGTGAGGGTGTGAAGAGGCATCCGGCCCAGCTCGCTGTGACAGTCGTGTTGATCAGCCTGGTTTTCGCACGCTGAGGCCCAACTGACGCTTTGCTATTACAGGATCTTCCAGTCCCATGTAGGGACTGCACCTTTAGCCCTGGGACTGACCTGCAAAGCCACCAGGAATGTAGAAATGTGGTTTTTGTCACAGCCATCTCTCCTCTGCCAGGGAGGGGAGAGAGAGGAGAACAGAACGGAGCCTTTCCCAGTGGCTTCCCTGTCACACTTCTGTGCCCCACGGTCCTTGCTGTGGGCTGTCAGGCTCTTCTGCCCAGGTGTGTGGTTCAGCGCTGAGGTTCTGACTCCTGGGTGGCTCCACAGTCACCGTGCAGGACCAAATCCGAAGCAAAATGAGTTTTTCTGCCCCCTTTCTTCCCTGTCTTCCTCTTGTCCCTCTCCCCCACGCGCTGAAGGGATATAATAAATAAGGGATGCTTAAGGAAGCTCACTCCCAGGAGGCGCTGGGGAGGCACGGTTAACTGGTTTGAGTTTGAAAAAGCATTTTAAAGGCTCGTCTGTAGCTGGATGGCACGGTGTGGGCAGATGAGCTAACCCCTTCCCCTTAATTGGCCTTTCATTGTTTGTCACCAGCTGCTCCCTGACATCTCTATCCTTACCAGGATATCCGTTTCCCTGCTGCTCGTTCCCAGCCAGCTCTTCCTCCAGCTTTGCGAGCAGGAGGCAAGTGATGCATGTTTTTCTCCATCCTCCTGGGCAGCATCAGGATGGGATTTCCTCCTGTGCCTCTTGAAGAAAACTGCCGGTGTGTTTGCCTTTGGCAGCAGGCTCTAGCTGGGACCTGGGCGTCAGCTCGATGCCACGTGAAGCCCCTGCCTGGTTTTGTCCTTAGAAATCACCCATCACCTCCCAGTACAGGGTTTGGTAGGAAATTCAACCTCCCACCTGCTGTTTATCTTCCCCAAATCGGTTTATAACTCTTCCCTTCTCACTGTGGGCTGTCGGCCCGCGTGGCTGTGTGTCCAACAGCAAACACTGTGGTCTGGTGTCTTGCAGGGACTTGTGCTCGTTCCCTGCTTACTGGGGCATCATGGAATTACTGTGCAAACCGGTTTCTTTACCGGGTTGTGCCCGCTGTGGTTTTTTGACAGCGGGGGAAGCTCTGCTGGCAGCATGTTTTCAGAGTTAAGCAAACCCGCTGCAAAGTAGAGCAGCCACCTCTTGCCAGAAGCTTGGAATTTCCTTCAGTATTGCCAGTTATCGCCTGGTGAAACTGGGACGCTCTCAGGTAGCTGCTTTTTTTAATATTTTTTTCCTTTTTTCTGTGGTGATTAAATAAAGCCCATCGCTGTTTCAGCAGCTCTTTTAATTGCCTGGGCCATCGTGAGAACCTGAAGATAGCAGCGGGGCTGGGGAAGGTTACCTAAAGAGGGACTGGGGCTGAAAGCCGGCTTTATATTTCTGTTTAGTGAGATTTCCCTGCGTAATTGCTCTGATTGCAACACCTGAACACCTCTGCTAAGGTGGGTGCGAGCCTTGGGCAGAAGATGATGGGCTCAAAGCCACGCTCCACTGGCATTTGGGGGGTGATTAATGTGATTAATGCCTTTTTTTCCGCCGGTGGATGACTCGGCAGTGATGTTGTGAAGGGAAGAAGTGCAAGAAGGCTGTGCTCTGCCCTGACGGGGCCCTGGGTGCACACTGGGCAGGGCAGGCAGGTGTGGGGGGGGTTTGTTGGGGTGGTTTTTTGTCTTGGTGAAGGAGGATGATTGCGGCAAGCAGCAGGAATGTGGACCTGCTGGCTAGTCCTCCGAATGGCTACAGGCCTCGGGGCTGAGCTGGCCTGCTGAAATGGAGCACGTAGAGTGATGCGGATCACCCCGGCCAACTGCTGCTTCTCTGCCCGAGAGGTTTTGGCGCCGGTTCCTGCTTGGATCTGGGAATCCCTCGCTGTGTATTCCCAGGGCTCTTCACCCCGAGTAGAGCTTTCTTGCCAGCCTGTGTCCTTAAAATGAAAGACGAGCACCTCACATCTGCCTCCGCACAGCCATGCGCAGGGCCCGCGGCCTGCTGTAGCTGTAGTAATGGCTACGGTGGAGCAGCCCTGCTGGTTTTGCCTTTCTCTCCCTCTTGGTTTGCAAGTCATCCTCAGCTGGAGACGCACCCTCTCTCTGCCCCCTCTGGTGCTGCAGGGAAGGGTGACCTCAAATGTGTGTGTAGACAGGCCTCACCCCCCGTTTCCGAGATGAGCTTTAAATTGGGTGGGTTTTTTAATTCTGTTTTTATCTCTTTTCTTCTGTAGGAAATAGACAGACGGTTGGAAAAGAAGCTGAAGATCACACAGAAGGAAAGGTAACTAGGCTGTGTGGCTTGGGGGGGGGGAAACAAACCCCAAATCCCTCTTTTCCTGCGGTGCCGTTAGACGTGGAAGGCCTGGGGAGCGGGAACAGTGGGGAAACGGCTTCCAAGTGAGCGGAGCGTCCTGGGTTTGAGTTCAGCAATAGGGAATCTCTTTAACCGTGCCACTAGATGGCCCTTTGGATCCATTAGCGGGGGCAGCGGAAAGCTTCTTGCCAGTGATTTTATTTCAGAGCCGGGTCTTCCAGACTGGATGTAGCTACAGCTACGGGGAAGCCATGTAAGAAAAAGCCACTCAAAGGAAGAAATGGGTGAGTCAGGTAATCCCAGCCGATGGCTCCAAATTGGCTTGCCGTGTCTTGCATCAGTAAGGACTTTCTTTTCCTGCTTACTTTGGGTTGGGGCAGGGGCGTGTGTGTCACTGTCTTCTAGCAGAAATACTTCTGATCGCTTCTGAGAAGTCTTTTGTTGGTTTGAGGTTCTTTTTTTTTTTTTGGTTTGGTTGTTGGGTTTTTTCCCCTCCTTGATTCTTAGCAGGCCACGTAAAGAGTCCAGGTGTTGTTTCTCTGGGTCTTGGGGGAAAAAAACCCCAAAAATGGTGAGGTGGGGACCAGGGCTGGCTCTGAGAAGTGAAACGGGCAGGGTTGGAGTAGGAGGCCAGGTATCCTGGTGAGAGGAACCTTAAAAGTCCTTGCAGGGAATGGGGTCAAGGTCCTTATACCGATATCTCTGAATAGAAGTGCTGAAAAATGTCACCTGGTGTCCACTTCCCTTCGGTTCGAGTGCAGCAGGGACTGGTTTTCTGTCCCTTACTGAGCTCATCTCCTGCAAACCCGCTCTAGTTGAGGGTTACAAATATAACGAGGCCTTTAATTATTACAGGCTGCCTTCTTAATCATAGGAATGACATCTGGCCGGGAGGAATTCCCGTGCAGAGTGAAAAGCATGCTGCAGAGAGCACCAACCAAACGTGTTGGGTTTTGGTTTTGTTCTTTTGTTTTTGTTTTTTGTTTTGTTTCTTGTAAACAGTAGAAAGTCAAAATCCCCTCCTAAAGTGCCGATCGTGATTCAGGACGACAGCCTTCCTGCAGGTCCTCCCCCGCAGATCCGCATCTTGAAGAGGCCGACGACCAACGGTGTCCTCAGCAATCCCAACTCTGCCAGCAGACCTGCCTTCCCCTTCAAATCCTTGGCACAGAGGGAAGCGGAGTACGCGGAAGCCAGGAAGCGAATATTGGGCAGCGCGAGCCCCGAAGAAGAACAGGAGAAGCCCATCCTTGATAGGTGAGAGCAACCTTCCATGCAGCTTCACCCATGCTCCCTCACCCAACACCTTCCCAGCAGGAGGCGGGTGACGGGTGCTGTGAGGAGACGAGTGAGGCCAGCAAGGGGAGAGGAGCGCTTTGTTAGCAAGGAGGGCATCGTAAACCTCAAATCTGTGGGAGTGAAGGGAGGCACAAGTGTCTGATGAGGCCTAAGTTATCCGAGATCCTTGGGTAGAGAGGGGTATGGGCAAGCAGAGTTATCCTGGTGGGACATATCCTTTGCTTTTCTGAGTTTCTTTGAACTCAACTTGACTTTTCCATGAGCTTCTTGACTTGATTTGACTTACCCTTCTGGGTTTGTTTTGCCTTGGCTTTTTCCACGTGGGTTCCTTGACATAAGGGATCTGCCATGTGCAGATGGGAGTGTGGAGCCTTTCAATTATTACAGGTAACTTGGCGGCACACTGCTCTCCCCGTAGCTTCCCGTGGCTCTTGGCTACTTGAGAACCAGATGCCCTGAATCTTCGGAAAGAAATGATTTCCTGGTTTGATATTTTTTAAATTTTTTTTAAGCCACAGCAGTCTCTGATAATAAATCATCGTAGATGCCACATCTATGGGAGCTAAGGGAAGCGTAATCACCTGATAAGGCCATAAAGGTTATGTTAGACCCTCGGAGGAGTGTAGAGAGGAGTGAGGGCAACCAGGTAGGGGCGTATCCTTGGCTTTTCAGCGAGGGTTTTTTTGACTTGACTTTTCCATGAGGGTTTCTTGACTGAAGGGAGATGCCCCGGGGCAGTGTGAGAGTGTGACTTAAGCGTTCACACTTTGAGAGTTGTGTCCAGTTCTGGGCACCTCAGCACAAGAGAGATCTGGAGGGGCTGGAGAGAGTGCAGAGGAGGGACACGGAGCTGGGGAAGGGCCTGGAGAATAAATCTCATGAGGAACCATTGAGGGAGCTGGGAGTGTTGAGTTGGAGGAAGAGGAGGCTGAGGGGAGACCTCATCCCTCTCTACAACTGCTTGGAAGGACATTGGAGAGAGGTTGGTGCTGGTCTCTTCTCACAGGGAATCAGGGATAGAAGGAGAGGGAATGGCTTCAAGCTCCAGCAGGGTAGGATTAGGCTAGCCATGAGGAGAGAATTCTTCCCAGCAAGAGTGGTCAGAGCCTGGACTGGGCTGCCCAGGGAGGGGGTGGAGTGCCCATCCCTGACTGTGTTTCAGAGTAGATTGGATGTGGTGTTGAGGGATCTGGGGTAGGGGAGAACTTGTAGAGTGGGGCTGATGGTTGGACTCCATGACCCCAAGGGTCTCTTCCAGCCTGGATGATTCTATGATTTTACACAACCACAGGCAATTTGATGACACCCTGCTCTCCCTGTAGTTTCCTGTGGCTCTTGGCTCCTTAAGAATCAGATTCCTAAATCTTTGGAAAGAAATGATGTCCTGGTGTTTCCTCTTTTGATCTTTTTTATTTTATTTTGTTTTTTTTACATTTTAAATGATGGCAGTCTCTGCTCTCCTTTCTCCTGGCAGGCCCCCGAGGCTCTCCCAGCCTGAAGACACCCGACAGCCCAACAATGTGATCAGGCAGCCCCTGGGCCCCGATGGCTCACAAGGCTTCAAGCAACGCAGATAAAGGCAGGCGGGAGATGCTGCTGCGGAAGGCAGGCTCCGGTGCCACGGGTGGCCCCGCCGGGACGGACAAACGGACTCGAGCAAAGGGAACTCCCCGGTTTATTATTTGCACTGTGATTCCCCCTTTGCTCTGCCCACTGTGACCTTCAACCCCAACGCACTGTGACCTGCTCCCTCTCCACCCACTGTGACCGAGAAGGGCTGTCCCCGAGGCGCTGGAGAAGGGGGACGCCGAGGAAGAGGAGGGGTGTGCGTGCGTGCGTGTGCGTGTGGCAAGGACTGGGAGGGGTGTGGGGAGTTGTGTGTGCCTGTGTGCGCCACGTGGGTTGAAGCTAGCGCCAGCAATAATGTTTGTTGTACTCGTAACCTGGGATTTAAGGCAAAAAAAGACAAAAGAAAAGCTATGGGAAGCCTCCCCAGACGCGCATCGTTGTCCTCCTCGCTTTTAAAGAGCAAGTTCTGGTTTTCAAAGGATCTCTTTTTTTTTTTTTTTATCTTGGTTTTGATTTTTATCCCTTTCCCGTTCGTGTCCCGGCTGTCGGATCAACGGAGTGCAGGGGAAGGGTTTTAACTGGTTTTCTTTTTGTTGAGAAGAGGGTAGTTAAGCCTTGGGG
>VZTM01024732.1:0-14899 GCA_013400555.1 Jacana jacana | reverse complement strand
AAAATCTGTGGCAGAACTAGGAAGAAAAAAAAAAGAAGAAAGCTCCATCATTCTGCTGTTCTGAACATCCTCTGAGGTCTCCAACACTTATCCCAAGTTGTGCAGCAAGTGCTAGTGATGAGTGCCTGTTGCTTCTTTTTCAGAAGATAGCTTGTGAGCTAGAGAGGCAGCCTACAAAGAGTCATTCTGACTCTTTCCTCTCTGGGATCCATGCATTAGACAAATTAATATCTACCTTTTCAATTCAATTCAATTCAACATTTCATCCACAAAATAGGAAGACAGCCTTAAAATCCCACTGTAAACCAGATCTGTCACTTACTCACTGCATCTATACATGGCAAAGTTACACACACACCTGGCAAAATTCCTTCTGAAAAAAGGGGGCAAAACAGACTGGATTTGAGGTAATGCCTCTCCCACTGACAACTTTTACTTTTTTTTTCAGGAAGGGTGATTGCAACCCAAGTATTAGATCTTAGCTCTTAAAGGCTCGTTAACGTGATTTAACTTAAACGTGACAGCAGTGCATTTGACCTCCCCTGGACTACTTTAATGCCCAAAGTTACCCAGGTAAGTAAAGAGATGGCAGGACGGACACCTAAAGAGTCCAAGGGAATTTTTGCATTGGTTGGTTGGTTGGAGGCACTGAATTACTGCAGTCAAGACTTTGAATACTACATAACATTTTGCAAATATACTTTCTGAATACATTATAAATCATACAGAAGAAAGCAGATCGATGTGCAAAGGAAACCGTTCTAGTTAAAAAGCCATACTTTCTCTAAAAGCTTTACATGCACGCTGACAAAGTAGCTGTATTTTAATAAATTTAAATGTATTAGATTTTTCCACAGATTCTATAAATTTGAGACACCTAAAACTATTTCAATATTGCCAGAATGCCCAAGATCCATGGTTTCCTGGCAACTAGCAATCACATGGCTGTAGAGGTTTTGGCCTACTGTTACAATGCCGTTATATGTTCGGTTGATGATTTATTCAAACCCAGTTTCAAACCTGCTGTTAGCTCCCTCATTGCTTTAATGCAGCTAGTCTACCATTCATAACTGTCAAGAACCAATTCATTGGGACTTGGGCTTATTAAGCACCCAAACTGTGTAGTGAATATACTCCGTTTTGTGGCTGGGAATGTGAATAAACACTATACTTTCCATCCGTTTAAATTGATCTCTGATGTTCCTAACACGGTGCAATATTTTTATCTTGTTATCAAGATACTCAACCACCAACTCCAAAGAATACATTGTGTACAGCTCAGTGTCGGTAGGTGGCAGGAAGCCCGACCGCCTCCCTTCTAACAGGGGCACGGACACAGAGGGAGAGGTTGGACCAACGCACTGCTCTTGCAGTCAGTCACTGTACGTACAGAGTCTATGATTCTACAGAGAAACAGGAAGGACGGGCTCATCTTCTGGATACAACACCGTGCTTGGAGAAACAGCAATGGATTTCTTTCCTAAAACAGTGACTTACAGCTTTCTTTGAAGGGAGAAAGATTGCTCTGGCAATTAGAGAAGCAATCACAGTGGATATTTACCCTATTGAAGAAAATATATCAATTCTCTTGGTCAAACACACCAACTGTACAAATAATATAAAGAGAGAATGGGCTTTGAAAATAAAATATTACTTAACAAGTGCATTTATATTTTAATCTAACTCTGTTAATAGTTTCAAAAAGGCATATTTGAATTGGAAGCTTTAATAGTTTTCCATGTTGAATAAATTGGTGATATGATTTTTCTCCATTCTGTACACATAAGGAACATTCTCAAATGCGTTGCCACAATTACACAGCAGCAGTGTGCACGCCATTTAATGTGATTCTGGGAATAAATCTGGTTCAAACTATTTGGTTTAAAACAATCATAAATAGCCAATTTAACATAATGATTCTAGTATAGCATGCTTTGTTTGAATTTCAAGGTTTCTAGTGGGAAAAACACAACATTCTGTGCACTAATGTAATTTAAATTAGGACTATTGTAAAATTCAGCTTCTGACCAAATGGCAATTAAATAAAGTTTGAGTTGTTTTGGGGTTGTTTTTTTTCTTGGTTGTGTTCTGGTGCAAAGAGTTTCATATTTCTCAAAAAGGAAATTATTATTAAAAACATCTAAAGATGCCAGCAAGAGTAATTGGAGGGTCAGGAGGTTTTTTCTTGAGTGTTTGCTGATGTTTTGCCCATCCCATCAAGAATTTCAACAGAGGAATAAAACGGCACTCTGTCTTTTGGACAGCTTGATGTTTGTCTTTGCTGTCAAGCATAAAGTGATGCAATTCCATTCATACAGAGAAGATTAGAATAGTACAGCAGATATTCTAAAAGAGAAAAAATCCCAATGATAATCAGTCATCCCGCACGTTAAGGGGTCTCGACTCCTTCAATACATACAGACTAACAACACAGGACACTACTGAAGCAAGGTTGGTCTTTAAGAAAAAATGTATTTCCTTACCAGCTCTTTACACTTTCATGAAGAAGATGTTAACACAAATAACTTCTTTAAATTATTCAAAATTATTGCAACATCAGTTAACTGCACTACACTTTAAGCCTGATGCTGTAAACATAACAGGCTTCATTGCTTCTTCCACTCAGGAGTGGCTGCAACAGGACTATCTGCATTATACCTGGGGACAAGTTGTGAGAAAAAATGCTACAAGAATTACTGGGGGAGTCATGAGACAGAGGTATGAATCTATAGGAAGGTTTTTCAAAAGGACAGTTGCCCTAGAAAACTAATCATCAATAATTATTTTCTACACAACTTTCAGTTCAAACTCATGGGTTCCTGTAAAATAAACGCAGTAGGCACAGCTCTCCAGGCTGTTACATTTGTTTTGCAGCAATGTAATGTCATTAAATGGAACTAGCCTTGAACTGGCAAATACATACAATGTTCAGGCTTTATCTTTAAATAAAGCTTACTGTTGCTCCAAGTTAATCACAATCTTTCAAACTTGGAAAAAAGGTTAGAGCACTTTCATCTCTAGATCCTTTTTCATAGTGACACATAGAAATGTCTGTTCTTTGGAAAACTGAGGCAACATGCAGCACTCTATGGTCTCTTTCAATGTATTACACTGAATGCTGCTCGTTTTACAGATGCATGAAGCAATTCAGAATTGTCTTACCCTTCCTGAATATTTACTGCTAACCTTGGCATGAGATCACATGGAAATTTAGGTAGTGTCAATATTGGTTAGCTTCTTCTATAGTGATCACATGCTTTGGAGGTAAAGGTTTCATGGAATAATGGCTGGCAGTGTGGATCCAACTTTTCATGCTCTTAGCTTTAAGGAAAAAACCCACAGAAACACCTGGGCCTAACTTGCTCTGTACCAAACTGTCCTTGTATCTTATCACATACCTCTATCTATCCATTAATGCCACGTACAACTGGCCCCAAACACAGGAACAAAATGAAATGAATGAAATAAAAAATGAGTAGTAGAAGCAATTTATAGTCTCTGAATTATTTAACCATTTCTTAATCAGAGACTTATTCTGGGAGAAGTAAGTAATCAGCACTTAAACTTATCAAAGGATGCTATCAGGGAAGGGCAGAAAAGACGCCCAGAAGGTCAAACAGTGCATCTCTGTATTTCATGCAACCTGGAATTGCACCTTATTTTTCTTTTCCCTCAATATTTATAAAAATCTTTTCAATTCTAAAGGTAATTGCTGAAGTGCTTGCAAGCTCTTCTCAACTGGTGTCAGCCAAAATTTTTTAAATAGTATCTGCTTTTATGTGATAAGGGAGTTGAGCAGGATCCACAAGAGACCTTAGGAACACCTGTTGTTTGTGCCCCTGAGTCCAAACAAAGTATTAACATCTATCTTTGTGTATTTTTACACATTTATGTAAATGCTGTACTTAGCTTCATCCTGCTCATAGTTTCTTACAATGAAATTTGTTTTATTTAAGGATAAAAAGATTATATTTTAGAACGTGGGGTTTTTTTTCCTTATTTCAATCAGAGAGCAGCTCCAAGTTCTTTTGTGAAACTGAGGGAAAGGAAATAGAAGACAAGTCATACCTTGTCTGCCTTAAAAACTGGTGAAAGCAGATAAGAAATGAGAGGAAACTGAGAAGGTCATCAACAAGCAGAATTCCAGGAAATATAATGGATAAAGCCAATTTTAGTATAGAAACTCTCAATAAGACTGATCGTAAATATGACCACTCGAAATTTCCCACAGAATTTTAAAAGACAGAAGGAAACCACACAAATCAGAGAACATTAGTTTTGTACTCACAACTCCTATATAACATACATTTACTGGAGAAAAAGCCAAAAAGAAACAAACCCATCATTACTTCATTTAGTCTTACATGATTAGCAACGCAACTAATCTGAATAGGATTTTCCCTCGATTATTAAACACTGCTAATCGTATGTCAGGGCTTTGGGTTTCTACAGAGGCTGAAAGCAAAGGAAGGACTGTATTTCCTCCTTTTGTAGGCTATCCTCCACAAAAGGCACCCTCTTCCCTCATAGATCTCACACCACATAGCCCGCGCCTTTTGCTCTGCCTTGAAAATTAACATCCTGACATGAAGTTAGGTATGGGATAACATCAGGTGAGCAAAGCATAGGCAATATCAACTTTAAATATGAAGAGATCATCTTCTCTCAGGAGAGAGATCAGCTTCTCTCAGGAGAGATCTCTCTCCTCTGCTTTACTGAAAAGGAGAACTACATTCAGCCACAGTCACAATGGTAAAGAGAGAAAATTCATGACCCTAGGCAAAATCAGAGGCAGAAGTAATGGGATTTTTTCCCAACTTGTTTGTGAAAATCCTGAAGAGATGCAGAAGTATTTATCTATTGCCCGTAAGTATCAACGCAGCCTTTTTAATTGGTGTCACAAACACTGAAATTAGAAGCCTTGCACACATTCAGATAAAAAAGAGTTCAGGGGGTCAGCCTGCTCCCTTGCAGAAGGTGATGTTCAGCAACTCCGTTCACAGCCTAGGCCTCATGTCAGGAGAAGAGATAAATGTTCCAGAGCGCTTGTGTAGGTCTCTCTCGCTGCCTTGTGCATTCAGCCTCCACCCTCAGAATCTCTGCCAGATCAGATGAAACCCATAATATTTTTGTAACTATTGTGTTTTGACAGCGTCAAAGTTGACTGATGCAATAGGTAGGCAGCAGAGAGCCTAATAAATCCTATTTAAAGTTAAAGTTTCAGTCCAATAGCCAAAGGTGCATGAGGTAATGTATCCACAGTTTTCAATCACAGTCTCCTTTACAACGGCCTACCTCAACCAGCCCAATGTAAAACGAACGCATTAGGTTTTGTGTTCTTTGCAAAGTTGCTGCTAGTGTCTCTCTGCCCTTTTCCTGATTTGCTTGGTAGTTTGGGAGCCTAAGGGAGGGGTGGATTAAATTGGAAAATATAAATAACAAATCAAAAATTAAAATTGATTGGATAAACAATTTCCCTTAGACTGTTTCTTAATAAGTGATCGATTTTTTAATCAATATTCATTATTTCTCAGAACATACCAAACTGTTTATTGAATAAATGAATGGCTGGAACCACAATGACATGAAATCAAATAGGTGAACCAATTCCTTTAATAACATGGGCTGAACAGGCCACCTCATCTTACCTGGTTGGAACTGAAAGTCAGAAATTCCAGACCATTGAGTAAGCGATCCAAATACAGGATGCAGTTTGTTTTAGGGAGCATGTGTTTTCCTGTTTCATATGCACAGATGTATAACCACATGCTGATTTGTGTGATATTTCTAAATTGTAATTGAAAGTTTCTTTTTTTTTTTGTGATACAACTTTTGTGTTCTCTCCTACAATTCTTCATTAGTCAGCATACTGCAAAGCTTTGGAAATAAAATTCAGATCTGAAAAATGAGATCTGTAAAACTGTTCACCGTAAAGTCTTCAGGCATGGCAAATGGATTTCTCTAATAAGTTTTTATTCACCGGATTCAGATAGGTACATATAACCTATAAGCTACATCCTAATATATGGTTCAGACTATTTCATATTATTTGGCATAATGTGAAAAATACCTCCTTTCGATGTACACATGGTGTGAAGATGGGTTTTTTTCAGTTGAAGAAAAAGCACTAGGGTAAAAGATCTGCAAGAAATATTTGCACATTTGTTTAAAACACAGGCAAGCATATCAATTTGGTTCAACATCATACAGATCACATCATTTACACCATCTTCAACTCACAAAACTTCTTCCAGTTCACGTAAATTCTTAACCTTCATTTGTGCTCATAATATACATGATTCTACTACTTACGAAAAAATATAAACTGTACTAATCAACTGTTAAAAAATTTGTAGGAGCTCTCACTTTAACATCTATTTCAACTTGTCACAATTAATTTAACATATGACCATTTTATAGCTCTGCAGAGATAAAAGTATGAAATAACCTGAACAATGAGAAGAATCAGAAGGATAGTGGGTTGGCTTTGTACACATTTTGGAAATTAATTCCATGCATTCACTGTTGTCACAATTAATTATAGAGGAATCAAGTATCAATCTATTGTGCTATGCTGTTATCTACAATAACACTAATTAATAAAGTAAGAAGAATTTTCAACTCACTTCTGCAGATCACAGATTTCTGCAAATGGTAAAGACCCCTGGTAAAACCAGGAATCTAATCTAAAGTCCGAATCTTCAAATCTAATTTTACTTCCAGCATCAATCTACCTTACAACACTGCTTCCCAATAATAAAGCTGTACCTTCTGTAAACAGTCTCTCTCCAAATACTTAATGATTGAAACAGATAATTACATGGGAGAACATCAGCAAAAGCAAGAAAAAATTTAGAAATGGGTCAGTCAGATCTAATTCCTTAAGCCGCCTCTACATCTTTGCAGAGTTTCAGCAAAAGCAACACACAAGGGTTTATATTCGGGGAACAGCTGTCACACTAACGTTCAAGTTAAAAAACTGTTAACTATTGACTTGAAGCTGTTTCCTGCCACAATATCTAAATATTCTGCAGGAATTCAAGTCCAGTCTCCATTACGTGTAACACATGTTTCTAGAGCATTCAGAACTATATGACCACATGAGAGTCATCAACACTGACCAAAACAATACTCTCCCCTAATTCCAAGCATAAATCTCAGGCACTACTGCTCTGGATTCATTCACAGAGCTTTCATCTCCCTTAGTCTGGCATTTTGTACTGTTGGCTTTAACGTACATCTGCATGACTTTGGTAAGGTCCACTTGCCCTTTGGAAATTTTAAAAAACATGTTAGTTTTCCGGTATAAGCTTGCTTAAAATGGCAGTGATGAGCTTTCACTTGAGGCAACAGGAGACCTGGCAAACCATGCAAGGAGATGAAGCAAAGGCAGCTCATGTCCCATGGACTGGCCAGAAGATGGTGGCAGAGAGCAGTTCTCCCTCCTTCCTTCCTCACTGGTTTACCGTGGTAATTTTAATCGTAGTAGACCCCAAGGTCCTCTGGACATCTCATTACTCTGCTGTACACAGCAGCCCCCTGACTGGTGCCACCAACTTAGTTTTTACGTTTTAAGATGAGAAAGAAGCTCAGAGCCCTGGTGTACATCCAGTTCATTCAATTAGACCTGGGCACTTGCATAAGCGTGCTACAGGCTGGCCGCACTCCAGTCTCCAGTATCTCCTAAAGAACCAAGGATCATGACATCAGTTTTGGTAGTGATAAAAATCAAACATTCTCTGGAGCCATTATTGCCTAAAATGCTAATGCAGTTTACTTTTTTCAAATGTGATCGATAGCTGGGGGAAAAGTGTCCATAAATTACTAAAGGCAAATACCATTCTATTAGCACTCAGGAGATTTTGCAACATTTGCCAGTCTCTGTTTTACTGGGGAAAAAAAAAATTCATTTGCTGAAAGCCTAGTTTTTTACCTGTCTTTGCCTTTCTCCGTAAAAGGGGGATATTTTTATCATGAGTCATTTGGAAGATGTAATTCTAATGTACTATAGCTATAGGTTTCAATTAATGTTCTACCTTTCTGTCAGCTTTACATTCCGTGCTTTATGAAATCATTAACTATTGTCATGTTTCTATTATGATACTATTAGGAAATAAAGAGACGTATGTAAATGGAGATGTAAAATAAATGTACGACAGTTACTAGGAGCAACATCTGTGCACTATCATACATGTTTACACTAATTTTCTGAAGATTGTTCCATTCATTACAGAGCATTGTTACTCGCTGTGGCACAACCCTTATTTCCATGCATTTAGGGACTGAAGCAAAGAGAGGGTAAATGAGAGCCTAATCAATACCACTTTTCATTTTGCTTCTAATGTGCTGCCTTTCCCTTTCTTTTCTTCATGAACAAATCCAAAAAAGATCCTGACGTTACAGTCATAAAATGTAATTCTTCTGCAGAAACACAGACAATAATGCTTTCTGTATTCAGGCGTATTGCATATTCTAATGGCATTTGGCTAAATTGAGTATGGATTTAACATCAAAGGCTTCATGAATTTTTCAAATGAGATATTAAAGTCAATATTTCAAGTGAAAGATATTTCAATTTAGCTGCATACACAACAATAAAAAACTTCTACAAGGCAGAGGTACTAGTGGCTGTGGCACTATTAGTTCATTCAGGAAATTATTAGTTTATAAGAAAATCAAACAGAAGGTTGTGATATGGCAATGACACTGAATAAATTAGACTAACTGATACGCACTAACATACTTTATCTCTTGGAGTCTGAGGCAAAACTTGCCACTGGCATGTTCAGTGCTTCAAGCAGCACTTCGTTTGGCGATATTTTATTTATTTATTTTGGAAATTCAACTGGTTAGCATCAAGATTTGCACTCAGAACCTCAGAAATCTGCTTATTTTCATCTGTGAAAGTCTAGGCCTACTGTATGCAAGAAAAACTCCCATTCTTGTTTATTTTTTACTCTAAGTACATTTTGCACTTGTCAATGCTTAGGCAGTGCTGCTTCTGCTTTCACACTGAGCTATTGATCATTCATACTCAGTGCCTGCAAAAAGTCCACTGAGCTCTGAAAACTTTTGTGTCCTGGCAGAGACCAACAAAGACTTGCAAACAATGCAAACACAGAGGTTGGCCGTTCCTTTGCTTTCCTATTTTAGGTGCGTGTAAACACCCTTTAACCAGTAACATGTATTATGGTATCTTGACACATCACTGATGAACACATACACCCTTGTATCACCTACCACTGCCGAGAGAGCTGGATGTACTACAGGCACATGTAGTGTTCATTTAGTGACATTGCGCTACCATAAGACCAAATACATCATCTGGTCACATACAGGATAAAAGCAACCACAGATACATACCACTGAAGATGCAATGATTACTGATTTTACTATTAATTCTTATATTACTAAAACCTTATGGTTAATAATAATAATACCGGTAACAACACATTCTGCACTTGCAGCGATCCCTTGCAGTACCAATACAAAATGGTTTGCTATGTACATAAAGATTCTAGAGAAGCCCCCAACCAGTTCTTGTGAGTGCCCTTGAACACAGGTGAGACAGCAAATCTCTTCAGATAGCCAGGCAAACCTACAATGCTTAAAACTGATTATCAAACATTCTGGGGCCACAACATGGATATTTCTACAAAAATCTCTGACCCTAAAAGCATTTCCATGAAAACAGTGGGTTGTTTGACTCTATAATATTCCCCTGCAGTGTTTACACTTACTGTGAGAGCACTTTAAGGGCTTGCAAGATCCAGAAAAATGAAGCTGGCTATAACTAAACATTAAACTGCTCAGCCTATTTCTATAGTCCATACTGACTGCCGGACTAATAGCAAATGCTGGTTCTGTTATTCAGAACCAAACAAAGCTAGGAGCTTTAGGGGGAACACTTGCAGAGACTGAGGCATGCCATCTTATCCCTGCCACCACCAACCACCCCTGCTCAAACACTAGATAATTTGTAGCACTATTTAATTTATCCAGTTTGCACCCTGTAGGTATTGGGGCCCTAGACAGCTATCTGCTCACCCCTAGAGCCCTTCAAAAGCTCAGTATTCAAAGCTTTAAAGTATTTCCACAAAATGGAAAGTGCTGCCATCTCAAAGGCAATCAATCAAGGATAAGTATCGCCTTCAGAAACAGGACTCTCAGCAAAGGTATTTCTTGTGGTAACAAAGATAAGGTAGAAGTTTTGTATGGTTAGTAAGATCCACTAATAACTAGAATTATATTTTCAAAATTGCTTTTGGGGCTGGGGAATATGGTTTCCTTTTCTTCTGCTGTGATATCTGGACATCCTTGAAATCATTTTGAAAACTACAGTTCGCAGTTACGGAGTCAGCAGTGCATCCAAAAACTTCCAGTTGAAATTACTGAAATTTTGATCTTTTTTATGACAGGACTTAAAATTACAGTTAGGATGTAAGATTCCCCCATGATCTCCATTCACTCATTGTTAAAGGAATGATTCTCTGAATTCAATAATTTAATATTTTCCCTATTGATTATAGGGATGTAGATAAAGTTAAAAGTACCTCTCTTTTGAGATCTAGGTCAAAATGAGAGCTCAAATTATTCTTTAGAGTACTATTAACTAAAAGGAATATCTGGAATATTTGGAGCTAAGATCAGAAGAGGAGACGAAGCTGTAGGATTTTATATTGGACAAGCAAATGCTCTGACAGTAATAAAATCATTCACATCTCATGCTGTACATAACTTTTGTGTTTAATGGAAGTTTTCATTGAAAACATATGTGTAGATTATCCATAGAAATAAACTGAAGTGATTGTGCTACCTAAAACATGTTCTTGACTCTTTATTAACTAGTGATAATCTGCACTGATCCAGACTGCAATTCCATTGCAGATGTTGCTGACATTAAGATGTGTAACAAGGAAACTACAGAAAGAGATGGTTTGAACAGGTATTTCACCTTAACTCAGCAATACGTGCAGTGTGAAACATCTTTCATGGGAGTTCACATTTTCTGCTTTATTCTTCGCAATTTTATGCGTGTTACTCTAAAGAGTAATGAAAGTCCAATTGACAATCATTTGATTTTCTCTAATTTCATAGCTTTCTAAAATTTGCTGCTTTGCTCTTTAAGTTTCCCTCTTACTGGAATCTAGAGAAGCTGCAGTTAGCTAGTTAGACTGAAACTCATGGCATGGGAAAGGCTGGTTACGTTTTTTAGAACCTAGCATCCCTGCAGCCGGAGCAAGCAAAGCTGCTTTCAAACTTGTTAGTACACTCTGTAGGGACTGAAAGGCCTGAAAAGGATCGCACTTCTCTGCGCTTTCCCCCTCTCCACACGGTAAGTGGAGCTGGCAGTCACCAAGGCTCAGACCATACGCTCCTGCACTGTGAAGAAGAACATGTGGCGTTTCATTAAAGGGAAATAATGCGTTCCGAATGCTGCACTTTGTTACAGAAACAGAACCATAAAGGACGAAGAAGAGAAAATCCTGGGCGGGAAACAAGTGTAAGACAAGGTGAAGAAGCAATCCCTGGATCACATTGTAATTCCCTCTTTTTCTTTCCATTTGTTATAGGCTAGGTCTGCAGCATTAGTTCTCCGCCTAGGTAGAAGTAAGGTACACCGAGCCCCCCTAAAAGATTTTTAGTCTGGGAAATGCATTTATTAGCAAGTCTTAGGTGGTTCATAGCACCTGTGATAGCCCTCCAAGGTGGGGTGAACTTTCTATGCTTTTATAGAGTGACAAAGCAGGAAATAACCTAAGAAAACACTTTAGTCAGTAGAAACAAAAATGAAAAGGTTCATGTAGGTCATCTGAAAAGCCTAAAAGGCAATCAAAAAGCAAACTGTTTACCAGGCACACTATGTATAAGAATAGGAACAACCTCAGTGCAGTGTATAATAAAAAAAAATTCTCTAGTAATGTGAACTGCACAGGTGCTTTCTCCATCAACTCCTTACATATTATGGAAGCCTCACAGTACCAAGGAAGACAATGGGGGAACTTACCCAATCGCCGTAGTTCAGCAGTGAGCTCTGTGTGCTTGTCCACCCACCTCCCTGAAGAAGAAGAAATGTTACATGTCAGGAATGAGTCCAGCAATTATCTTCTAACATAGAAGCAATGCCAGCAACATTCTCGTAATGGCAGCATTAATACTGAAAGTTTACATTTCAAAAGGGAAAATATTTACAGACACAATCTGGTTATTTTAACTGTCACAGGCCTCAGCGATCTGATATTGCTTAGCCTTGTGGCCAAGGCATTAAACCGCTGGTATCTGTCTGCAACCAGAATAGATCTTCTCTGTACTTCTCTAATAAGCTCAATAATGAATCCAACAAAATTTGAAGAAGAATAACAAGGGCCACGTCATTACTAACAAATGAGAAACAAGAAAAAAGTTACTTATTATGCTAAAAATAGATCCTGAAACTATTTTCTATGCCATAATATGACCAAAAACCAACATAAATCTGTAAAGGTCTAGAGTAATTCAAATACATTGTATTCATTATAAATCCCAAAATGCAGAGAATAAATTTAACTCAGCTGCTAGATCAATTATTTCTCTTACCTGTCAATACAAAGTAAAACAAAGGAAAAGGGCAACAAACTCACTTCCATAGCAGAATAACACACAGAAAAGACAAAGTATCTACTAGACAAGGGTAATCAAATGCAGGCTTGTACCATATAAGTATAAATAGTACAGATTGGAAAAATACTTAAATAAAAAGTACTCCGTGCAATTCCAAGGAAAATTAGATGAACTATTGAAAAGGATACTAGTGTACACAATTCATTATATAGAATATGGAAATGCTTGGCCAAAACTCGTGCCGAGTTCCTCACTTTAATGAGCACAGTCTTCACCCACAAATTAAAAATAAACAAATAAAAAAGATACGAGTATGACCTCACTTATTGGCAGTCTATCAAATTGCAATTTGTCCCAAGAGTTGTGAAGCAACTGACTTATTACACATCAAGAACTCTTGCTTATTGAAGTGATCTGTATAAAGTCTGATTATTTTTTTTCCAGCTGCAGTAATTGCTTTTTCCTATCAAAACATTTAAGTTTATGTAAATGACAACTTAATGGTTAACTGGAACCATAGCATGATGTTTAAAGTTAAATCATGCTCACTTAACTTTGTCGTATCAATGCACCATCACTAAATAAAAGTAAGCTGAGGGTTGTACAGAAAGTACTACTTCAGAAAGTGGTCCAATGTTAGTACACAGTGTTGCTGATGTTAATAGCAAACTTTAATAGCTACAAAGAATAGTCTAAAATTATAACATACATCTATTACCAGAACTTTTAAAACAGCAGTTTTCTTTAATCATACAATGGCTTGTTTCTTCATTTGCAGCCAGCTGATTAAAACACAGATATATTGTCCTGAACATCACAGAAATTGCAGGCACTCAGCCATTCTTTCAATATAGTGTTTTCTAAGCCTTGTTTCATCACTCTGCTACATATTTCAGATTACAAATTGTGTTCTCTAACAATATTCCAGCATAGCAATGGACAAAAAAGATCCTAAATAATAGAATGAAGGGCATAAATTTTCCGCCAAAACAGGAATAAAGCTTCAGGTAAAGAATGGCTGATTCAATGTTCTCTGTCCCATTACTGCAGCATTTCAAACACAATCAAAAGAAACTAATCTGAGTTTTTAACAAGAGAAGCCTGAAAATAGCTTGATAAACTATGGATCGGCATCTGTAGCTTTAATTTTTTATTTAAATGAATCCAAACATCTAAAAGTGTTTGAAACACTGAAGTCTATGCTGGAAACAAAGATATTTCTTAGAGAATGGATCAACAGTCTAAAGACTGTAAGGAATTTATTGTCCAAATCTGAGTGAATCTCACATGAGTTACATAACTGAAAAGGAATAGTTAAGACGGAAAATGCAATTTTATTTCTGACCTGGGTCCTCTAAACGTATCATTTACTCAGGGGTTGTAGCTCAATCCAAAGCAACAATTTTTGAATATTTTTCAAGTAGGATGCAATGTGTATATCATTAAGCTCTTAGTCATATCAATAGGCAAAAAAGTGGTACTCATGGCAGCTCTGGAAGGTGACTGAAGTAAGCTGATGTTTCCAGAATGAAAGGGATAGAGGTTGAGATGACTGGTTTTTTCATGAGCTTGAAATATTCTGTCTTTCATTTTGTTTATATAAAGTATTTCTCCTACAATAAAAAAGTATTTATTTTCATTACCAGAACCTCTTTTCAAGTCTGTGATTCTGTGATTCTTTTCCTCGGGACATTTATTTTTTTTTTAATTTGGTACCCTTGATATTCAGTATTATTTACCCTACAGGATTATTTACTATCATTATTTACTGGGTATCTAACTGTACAACTACTGAATATATACGTTGCTACTTATGGCTACCTTTCCATGGGTCAATTTCTCAAGCATTATTTTCCTACAAGACAATTTGGCTAACAATTAATAAATTAATGGACTAGCCAAGGTACTTCCTACATTGAGTCCTTCAAATTCATTGATGTGCTTTATAACCTCTATAGAGATTTCACAAACTTTTGAGAATATACCTTGTGACTATTGCTACATGTACCCACACAAACAACTGGGAAAAAAATTAACATGGGCTGTTATATGGGACAATTTACAGATACAATTTTCAGTTAGACTGAGGGAGATGTCATTATAATAGATGAGGCTGAAGGTAGCTTGCTTTTAAGGTCCTCTTCTCCTATAAGGTACTGGGATGGTCATAGAATGTTTTCAGCAAAGAAAAATCCTCACATGTAAGGATCATATTCTGCATATGTGTTTTGTGATGGAATACCTAAAAAGATGTCAGGCCACCAAAAGTCACTTCCAGACCTTTCTGTATACCAAGTAT
>VZTM01024707.1:0-23817 GCA_013400555.1 Jacana jacana | reverse complement strand
GATTTTTGAATGGAAAAGTGGTTGATTTTTGTATCAAAGAAATACCAAGTACTAACAGCCTTTGAATAGTCCATGTGCATACATTGAGGTCAAATTGCACATGCTTACATGGCTCTTGGCAGATGTTGATTAAATTGTTTGTAAATCTCTAGTGTGAAGCCTTTCTGAAAAACCTATTCTGATATTTAAACATTTTTATACCTGGACAGTTTCTTTTTATATCTATCCTGGGTTTTATATTGGACCCCTAACTTTTCTCCTAACCTCATGCATGTAGGCAATGGTACATCTCTGTCCTATTTAGAATAATCTTGCATATTGTCTCTTTCAAGTCATCTTTTTTTTTTTTTTCCTTTTCCTTTTTTTTTTTTTAAAGGCAGTTTTGGTTGGCTTCCTTGTTTTGTTCCTTACTCTTGCAATTTACACTTTTCTGCATTTTTTCTGCATATGATCTTTCATTAGAAGCGTTAGCAGTGTTGAGTGAAAAGGTGTAACTCCTTTGTTGTGTACACAAAATTTTAAGTAATGCTTCCTAAAATGACATTTGTCTTATTTTCAGCAACAAACATTTTGTGATGTGTGCGTTCCACTGCAGCTGTCAGAGTTTTTTCTACAGTGCAGCTTTAAAGGGAGCAATTGCCTAACATTTATGGAATTTTATTGTATTTATAGTTTCTTCAGTTCATCAAAACAATTTGCATTCTTATCCCACTTCCAAAATCTTTCCTTTCTAGCTTGGTGTCATGCCTGATTTTAGGATATGTGCTTTTCTGTTTCATTGTTTATATCACATTCAGTAATAATTGAATAATAAATTCAGGATAGTTGACACTACTGCGTTAGCTCCAATGCTCACTCTGCTTTGAGACTAAACTCAATAGATACTCTTCAAGTATATTTTTTTTTTCCCAAATACATATTTCCAGTAATTTTTCCAGTCTGCTTATAGGATTTCTACATCAAACTAGATCAAAAGCATTTCCTGTGTCTTGTAAGAAATGTGTCCTATTAAAAGGACAGAAGATTGGTTCGATTCAAACAAGGTTTTGTCTAACAAATTTTGGTTGTGCGTAAGCACTTGATTCTTCTTGTATTCTTGAAGTTCTTACAAACTGATTAATAAGTAGCTCCTAGTATTTTTTCCAGGCATCAATGCTACATGTTCTGTTGGGTCTTAAACCTCCTTTAATCTTTCTTTTCCCTACCTCTTCCCTTCCCCCCTAATGGATACTAGTTGTGCCTTTCCTTTCTCAGTCCACTGAACCCTCACAAAAACCCTGCTGAAACTATTTGGCTTTAAGTGATTTTCATCAGGGAATGATAACTTGAAAGATCTATTTTATCTTAATATTGTTAGCCTGTTTTTTTTTTTTTTTTCCCTAATAAGGCCTGTTATTAATATTAATCATTCTAAGTGGGAGATCTCAATTAACCTCTTTATATAAAATAAAGCAACTAAACTGAATCAAGAACACTTTGGCATTCTCTCTCACCTGCAATAACTCACCTTCTCCCTTTAAGTAACAAACCCTTCTCTCTCCCATCACTTTATTACATCTAATGCATTTCAGAGCATTTCCTGATTGCCTTTTATGTTTTCTTCCAGCTGCATATCATTTTCTGCCAAAGGCTTCTGTGTTTACCCCTCCATCATGTGCTATTCTTCTAACTTGGTTTCTAACAATATATCCTTGTTTCCATTGTGTACAACTCCTTCATCCCCTTTCTCCCCTTCCAGATCACCGAATAGCTCCTGCTGGAGTTGATGTCTGACTACATGCTTTTCTCTGTAATGGGGCACATTGTCATCAAATCTTTGCAGCCTCCTTATAATCAGCTACTCTCCTGTGCTATGGAAAAGCTACAAAATCTATTATTAAAACAAATGTGAGGAAAGATTTTATGAACTATGTCAGTAATTCCCCAAGCAGTATCAAAAAGAATATTTTAAATGATTGTTCATAGCTGTATATAAAAGCTTCTATATGTAGATGTAGAATATGATATGCTAGACACATAGCAGTGTAGATTCTATAAAGTAGTACCTTTCAATTCAACAGTGATTGATATTAATTTTTAAGAATAGATGACAGTTATTTCCACATTAAAAACATGTCTCTGAACATCATCTTTCACAAAGATTCTGAGACAGGGCTTTGGCCCAGGTGATCCTGTGCGGTGATTTAATTTGCATTTTCCCATGAGAATATTTGTCATGTCAACTGGTTGTGTCTGAACAAGCAGATCCCTCAGTCATCACCGTTAATAAAGCCTTTTTTTGGAAGTTTGTATGGAAGTATTGCGACCCAAGAGCAAATGTGGTTGGAAAAAGAAGTCATTAAAATTGTTCAATAGAAATGTAATGATGAAATATGTTAGAGGATTTTATATTTGTGGTATTAAAATAAAGCAAATAAATAGCCAAAACAAGAAATGCCTTATGTCCTGATGGAAAGAAACCCAGACTATAAGTGGTCAAAGCAAAGCCTGGCTACTTTAAAGGAAGGTAAAGCAGATTCCACTTCCAGAGCAAATAAAGAGATACTAAATAATATGTATTTTAATTTATAAATGCCAATGTTGTTATCTTTGATTAGAAAAATTGTGTCTATCATTGCCTGGCACTTGAGACCGACAAGAGAAAGTGTGTGGAAAGGTATGACTGATTTTTGTTAAGTGCAAAGTACAGAATCACGTTAATTTCATCTATTTTACTCTGTTTATACATTTTGCCATGTAGTCTTTTCAACTAAAGGTTTTTTGAGGCTTTAGGAAAGTATAGAGTGCTGACAATTTGCTAAATGTGACATTTATATTTTGTGCTCTTTTGTGCAGAGCTTGGCTCCAGTGGGAAATATGTTGGAACGTGAAACCTAACCTTATGACAACATCACCCTATGTGCATCAGTTCTCAGTTCTTGGTAAGTAACTTCTAACTTGTACTGTTTGAATACAGATGACTTCCCGTAACAGCACAGCACAGTGTCTTGTAGGGGAGCAGCATTGTTGATGCAATAGGTTATGCAGTAAAAATACCAAAATATGCATATCTATATATGATGGGGTGTTTCCTTCCAAAGGGAGGTGTCATGTTTTGGGCCAGACTGGCTAATAAGAAGATGACAGATGCTCTTTCCCACCTTTTACTCCAAGGAGAGAGATAATGAGATTTAATGTTTAGAAAAAAATTAAACTACTTTAATGAAATATTAATAATAAAATAAAAAAGAAATGAAGAAATTGTTGCAGAGGTGCAACCCCACCATACAGGGTAAACTACCAGGTCAACCGACCCCGGTTGCCACAGCAAGTGTAAGCACCAGCCTCTCTCATTGAACGGGAAGTTGGCTCTGCTGCCCCCACACCGGGACAGGAGGGGACAGTCATTGACACAGCTGAAGGGCTCAAGATATAAGCAAGCATCAGTGCGTTTTGATTCATGGCTTTGGTTTCTTGGTTTATCAATTGCCAATCACAATTCAGAAGAGAACCATGAATTACAGAAAATCCACTGTTATTTTTTAAATACCCTTTCAAGAAAAAAAAAATACTGCTCTAAAAACATCTTATCCTCCTTCATCCCACAGTACAAGCATAGGTTCTGAATAAATACAGAAATTAATGATCAATTAATGATTCAAATGCTGAACAAGTCAAGATAAAAGGTGAATGAGCAAGACTTTTAGACAAAAGAAAAGAGTTGGCACAAGTCTTATTATAAGATGTTTATGGGAAGAATCAAAGAAAGGTTGAGAAAAGGAGTGGTCAGGGTGGTTCAGCTAGACACAAACACGGGAAACCAGAGGAATAAAGGGGATAAAAGGAACCAGTTGTGCAAACGGATGGCTGGCCAGTGTCCTTCTCTGATCCCCCAGGTTGTCTTGGCTTCTTAGTAAATTCCTTTCCTAAGTCTTTTCCCGAGTAAGGTGCTCTCTGTCTGAATGCAGGCACTGGAGAGGGGGGTCACAGGTCAGAGGAGCCAGTATGCTTGCAGCAGTGCAGGTGCATGTGTCAGTATGTGATCACTAGCGAATGTCAAGCTGGTCAGTAGGATAGGTGTCTTGGGAGCCAGGTGCATGTGTGTCTGGAGCATTTGCACTGAAAAGAAAAAAAACCTGACTCAATGCTTTGATAATATTGCTACAAAAACCCCTTCATGTTTACATTTTTAGGTCAACCTGAGGAAAAAAATTGTTATTAATATAATGGGCTATTTTTTCCTTAAAGGCTAGCTTTGAAACAAAACTACTATGTTTAACAGGAAATGTCAGAATGAATTTGTTTTACTTTCTTAGAAAAAAAAATCTTAAGTGAAAGGGCTTGAAATATCTGTTATTTTAATTTTCAAATAATAACAATAATAATTCTTCTGTTTTCCTTCTGGCAACAGAAGAAATTAAATGCTTTAATTTCTTATTTTTGGTAGCAGTATTGTTCCCACTGAAATGTTTTGGTTTTTTTTTCTGTGAACTTGCAGTTACCTAAAAAATTACTTTTACTCCTGGATACATTAAAAATTGACACATCTCAAAGGGTAATATTTTAAATCCCTGGGATTATATTTCTGTGCAGAAGAAATTAAGACTCACTGGGCCTCCAGATCCCCAAAACACTTTTTGCTGTGCAGGTGAAATGGACACAAGGTGGAAAAGAGAGAAGCGGGAAGAGGTTGTGCTCCACTGCCACAATTTAATAATTGAAAGAAAGAATTTAATTTTTTTTTTTTTTATTTCAGATAAATTAATAATGTTTTGCCAGCCTTCAGTAGCTAAAGATACTAGAAATGAATGTCCTGGTTGGATCCACAACTAAAGAAATACAGCCTAACATTTTCTGAGCGGTAGGAGTAGTTACCATTACAATCGATTTTATTGCACTGTGGTAAATTTATCATACTTCTCATTGCTCCCACAGTGATTTGTTGATCCCAGTCTGAAGAAAAAGCTGGTGCTTGATGATGTGGGAGGAGTGCTATGCTCTTATTTTATTCTCTGCTGTTTCCTCTTTTCATGAATCATATCCTCTTGAGAAACCAGCTCACACCATGCCCCAAGGCTTGACTTATGCTGGAATCTGTGTCTAAGAAAATGTCCTGGAGGAGGGTTATTTTTTGTTCTTGGAACTCTTAGAGATTGTTCAGTTTCACTGTGAAGTGGTACAAAAGACAGCTGCTCTTTGCAGAGGAAGGTAGTGTCTTTTGGGGCATTTAAAAGGCTGGATGGGATTTCTCCATTCTTGCTTCGTGGAGTTGCTTCACCCTTTAGTGACACTGAGAAGATGGGAGGGCAAACGTCATGATCCTCCTGTAACTTGATGATATGACATTTGCCAAAGGAAAAAACTTTATTCTATATAAGGAAAATGTGCTTTTTAGTTAGGGTTTGCTCAAATGACAGAACTTAAGTAAATGAAATCTGCTGAGGTGCACTCTTATTTCTGCATGATGGGGGGTTTTTGGTTTACTTGAAGATGATTTGGTTTAAAAGCATACCTTTTCAAACATGCCTTTTACTTTTGTAGTCCAGGCCTCAAACAGCTAGAATAGTTCAATTTCCCAAGGAGTTGGATATACGGCATGAAGTCTTTCAGCTGTTTATTAGGTAGGAGCCAGCTGTGCTCAGATTAGTCACTTTGAGAATCTTTCACCTACTATAAATAGATTTTGTTTGTATAAAAATTCCAGTGGAGAAAATGCTACCCGTCTCTTTCTTCCACGAATCTAAAAAATACCATCTTTTGCTCAGTATTTTCTTATTCAGAACAAGTTGAGGAATTGCTGTTGAGCACTACACAAATAGAAGAAGTCAGCAGGGCACTGAAATTTCAATACTAGTTGGTTCAGAGGTAAGAGGCAGAGATCACACTTCACCAACAGGAGCAGGAGAACTCCCGCAGCAGTGCAATTGCCAGGGTCCTGTCATGATGGAGGCAGAGCACACGGTGGAGGCAGGTGCTGCCAGGTGGAAAGAAATAGTTATGGTTTCAAGAATTGCATCAACATAACTGGACTGGACTTTTATCTGGTTCTGCAGAAAGATCTTCCTCAGTCCTATTACCATTCATTTTGTTGAATACCGTTGTAAACTCAGATTAAAAATTCAGCTCTTCTGCTTAATGTTTCCGCTGGCATTATGATATAAATGTATTTATTTTACGAGCTCTACTTAAAAATTTGTTATTTTGGGATTTGGAGGGTTTTGCATGGCTTTCTTAGTAAAATAGGGGACCCACGCATGATATAAAGAAAAGCAGTGGAGTGGGCGATGCTTGACTGTTCTTCCCAAACACTCGGTGAAAAAACCAAAAGTTTTAAAGTAACTAAAGCAATTGTCCAAGACAAATAAAAACTTAGAAAGCTTCCCTGGCTATATCCAGCTCCATAAGAATTGTCAGAGGGAAGGAGTATTTGCACAGCAATTACTTTCTCCTGAGGTCAGGGACAGAAGTTTTCCACTGGCTGTGTAATTCCCAACTCACACTAAGCGCTCTGTGACTGTCTACTATTCTGAAAAATGAATAAAAGCAGGGATAAGCTGTATTTTTGAATTATGTCATTCCCACTAAGGTGAGTGTCAGCTACGTGGAAGTAATACACTTAGAGAGCAAAAAGCGGGCTTGTCCTAGACCAGAGAAAAGCTTAGACAAAGAGTGATTTCAGAAGGTCTCTTCTATAAAGCAATTGCAAACCTGTTTAGATAGTGTTTCATTTAATCACAGGACAAAACTTTTGCTGTCTTTGGAAAGGACCTCACTAATCACTCACCATGGGGAAAAAAAAATAATAAAATTTCAGAGCTCATATTTATAGATGCTGTTTATGAATTAAATAGAATCACATAGAATAAAGATGTAAGATGTTGGACTCTTCTTGCTGTCTGGATCAGCTGTTTAGTAAGGTGGACGCCTACACATCACAACATACACCAGGATCTGTAGTGTTTAAACACATTGACTGTGGGTTTCATAACTGAATAATCTGTCCTAAGCTCAACTCTGTTTGCAAACAAACATTGGCAGGATATCTATTGCACCTGAAATTTTTGTCTTCATCCAGTGCACCTGGTACCATTGCATTTTTTCACCCAGTTTAGGCAAACTAGAACCAGCCTCAGGACCCAGAAGAAACTGGATCATACAATCCCCATTCATATTATTACGAGCTGAGGACAAGCTACAGCTTTCATAGAACCAGACCTCTTTTAATACCGAACTGTAAACAAAAGGCACAGTTTGAAGCTATTTCTAAAACTGGCCTCCTGTGGATTTCTTTCTCATTTCCTTGGTGTGTAAAGAGAGCCTGAGTCAAAAGACTGTGATGCCGCTTCTTCTGGAGCCCAAGAGAGCACTACTAGGGTGATGTCCACTGCAACAACATGAGGTAGCTGCAGTGTCAGCCTGGGCAGACAATAGAAGGAAAATTGTGTTCCACAACAGCAGTTAGTGACAGACTGTCTTTTCCTCCTCCTTCTCCCGCCTACTTCTGTTGGGAACAGATTGTTCAGAAATTAGTAGAACTGTTATAAAAGGGTGTATTGCAGTTTTAACAACAATCTACAGCATAATTATTTATTGTTTTGATGTAGTAAAAAGTAAACCTATCCAAAAGTCCAAGAAAACATGTGAAATAAAACACAAGTCAAAACCAGTTCCATAATATAAAAGCCTTCCGAAAGTACTGAAAATGAGGTCTTGCTCATCATACAGTACAACCCACTCATCTTGCTTTCCCAGAAAGAGCCTGGTAGAAAAGGTACCCTTTGTAGCATGACCTAGAGGTCAACTAATTCAAGCTTTGTGAAAGGATGGGAAAAGAAAGTTCTGGAGTTCAAGACCTTTTGTCAGAACATTCTGTCTCAGCCCCTCTTAATTATATCAGGGCTCTGTTAATACCTCGGGTGACCTCCACTGCCATGCTATTCACCTGAAAGAAAAGAAAAAAAAAAAAAAAAGGCTTCAACTGATAAACAGAGTCTTCCATCAAGCCTGGATTAAGTGTTTTTGGGTACAAGCAAAATATGATCTACATTTCCTATGGCTAATATTGGTTTAGAACCCTGCTATTATTTGTTATGAGAAATTATGTTAATTAAATATTATTAAGACAAAACCTTATTTTATGCTTGGAAATGTCTGGATATCCCAAAATAGATATTTTGTTTATTCTTTATATTATGGTAGCACCTAGAGGCCAGAGCTCTACTGTGCAAAGCACTGTACAAATATCCACCAGGGGCTGGCTCTTGCTTTGAGGAATATAATGCAGATGCAAAATGTAAGCAGGAAATGGGTAATACAGCAAAGTGTGGTACAAGAACAAGCAAGGTATTGGCCGTAAGATGAAAAAAAGTGAATGTGGTGACTCCTCTGCTGAACTGTAGTTGAGTTTTGTGTAGCACTGTGACAAAGACTTCTCAGGATTGATTTGGAAGAAGCCATTGGACCATAGACAGACTGTGAGAATTTTCAATGAGCGTATGCTGTGCTAGCATCCCTCATCATCTTCACTGTCAAAGTATTTTGGTAGGATTGTCACTCTATGGTCAGCAGGAACTAATAGATTATAAGGGAAAAAAAATGCATGAAGGTGATAGAACCTCACAGAATCCATCAACATGGGATTTACATATGTCCTGCATACTGAGAACATTGATTTTTCAGGTTTTCTTTTCAAATGTTCCCTAATACGTCTGAAGAAAAGCTATTGATAGTGTTGAATAGTGCTAGAACTGCACTGCCCCCTTCCTCTGCTTCTGTCTACTGAGCTGATGACAGAATAAGACAAGTACTATTATGGTTTCAAAAGAAACAGTAAAACCATGGAGAGCATTACTACTGGTGTCTGTTTAAATTTCACAGCAAATACCCTCCTACTCTCAGCTGGAGAATGTTATCAAATCTGACAGTGACTTAAGACACAGGGTCAGGTTGAGGGGCTGTTAGCATTGGCTTTGGTCCAAGAACTGTGCCTATTGTAAAGAGAGTTTATTAGTGTCAGTCAATATCTTTATTTTTATAAAACTGCTGTGAGAACCTCCTTGGAAGTGAGTGGCATTTGGCTGGTGAGCTAGCTGTGAAAAGTTGCAAGTTTCGTGATATTTATCAGATGCCAACATTTTTCACTGGCAGTGAGTCTTCTATGGAGCATTATTCTTCTTGTTATCAATGACACTGGACAGCTTTCTAACGCCTTCCCTGAATGATTTCCAAAACTATCTGGTTGGCTGGGAAACACCCAGCAATACACAAAACTCACGTGTGCCAGCTGTTGACCCATCTGTGGTTCCTGGCACACATTATTCTCTTTACATGGACAGGCATGAGATGGAAACTGCAGCCCAAGATTTGGCAGGGCAGCCAGCGCCATATCACGAGATGCTCTGCAACGGCTTGTCTCATATCTCCTATAAGTCCCACCTCACTTTTCTTGTTACAATGAAGTGGTAAAAGAGCAGAAGGTTAAGAACTCAAGTTTACGATGTAAAGACGAAGTCACACACACAAAATAGGTGCCAGAGAGCTTTGCACTGTGAGTTCAGTGCTTCTGTCATGCAGTAATGCTGTCTAATTTCACTCTTATCTCCTCTGAATTACATTTTTCTAACTCTATGCCTATACATATCCACTACACTGTTGAGGGAATCTTCCGCCTAAATCCTCATGAATTGTTTTTGGTAGTGAAGTTACCATGAAACATGCAATCCCAAATCTTGAGAGATCAGCTGATTCCTGGTAGCCATTAGCAGCAGCATCTTTCTAGTCTTAGTACTTCAGACTTAGCCTTTCTCTAGCAGCACGTTTTTCCGATTGTTTATTTTAAAACTTTTCTTCTATGTGTAATGTGGGAAGAAATTGTCAGAGGAAGAGACAAGACAACACAATTAGAGTTAATTTGACAAGTGAAAGACTATCAATAACACAAGATACATATTTACCACAGGTAATTGAAAGTTACTGACTGAACAAGTGTTTCTGGAATCAAACCTGGTGGGGGCTGGAGAAGACCAATACAATAGTTCAGACTGAAATTCAGGCAGTAAAACATTGTTGCACACTGAAGGCAGTGGGAGATATGATAATCTTCAATGATGTTTTGCTGCTAGTGGAAAGTTAGAATTTTCTTCTGCCATCAGCTTTCCTGTGAATATAAAAATAATGTCAGCAGACATTTGACAACAAAGGTTCTGTAGCTGACTGTTGTTTATCATGCTATTTTATAGCCTTCATTTCCCTTCCAGCATTAACGGGCAGAGGCAGCAATGTAGTGAGGAGTGCAGCGCAGTCACCCCACAGCCCCTTAGTGAAAGTGCCAGCCTCCTTCTCTGTGATGCTTTTCTGTACTCACTCCAGAGGTGAGTGCATGGTGCTTGCAGATTAGCATCCAGGCTAGCTGCAAGATGGAGTAGTGCTCTTCAGGTAGATTTATGGATGTAAACGGCTGACTTCTCATATTTTATTGCATGGTACAAATCCTCTATGTTTAGACTGGCAAAATTGCATCAGAGTCACTGTAGACCTCAGAGTGCAGCTTTTTGATTTCTTGTCCCAGACCCTCGTCAATCTCATGCACTACAAAACAGATTTCAATGTTCAAATCTCACTGTCTTTCAAGAATTGGTTTATAAGTCATGATTTGTGTTCATTTAGGACATAGAGGTGGTTCCTTCAAAAGCTGTAAAATGGCTTTTACTAGCAGGGGTTGGCAATAATTTTTTTCCTTTGAATACACTAGACAACTGGGAAAGCAGTGAGGAATCAGGCCCAGGAGATGTCATCTCATGGTGCTTTTTGTTCTCCCAGACTTGAGAAGTAAAAGAACAGGGAGTTAAAAGAGTGACCTGGCTTTTTTGTAAGTAGGGCAGTGCAGTGTATCACCAAGCTATTACTGAAGTGACTAAGAGAGGCATTTTAATCAAATGTGAGTAAAAAAAGCCACATATAATTTTTCAATTATTGCTTCATGACCCAGTGTCCAAGTACATTAACTGTGCACAAATGATTTGGATCTAGCCACTTTTGATTTCCTTCAGTGGTGGTTTAAGTATGCATCCTCATCTCACAGCCTCATTCAGTGCATATTTCTGCAGAGATTTGTGTAGAAGCTCACCTGCCTAATGCTGGTGTCTTCCTAATATTGCTATGAGTACTGTTCAAATCTTGAATGCAATGGGATTGATGTGTTACTTGCATTGGCTGATAACTTACACACCAAATTATTCTTTTATAGCATCCAAGTGAAGCCATTTTCAGTGACTGCACAAACCCGAGTGGTAAATTCTTCTAAATGGATATAACCATCTTTTCATTAAGTATCTATTTTATAATTTTCACTCTTTACTATTGGTCTTGTAATCTACAAAGCTCTTCTCACCAGTCTGTAACCATTTCATTAAGTGATAATTTATGTAATTTTACCAATAATATGTGAAATTTTGGTTTGTTTCCTATTTAGCAAGTGTCTGACAGAAGCCACTTCCTGGTACACAGTGATCTAAACCAGTACTCCTCCCAAACACAGCCATTCAATATTTAAAACATATTTTTATGTTGTTAAATCAAAACTGCTTTGTTTTGTACTTGTTCAGAAATGTGGAGCACTGTGCAAATTTGACAGTGCCAGGAAAATCACTTGGGTTATTCATTGGCAAAAATGCAATAGTTTTCATCCCCATGGTGAAATATAAACCCCAGAGGTCAGGACACTGATGAAACATGTGGACTCCTTGTTTCCCAAGGAGAGGGGACACAGAGACACAGCAAGATCCTCTGTGCCAGGTTCTCTGAGGTTTAGCTGCTTGGTGAGACTTCAGATTGTGGCTTAGTATTTGTCATGACACAACAAGTAAATAAATACCTTGGCACAAAGCCTAGAGCCTGTCAGCACTGCCCCTGCTGCAACCTCCTGTTCAAAATACAGAGCTCTATTTATCATCTTTCACATAAAGCCTGTTCAGAGGAAATCACCTAGGATATGTTTAATTTCCTTTTTTGGCTTCTCGATGATGTCACCTAGATAAGTCTCATATCCAGAGAGCCTTGCTGAGAGCATTAGGCCAAAGTAGCTCTGAGGGCTGCTACTTGTCAATGTTATTTAATTTGTAATGGTGTGTTTCAACGCTGGTCTGTGCAAAGTCAGCTTAAGGAAAATGCTTCTAGTCATGTTGTTTCTCCTAAATGCTAGCGTGGAATAGTTACAGCAGCTGTTTGATGAAACATTTCACAATCACACGGATTTTCGCACTCTCTAGGAGCCCTGGTACTGACCTTTTTTATCCTTTCACTGCCCTACATATTCCTAAGCATTCTTGCTGAAAAGAGGTAAAACATTATCAAAAATCTACCGGAAGTAGGAAAGTAATTTCTATTGTTATCTTCCCTCCAGCAATAATTATTGAGTTCAGGTATTATTATCAGGTGGAATTGGATGCGTTATGGGTGAGGGGAGGAATATGGGAAAGAAGGACGGAGGTGTCAATGAAGAAATTGTGAATGATTTATGGAAACTTAAGACCAGAAACAGAATCACAGGATTGTCAGAGTTGGAGGGGACCTCTAGAGATCATCCAGTCCAACTTCCCTGCTAAAGCAGGATTGCCTAGAGCACATCACTCAGGACTGCAACTGGGGGGTCTTGAAGGTCTCCAGAGAAGGGGACTCCACAAATTCCCTGGACAGCCTGTTCCAGTGCCCTGTCACCCTCACCGTAAAGAATTTTTTCCTCATATTTGAATGAAATTTCCTGTGTTCTAGCTTGTACCCATTGCCCCTTGTCCTGTCACTGGGAACCACTGAAAAGAGTCTGGCTCCATCCTCCTTTAACCAGCCCTTCAGAGAAGTAAGAGTGGTACCCAAGAAAAGGTAGTCATGAGAGTTAGCAAATCAAGTGAGACCTATGGATGAAGGAAAAAAAACCCAAAACTCACAACAAAAAACCATGAAAAAACAGTTGTGTTGTGGGAATTCCTTAAAGTCATATTCTGGGAGAGCAATACATATGGTTGGAAATCTATGGCCCTGGAGGTCCTGCCCCCTTGGATTTGGCTGCTTTTAGAGGAAGATTTCAGGACACAGAAATTTCGCATGGTCTCAATGTCCTTTACATGCTGTAGATGATGATGAGAGTAGGGCCATGAGGTGCACATCAGCAGCCATCTTGTGCTCAGTCTAGACAGTGTATGTCTTTGGGGTGTGGAGTGTGTATCAAGGGATCTGACATGGAAGAAGAAAACATAGTTCAGGGATAGGAAGGTGTCCTTGGACTGTGCTTCTGGCCTTAAAATCTTTGAATTTGTGAATGCTTCTCTTGGGGAAAAAAAGTGCTCTATTACCTCATTTCTACCCTTTTTGGCAAACATTTAATTTTTTTAAGAGATGGAACAGGGGTTTTTCTTCTTGCCGTCAAAATGTTAACCTTTCAAAATCAACAGGAAACACAACATAACCCAGTATTTCAATCCTATTTCACCTCTGATGGCTATTTATAATTTCTACTCAAATAGAAAATCTGCTTCTGACCTTTGATGCTGGAATATACTTGAAATTCATGCCTCACTGTGCTCTGTCAGCTCCTTTTCATGCATGCTTTTATATGTGGGCTAATAAATACGAGTTTGGGAGCAAAAGCTCTGGCAGTGAATCCAGCTTGTGATTTTGCTGGGAGGCAGGCTTGCAAAAAGCTTATCTAGAAACTGAAGGAGGACGGTTTTTCACTTGGAGCAGTTTGAATATGACATCACAGTTTATGACTGACATTAGCAAGTAATTTTAATGTCAGAGTGACACATATGTCATGATCATTAAAGTTTAAGTAAACAAGAGAAGCACATTTTAATTAGTGCTCTTTGTTGAAACATAGTTTGCCTGAATCTCTGATACACCAGTTTATTTTATTATCCAGGCTACACTTTAGTTACTATGATATGTTGCATTTTGGGCTGTGTGAGTCAAAAGAAACCAATGGCCTGTATAATCCAAACTGTGCAATGCTCGTCTTTGTGCTATGAAAGAATTCAGCAATCTCAAGCTACGTGTTTTCGCTCTACACCCCCAAAATATTATACCAATCAAAGAGAAAATATTTATTCATATGATGCTCAGAAAATGTTGAGCAGTAATGGGATATGTTGAATCCTGTCATCCTCCCAGCCCAGGCTGGTGCTGAACCTAAGTCATCAACTATTCCTTAGAGTCTTAGACAGTCCAAAGTGGATAGGAACTGTAATTTCTGCCAAGGCACAACCTGAGCAGTAGTTGCTGACAATATATCTCAGCTTTATATCTTCTGTACACCATAGATAAAAATCCGTTATATATCAATCATGCTATAATATGCTAACTGAAATTATTAAGGCTGCAATAAATTCAGAAAAGAATGAAAATTAAAATAGGATAATAAACTAGTGGTTGATTTGCAGAATAGTATTATGCTTTGAGACTATAGAGATACAGAGGAGAAGATAATTTAATGATTAAAATTGTGACTGAATAGGCAAAGGTTTGAGAAGAGAATATTCTCTCTCTTACCTGGAAGCTGTCAGTATAATTGCTGAAGGAGTTTATCCATCATGACAAAAAGCAATATTTGGGCACTGACAACAACTCTAGAGCATTAGGCATGAAAGAACAAAAATATCCATGGTTTTGGTCTGAATGGAAACCTGCAGGAATAGGGATTATTTAATTTTCACTTTTTTGTGTCTTCCTCATGCCAGATTCAAATGAAAATCAGTTTCATCTTTCAGGACCAAAGCATGTTTTGAAAAACAGCTAGACTGTCCTTCCTATAAACTCTGATGTGCTTGTGTAAAAATGATTCAGTGGAGCATAGATCTAACTTCACTGTTTTGCAAAGAAACCCTTAAATTGAAAATTGTTTACATATTTTTCCTGTCACAACTTGGAGTTAAAACAGCTGTATACAAATAACATTAAAATTAATGCATTTTACAAAAGTATCTAAGAGTCTATGTGTATGGTTGGGTCTAAGGAGGATGGTGACTGAATTATTCCTGCAACTTTAACATGCAAAGAACTCTGAGCACAGGAGTTAGGGAGAAACTTGTCATCTTGATATAGTTTCTGCTTGAAAAGGTTCAGTATAAAGTGTCAAACCCAATATTGTTCACTCTGAAGTATTTAAGATTTGAATTTTAGTTATTTAGCTTTGGAAAGGGAAACCTCAAATTAAAACATATTTTTTTTGATCTAAACTTTTTCTTATTTGGATCCAAATGTCAGAGCTCCTTTTGCATTGCAGTCAGTAGGCTTTGGACCAGGCACTGTCTTCTCTAGGGTGATAGCTACTGGCTGGGGCTGGTTTGTGGCTTGTACTAAATGTTACTTGGGTCTCAGTTCAGTTGCAACCAGAGGAGGGTGCAGATACAGGAGCTGGTGCAGGCAGCAGAACAGAGCATTTGGAGAACAGCAGTGTCACCAAGAACTGGTGCTGAAGACTGAATTCTTACCCCTAGGGATGGGTGTACAGGTGAAAGCTAAGGCGGAAAGTATCTCATAATTTGGGAAGGACAGCATCTGTTTGTTTTATCTTGAGAGCAAAGCCACAGTACTGTTGGTTGTATCAGCTCAGACTCTTTTATATACACCCTAATTTGCTTTCTGTGCCTCATGGAGGGGATGGTCAGACTGAAGTGCCCTCAGCCTCCCCTTGATCTTATTCTGCTGTGTATAGAGTACTGACACTCTCATGCAAAACTGGCTGAAATTAATATCAATATAAATGGTAGCTAGGACCTCAGTGAAAGAGACACCAGCTTAGTTTTACTCATGGGTGACTGTGAGCAGTGAGAGGAAAAAGGTCCTGAGTCCCTGGGAGAAGTCCACAATAATGTATTCATTGGGTCATATGGGCAGGTCTTCCTTGATTTCACTTATTGGAGCTATTTGATTTTGAATAAAATATTTAAAATATTAATCAGGTCAGAGTCCCTGGGAATGGTGTTTCATCCTGGCAGGTAGAGTACTTGCTAAGGAGGTGGAATATCTGCATGCAATGAATCTTTAATAATTTTATGTGAGGTTGAAGAACCACGGTAAGAGAGTTTGAGAAGGTATCATTACTCTGCCTTAGAGTGCCAGCAGCCAGGTCACTGGGACAGCTTTTCCCAGGCAGGTGGCAACTATACTGACCATTGTCCTGGCTGCTGTGCTTGATCTGCTGGTTAATTAGGTAAAACAGGCTGACAATTTTCTTCTCTTGTTATCCTGAGAGAATCAGCTGAAAAGGTTGTACATCTGGTGAATTAGAATCAACCATTTCAGCTGGCTTTATTTTTTTGTATTTGTTAAACTCCTTAACAAAAAAAAATATGTAGTGAAAAACGAAAGAAGATGGACAGACCAGTCTAAGCCACCCTTGTTGGTTGATAAAACTGTATTCAGAATATTTTCACTTGATCCATTATTTTTTCCTGAAAGCATAAAACATGCATCTGTGATAACACAGACAAAGCCGTATGTCTTATATTTTGGTGCTCGTTTTGAGATCTTGACAGAAGATATTTGATCTTGAAGGGCAAGGATGTGTGGCTAAAGGTGAACAAGAGTTTATTAATTTTAAGTGTATTTTTGAGTGCTTTAGGACCATTTGATTACCTTTTACGACTCCTTATCCTTGATATTGTCTGACTGAAAATCATTCTACCCCATACTGTTTTTCATTCCTTTCTTGTGTCTTGTCCTATTCATCTTTTTGCAAGATTAACTATCCTATTCTTGCTTGTCTTCTTCTAGCCTTTTACTGGCTTGAGTATACATTTTCTCCTCTCTCCTTAATTCTTCAGCTTCCTCCAAAGAGAAGCTGTGGCCTGGATCCTGGATTCTAATTGAGGAGGCACTACTGCTTTTGAACAGCTTCTTGTAATTTTAGTCTTGTTCTTTAGCCTTTTCTGCATACTTCCTGTTGCCTTTGATTTTGTGGCAAGCATTGTGTATTAAGCCAAGACTTTTACTGAGATGCTTGTAGCAGTGCTGCTTCATGGGAATCAAAGAGGTAATATATTTTCCTCTATCGTTTCCAAATAGTATTGTCTGATATACCATGAATATGTTTGTGCTGTTCTGTACAAGAATCATAGAATGGTTTGGGTTGGAAGGGACCTTAAAGATCATTGAGCTCTAACCCCACTGCTGTGGGGCAGAGACACCTCCACTAGACCAGGTTGCTCAAAAAATGTTTACCAAAAAAAAGCAGCTGAGGATATAGAAAGGCCACTGTATAAGGTCCTGATCATACTTGAAAAAGATTTTTTGGCTAATTTACAACTAACAAGTCCATGATGGCTGATGAGAAAATAACACAAAAAGGAGGAAAAAATAGGTTTAAATATCAGTACACTTATCTGCTTGTAAGTACCAAGACATTTGCATAGGCTTGGTTTTATATTTTGTCTGCCTCTTTAGCACTTCATATTTGCCAAGTCACTTGTCTGAAGAGACTGCAAACTGGCAAGGTAGAAACAGTCATTTATAAAGCAGTTATTCTAAAAGCATGGTTCAAGGAGACCTCAGTCCTGATGTGAGTTTTAAGACAGTATAATAATGCAAGAAAGAGCACTGTCGTGACCAAGGAGGGACAGGATCTCAGTAATGCAGCCCATGAAGTAATAGTGAGGTGAAACTGAATGAAAGCTATTTGAGCCTGACTGCTGATGCACTTTCTAATGGTGACATCTATCAGAGTGATACAGTCTCTAGAGAGAAGCAGTAAGAAACTCCAGCAGTGAATCATTTAAAAATTAGTCTGCTGAAACACTTGAGAATGTAGTAAATTGAAGAGGTCTGTCTTGGTGGAGGACAGCTGAAAAAAAAGGAACATGTTATTTCCATCTCTCAGTTCTGTGAGTCTGGGACAGCTACAACTCACTTGTCTTTCATTTACCCAGTGCATCTAACCAAACTGGCTAATTGTGTAAAACTTGAGAGAGGCAGAGATGTACTGTATTAAATGCTTCCACTTACGAACTGCATATAGGCCTTGAATTTTACGGCAACTCTTCCCAGTAGAGGAGTTTCTTTGCACAGCCTTTTCCATCAAAACAGATAATTCAATCAGATCCAGGTGCCAAAATAAAAGGTGAAAAGGTACTGTTCTTCAAAATGTTCAAAGCCAGCTGTACAAGGTGATATACTTCAATGTCTGTAAACTGTATATTTCCAAAATCAAATTTGGAATATACTATATAGTGGAAAGGAATCTTAACTTTATTTTCTAACAAGAGTATGTGAGCCACAATGAGACCAGAATAAACCCTCAAATTAATTTGCACACAATATGTTAGGTTATGGAATCTGCTATTCCTCTATATCAGAACAGTATTTTAATTTAAATGGTTTGTGTTTGGTTTTTTTTTTTCCCCAATGAAATGGAAGATATTATAGGAGATGGTTTAGGGATTTTGTAAGCAGATAAACACCTTTAATTATTGCAGAAAAAAAAATCTCAAATGCGTGCAGCATCTGCCTTCTGAGGTGAGTAGAAATAGAAGTTGTTGTCAGATGTAGGTAGAGTTTGTGTTGTCGCCAGCGAGGCATTATGAAACACTCCACTACAAGTATGATCCATCCTGATACCAACATAAAGATAAGCTCTTGCCATCTGTACTGTGAAAGGATGGGGTAACACTATGGGTTTACCTTGTACCAGAAGCCATGAAAGGTAAATAGCAGTGCTCCTCAACCTTTTTTTTTAAAGAAACAGAACCATTGCAAGCACTGATTCTGTTATTTCTTTCATTTTTCCTACCTTAGTTGTACCCCCGAGTTTTAAATGTGTAATTACTGTTGAGGACTAATCCCAAATCTCTCCAACCCTGCATACAGGCTGAGGAAATCCCTGTTCATTGAATCCAGCTAGGACTTTTTTCCAAGAGCCCACAGAGGTTTCTGCATTCATTTCTCTGCAATGAGTGTTTGTTATATGGGATAACAGCCCCCAGGACCTCCTTGGTGGTAGACAAATTACAGACACTCACATTGCCCTAATTGTTCTTTAAGAACTTGCAGCCTACTTAAAATTTGGTATGCAGGTACAATGATCAAAAAGCAGCACTGTGGCTTATCTCATGTGTGCAGAACTGGATAGGCCTGATCTACTTTAACTTTTTAAGTAGGTTTTTTAAAGACTCCAAACCTGCTGCCTCTGTACTTTAGCTCTTCCTGTGCTTATGTTCTACCCCTAAGATTGCCTTTACCTTTAACTAGCATTCGCTTTGCCTTATATAGCTTATTTTTACATTTTTCCCCATGAGTCAAATCTCCTGGCAGCTCTCCAGGGCACAGGATGCAACAGAGAAGGCAGAAGGTTCACAGCAGAGCTGCAGAGAGGACAGACATTTCTTTCAGGGCTGCTGAGGGTCAAGAATACTTCCATGGAGGCTGCAAAAGTGATGCCAGAGGCTTGCCTACCACCTGGGCTGCTCGCTTGTCCACAAGAGCTCAGGTCTTGACTTATCTCAGAGCCAGCAGTGCTCTGGTGCTGAAGTAGAGGGAAGAGGGGAAAAGCCCTGTTGTTCCCAAGGTTCATTGGTGAGATCTGAACCAAATGCCAGAGAGCTGTAATAAAAGAGCCACAGCGGCTGGGCTACAGGGACAGACCTTGCCTGCTTTCAGTTACGTTTTCTAGTTGTACTTTTGAGCTGTCACCTGTGTTCTTCAAAGGCCTTATAGTTTGCTGGGCTGGAATCCCTTGCAGCATGGTATCTTTGCCTGCAATCAATATGCAAGTCCATAAAAATGTAGTTTCTGCCTAATCATTTCCTAGATTATGTATTCCCTAAAATAAGGGAATGACTGGTGTGCCACATTGTTTAATTAAAAAATAGCAATTCTGATAAGCACTTAGTGGGCCTTATGGTATAGCATTCAAAAAGCTTTCCACCAAAAACAGCTCCTGAGGACTCAGACATGCTATAGAGCAGTCTGTTAATGAGTCCTCTGGTTTGTTTGTTCTTGGATGAAAGAAATGGGGAAGAAAAAGTTATGTACTGAAATAACAAGAGCTTCAGAGGAAAAAAATGTTTTAGAAAACATAGTGAGTCTATTGGTGGTGAGTTTTGTAAAATCTGAAAATTGAATATGTGTATACATCCTTCATTCAGAGAGAACCAAAATTCCTGTAACAAATCTTCCTATGTCTACAATAGCAAAGAAGGGAACCCTGGATCATTTTGAAATATTTTTGCAGAAAAGCACATTAGACCTAATGACTGCACACTGCGTGATGGAAGGCACTTCACTTATCTGGGAAAAAATGCTTTTTAATGACTTCATTTATTCATTTTTAAAAAACAGTAAAGTTGTCATGTTATAATCTCCCAAAGATACTCCCGGGTGAGCTGTTGAAAGGTAATTTCAGCACACCTAGGGCTTCACACTGTAATATAACCTGTTGTGCCTTACAGCTTAATCACGCTGTGGCATTTAGAAATCATTCATTGTGGCTGGCAAAAATGTCTTGCAATAACACCATTACCGCAACTTACATTTTTACAGCAATTTTTACTTCTTAGGCAAACACACTGAAGTACTCTACAAAACATTTTAAGTACATAGCAAGCGTTGAATCACTGAGCCTTGTGAGTCCCTTCTGAACTAGCAGTGTCCCTTATATAATAAAAATATATCACTTTTTCATAAGAAGTTATCGCTGTTATAAAACATGCATATGTTCTTAACTTACATAGAACTTCCTTTTCCAAGGGATCATACTGAGTCATGGATTCAGATTGTTTAAGGTTTAAAGTTTAAAATACCAGACAATGCCTTTATATCGACTTGGAGATTAGCAGTCTACTACCAAACAATCAAAATGATTTAAAGAAAATCTTAAGACAAGCTGTGGTAAAAAGTGCTTCTAGCAGACTGCTAAACTTAACTAAAGTTAAGTGAACTCACGAATGTACAACATAGGCAATTTAGCATGTAATATTCTCAGTGCTCAAGGAACAGGCTGTCATCCACATTCCTTCAGCTATTGGCATTTCATGGTGGAATATTAAAATGATTGGAGGACTATGTCCCTTCACAGGTAAAATAGCATGTATAATTTGGTAAGATTTTAGGTGTCATTTATAAAACTTTTTATGTTCTGAGTGCTGCAACTGAAGAGAGGATTTCCTGCTGTGTATGCGCCTCTGGTGGAGTTGCGTTAGGCTTATTCACTGAGAGATGGCCCCATGTAAACTAGTAACACTCTTCATTGATTCTTGGAGCTCATTTCCCCACTTGGGTAAGAGAGCCCGCAGGGCATGCTGACCTTTAGCAAGCATGGCCCAGGGCTTTGAGGCACAGCAAACTGTCCTCAGTAAAAAACAAAGGATGGACATTCAATCTGACAAAGTGTGGGAGTGAGTGAGTCAGGAAATATTTTTCCTTGTTGCTTCCTGATTGTATGTACTTTATATAAGTTTTCTCATTTTTGTCTCTGCAATAGGTATGATAGGTTTTTTAAAAGTGCAAAGAAATCCATCATGGAATTGGAACATTTCACATTTATACAGAATATGGATACAGAAAATGGATTATTTGAGTGAGGTAGAAATTAACCTGTTTCGTGTATTATGCTCAATACCAAGATATGATTTCATATATGTGGCATACTCGTTATGGAGTTGAAAAAATATACTGAGTGTATTTTTCTTCCCTGAGCGAACTGAATCCATTTATACCTTTGCTGAGTACATAGCCATGAGAAGAAAAATAATGACATCTAGCACAGCTATTGATATATTTGAAATAGTGATCAGAATAATTCATGAAATATTGAAAGATAAGAGAGAGAGAACCATTCTGATTAGTCTTAATCTTAAACTTAAACAAGTAACAAAAATGAACAATACACTTTTCATTTTGGATAAAAGGAAAGAGGATCTACTGGACTAGCAGTCTGTTGTCAAGTGACTTTTAATGCTGGCCTAAATCTCACTGTAGCATGAGCTCTATTACCAGAACCCCCCAGACTTGAAAAATGTTGCCAGTATTTGGGGCGTAAGAATTGAGAGATTGAGAGATTGAGCCTTAAATTGAGAACTCAAAGCTGGATTCACAATTTTGGTCCGTAGGAACGGTGGGGAAATTGAGATGCTCAGTTCTATTTTAAAGTAGTAACAGTTTTAGCAGAGCTGTGGAAATCTAAAAAAAAGCAGTTGTTTCTAAACATTTGTTACTTTGGGCTTTTATTTGCAAACTGGCAAGCCGTATTCTGTAGCAGGATACTAACTTTCTTACAAAACAACCTCCATATAGGTAACACACGCTGTATATGGGGAAGCTGAAAACTAACTCTTCATGTGCCTGCCTTTAATATTCACAGTGTTGGTGGCTTCAAGTCTCAGAAGTCACGAAATACACAGCATGACTCAACGCTTGCACCTTCCTCACTGCTATATTGCCTAGACAGGCTGTGAATTAGGTCAATTCTTCAATAAATTTTGCTTAGGGTGTGTTTTAAAGTTATAGAAAATATGAAGTATCCTTCAAACCAGCAACTTCCCAAATATAATCTGATCACGATAAGAGAAAAGCAGTGATCTGACAACCAAATGGAATTGGTAAACATGAGGAGGTTCTAGCAAGGACAGTGAGACAGATAAATAAATATTACTGATCAGCTTACCCAAGGCAGAAGTGTCTGTATTAGAATCTTGTATGTGATTGTATACACCTGGAGTGGTCTGAAGTCAAACTGATTTTAAAATGTTGGCTATTCACCTATAGCAAAATAAAATTTGTCCCAGACCTTGTCCTGATGCCATCCTTACAGTCTCCAGCTATTGGTTTTCTATCCTTGTGCCATTCCCCTTTAAGCTTTTCTCTTAATGAGAATAAAACCAGGACAGACTTGTAAGCTGCAGAGAAGAATGCTTGCAGAAATTGTGGGCTTTCAGTAGTAACACATAGTCTAAATCTGGGGTTAGTGTATCTTCAATGCTCAGATGGAGCCTCTGCACTTTAAAGCCTGGAGGTGGTCCAGGAAGGGAATGTTCTTCGTTCAATACTTCAGACTGATTTTGATTTCATATCTCACCTGATTGCCATAAAAAATTGCACATTAACTGCACATTACTCTCTGTATGTAAAAAACCAACATCCTCATTATTATGGATATTAACATAAGATTTTTTTAGAAATTTTACTATTTGAATAATTATTTATTGACAGCTGTCGTGTATTTGGCCCATAAACCCTTCTCAGGCTTGAGAGCATGTCTAGGAGCTTAAATTCTGACCATGAGGTTTGTGTGGGCATCCCTAAAGTCTATGTGAGTCTACAAAAATATTTGGACCTAATCTCTGCCTTTGACCCATCACACCTACAGGCACAAACCCCAGCTATGGGAGGATCCTGATCGAACTGTGCTCAGTGTTTCCTTGCCAGAGATTAGGTGACACTTTTGCAGCAAAGATGTGGCAGCTTTGCCCTCCTCTCTTATAGAGAGTGGAAAAGTCTGGCAATGTTTTAGGAAGGTGGTGCAGATGAAGGCCTGTATGGTGGCTGTGTGTTTGGGATGAACATGTACCTAACGATCATAGAATCACAGAATATCAGGGATTGGAAGGGACCTTGAAAGATCATCTAGTCCAATCCCCCTGCCGGAGCAGGAATACCTACATACCAATTTTTCAGGCTCTTACAAGTTCAGAAATAACAGATGTTTGTTAATAGGTACGGAAGTACTTTAATGATTTTTAAATATTCTAGCAATTAATAAAAGCAGGTTTGATGCAGCAATGAGAAAGAGGAAAGAGTGGAATAACTTTAATCATAATTTCATTAATGCTGTACTTTAAAAGAACAAAAGGAAAA